>CM062491.1:8854337-8864337 GCA_031479575.1 Coregonus ussuriensis | reverse complement strand
CCTTGGCGTTACAAGCGCCGTGCTCTACCAGCTGAGCTACAGAGGACCACGTTCCGTGCCCTAATGAACATGACCACAGATACCCTGTTGCCTATTCACGCTGTAGGGCTGACCCGAACCGAACTGTCCTGGCTTGGATATTTTTATTTTCACATTGTCCTTTCTAGCATGGTTCTAGCAACTGCAGTGGATGTGTAACCAGGCCATCTCAGTACAACTCGGCTTAGCTTGGCTTGGTTTGGCCCTGTAGTATGAATCAGCCATTTGTTTGCCAAGCCACCTGGCCGTGTGCCGATGATGACATATATTTGTGCACATGGAGGCATACTCATTCAAACAGCACTTCAGGGCCTTCACTGTAACTGTTTTAATTTCTTTTTGCACTTTATATACATATGTAGTCTTATACAGTACAATTAATGAAATGTATACTAGTGGAAGCTATGTGTATATGAACAAAATGACATACGGTAGGTATATCTTGACGAGATCTATCGGTTTCCACTTTGACACAACCATGGCCAAACTGTACAGGTCAAGCCTGAGTGCCAGTCGGTTTGTGCTCTGTGACATGACAGTGAGTGAGTTGGCAATAGAGCACAAACAGACTGGGACCCAGGCTAGTGTAAGTCATGTGATGTTATGCTTGCAGGTTGCCATGGCGTTGAGTTTATACAGTTTTGTTGTTGATAATGTACAGGTCCACGCCCCACCAAACTCTTGCACAAAATATCATTGTATTATTATATCATAAATAAAAGTTTTAACTTGCAATCTTATTCACCTTTTTACCGTTTGGTTTGTGCACGTGTCTTTAGCCTTTAGGAGGTAAGCTTTAGGAGGAAGCCTTTAGGATGTATCCTTTAGGGGGTATCCTTTAGAAGGTATCCTTTAGAAGGACCACCCACACACAAAAATTTATGCACGCATGACTGTAAGTCGCTTTGGATAAAAGCGTCTGCTAAATGGCATATTATTATTATTTATTATTAAGGTAGGCTTTAGGAGGTAGGCTTTAGGAGGTAGGCTTTAGGAGGTATCCTTTAGGAGGTAGGCTTTAGGAGGTATCCTTTAGGAGGTAGGCTTTAGGAGGTAGGCTTTAGGAGGTAGGCTTTAGGAGGTATCCTTTAGGAGGTAGGCTTTAGGAGGTATCCTTTAGGAGGTATCCTTTAGGAGGTAGGCTTTAGGAGGTAGGCTTTAGGAGGTAGGCTTTAGGAGGTATCCTTTAGGAGGTAGGCTTTAGGAGGTATCCTTTAGGAGTTAGGCTTTAGGAGGTAGGTTTTAGGAGGTAGGCTTTAGGAGGTATCCTTTAGGAGGTAGCCTTTAGGGGGTAGGCTTTAGGAGGTATCCTTTAGGAAGTAGGTTTTAGGAGGTAGGCTTTAGGAGGTAGGCTATAGGAGGTATCCTTTAGGACGTAGGCTTTAGGAGGTAGGCTTTAGGAGGTATCCTTTAGGAGGTAGGCTATAGGAGGTATCCTTTAGGAGGTAGGCTTTAGGAGGTATCCTTTAGGAGGTAGGCTTTAGGAGGTAGGCTTTAGGAGGTATCCTTTAGGAGGTAGGCTTTAGGAGGTATCCTTTAGGAGGTAGGCTTTAGGAGGTAGGCTTTAGGAGGTATCCTTTAGGAGGTATCCTTTAGGAGGTAGGCTTTAGGAGGTATCCTTTAGGAGGTAGGCTTTAGGAGGTAGGTTTTAGGAGGTATCCTTTAGGAGGTAGCCTTTAGGAGGTATCCTTTAGGAGGTAGGCTTTAGGAGGTATCCTTTAGGAGGTAGCCTTTAGGGGGTAGGCTTTAGGAGGTATCCTTTAGGACGTAGGCTTTAGGAGGTAGGCTTTAGGAGGTATCCTTTAGGAGGTAGGCTTTAGGAGGTATCCTTTAGGAGGTAGGCTTTAGGAGGTATCCTTTAGGAGGTAGGCTTTAGGAGGTAGGCTTTAGGAGGTAGCCTTTAGGAGGTAGGCTTTAGGAGGTATCCTTTAGGAGGTATCCTTTAGGAGGTAGGCTCTAGGAGGTATCCTTTAGGAGGTAGGCTTTAGGAGGTATCCTTTAGGAGGTAGCCTTTAGGAGGTAGGTTTTAGGAGGTATCCTTTAGGAGGTAGCCTTTAGGAGGTAGGCTTTAGGAGGTATCCTTTAGGAGGTAGGCTTTAGGAGGTATCCTTTAGGAGGTAGCCTTTAGGGGGTAGGCTTTAGGAGGTATCCTTTAGGACGTAGGCTTTAGGAGGTAGGCTTTAGGAGGTATCCTTTAGGAGGTAGGCTTTAGGAGGTTTCCTTTAGGAGGTATCCTTTAGGAGGTAGCCTTTAGGGAGAAGGCTTTAGGAGGTATCCTTTAGGAGTTAGGCTTTAGGAGGTAGGTTTTAGGAGGTAGGCTTTAGGAGGTATCCTTTAGGAGGTAGCCTTTAGGGGGTAGGCTTTAGGAGGTATCCTTTAGGAAGTAGGTTTTAGGAGGTAGGCTTTAGGAGGTAGGCTATAGGAGGTATCCTTTAGGACGTAGGCTTTAGGAGGTAGGCTTTAGGAGGTATCCTTTAGGAGGTAGGCTATAGGAGGTATCCTTTAGGAGGTAGGCTTTAGGAGGTATCCTTTAGGAGGTAGGCTTTAGGAGGTAGGCTTTAGGAGGTATCCTTTAGGAGGTAGGCTTTAGGAGGTATCCTTTAGGAGGTAGGCTTTAGGAGGTAGGCTTTAGGAGGTATCCTTTAGGAGGTATCCTTTAGGAGGTAGGCTTTAGGAGGTATCCTTTAGGAGGTAGGCTTTAGGAGGTAGGTTTTAGGAGGTATCCTTTAGGAGGTAGCCTTTAGGAGGTATCCTTTAGGAGGTAGGCTTTAGGAGGTATCCTTTAGGAGGTAGCCTTTAGGGGGTAGGCTTTAGGAGGTATCCTTTAGGACGTAGGCTTTAGGAGGTAGGCTTTAGGAGGTATCCTTTAGGAGGTAGGCTTTAGGAGGTATCCTTTAGGAGGTAGGCTTTAGGAGGTATCCTTTAGGAGGTAGGCTTTAGGAGGTAGGCTTTAGGAGGTAGCCTTTAGGAGGTAGGCTTTAGGAGGTATCCTTTAGGAGGTATCCTTTAGGAGGTAGGCTCTAGGAGGTATCCTTTAGGAGGTAGGCTTTAGGAGGTATCCTTTAGGAGGTAGCCTTTAGGAGGTAGGTTTTAGGAGGTATCCTTTAGGAGGTAGCCTTTAGGAGGTAGGCTTTAGGAGGTATCCTTTAGGAGGTAGGCTTTAGGAGGTATCCTTTAGGAGGTAGCCTTTAGGGGGTAGGCTTTAGGAGGTATCCTTTAGGACGTAGGCTTTAGGAGGTAGGCTTTAGGAGGTATCCTTTAGGAGGTAGGCTTTAGGAGGTTTCCTTTAGGAGGTATCCTTTAGGAGGTAGCCTTTAGGGAGAAGGCTTTAGGAGGTATCCTTTAGGAGGTAGGCTTTAGGAGGTAGCCTTTAGGAGGTAGGCTTTAGGAGGTAGCCTTTAGGAGGTATCCTTTAGGAGGTAGGCTTTAGGAGGTAGCCTTTAGGAGCTAGCTTGCTAATTGCAGGAGGGCCAACTCAGTTTTCTTTAATCCTGTCACTTGAAAGATTATCTTCTTAGCACAGCTGGAGATTTCCCTCAGATCTCCCAATAGCCAGTGATCTCCATGTCTTTACAATACACAATTTCACAATGAGCAAAACCATCTTCCTAGTACAATGTGTTACCTTAGAAACGGGTCGGCTACCCAAGAATGAGGCTGCTAAACAGAAATGGGCGGCAGGTAGCATAGCGGTGAAGAGCAATAACCAAAAGGTTGCTGGTTTGAATCCCTGAGCTGACTAGGTTAAACATCTGTCGATGTGCCCTTGAGCAAGGCACTTAACCCTAATTGCTCTAGATAAGAGCATCTGCTAAATTACAAAAATGTGAACTAACTGTCTGTTTAGGTCCCTTATACTCAGGTCCAACACGTCAAAACACGCACACATAAAGACGCTAATGATGTCTCCACAGTGAATCGCACACTGGCGATAATTATTCCCTCCTCGAATCTCACACTGGCGATCATTATTCCCTCCTCTGTGTTGAATGAGGAACGCTTTGAATGTGTTAATCGAATCTTTGCCAGAAGATGAAACAAGAAATACAAGGAGAAAGGACAGGACAGAGACATTATCATCAATAGATAGATATGTGAAGCGCCTTCTTAATTGAAACACCTCCACACAGAAGAACTACAGAGGAGAAACTATATGATTTTCTTTTTAAGTAAGGAGATTGCTCAATGTCCATTCACCATAACCCTTCCGATGCTTGTATATGACACATCTGGTTTTACTGTACACTGGACGCCACAGCTCTTGATTCTTAGACCAGATCATACTGAATTAATGTCCTTTACTCAACACATAGGTAGATTACTTGACTAATTCAAATGACTAGTAATGTAACGTAACGGCCTGTTAATCCATCGGTACTGTAATTTTCATTCTCACTGCCAGGGGGTGGTCACACATCACTTTTCTTCCATGTATGGATGAATGAACTGGCTCTTTTTATAGTGTCACCACCATCATCTCCACCATCATCATCATCACCTTCACCATCACCACCTTCACCATCATCTCCACCACCACCACAACCACCACAATAATTTATAACTCAGGCCACATCCTGTCATTTCCAAATGAGCAGTAAATAACATGATCATAATGAGTTTGATAAGGAGAGGATGGATGGACACTGATGAAGAACACAGTAATGACTCTGATGTAGAACACAGTAATGACTCTGATGAAGAACACAGTAATGACTCTGATGAAGAACACAGTAATGACTCTGATGAAGAACACAGTAATGACTCTGATGAAGAACACAGTAATGACTCTGATGAAGAACACAGTAATGACTCTGATGAAGAACACAGTAATGACTCTGATGACGAACACAGTAATGACTCTGATGAAGAACACAGTAATGACTCTGATGACGAACACGGTAATGACTCTGATGAAGAACACAGTAATGACTCTGATGAAGAACACAGTAATGACTCTGATGAAGAACACAGTAATGACTCTGATGAAGAACACAGTAATGACTCTGATGACGAACACGGTAATGACTCTGATGAAGAACACAGTAATGACTCTGATGAAGAACACAGTAATGACTCTGATGAAGAACACAGTAATGACTCTGATGACGAACACAGTAATGACTCTGATGAAGAACACAGTAATGACTCTGATGAAGAACACAGTAATGACTCTGATGACGAACACAGTAATGACACACACTAATGACCCAGTCTGCTGACCAAGATCTCTGGTGGATAGATAACAGTACATAAACAGATGATAAATTAGAAAAGGGGAAATTCAGATATGAGAATGACGCAGATTTTTATGTGTGTGTGCCTGTTTTGCATGTTATTTTGGCATTAATACGTTTCACATATCATTTAAAAAAAAGAAAAAAATAAGAAAATAAGATATTTGAGTTAATAAAGCCGCATACAAACATGGTCTCTTTTTTGCTTTCTTGAGTAAGGCAGCTCCAAAAAGCAGGTGTTTCAGCCTAGCTCAGTGCTATCTGTGGTGGTGGTGGTGGGGCACCCAGCGGAAAATACGGAGTGTAGGGGTTAGTTATGTTCTCTAGTTGCGCCGTGATTGGCTCAGTGTTCTGTCACTCAAGCGGACACTATGTCACCGCAAAATCTACGGGTAGAGCTTGAAAATTCAAGCCCCTTGGGTGCTGCCATAGACTTACATTAGAAGTTCCCATCCAAGAAGGCTCAAGGTCATTGGCCCAGATAAAATGATGTCAAATCACGTTATATCTACAGTAGCTTTGATTGGATTGATCATGTCAACATTATACTTTCAAAATCTTAGCATGAATCAAGTCGACGTTTTACTGGCAAATCCTTTTCAATCCTTGTCATATGAAGAGAAATTATACATAAAACGTATCGGTGCTCATCAGACATTGGACATAAACATTACACAATAAGTTGGAAATCCCAAATTCAACAATGAGTGCTGAGCCGCAACTGCAGCCTCGGGTTCGATCCCAGGCTGTGTCACAGCCAGTCGTGACCGGGAGACCCATTGGACGGCGTCGTCCAGGTTAGGGGAAGGTTTGGCTGGCCGGGATTTCCTTGTCTCGTCGTGCTCTGTGTGTTCTGCTGCATTCAAAACAACTGGAAACTCGGAACTGGGAGATTTCAGACAACTGGGAACTCTGAAATAAACTAGCTCCGACTGGGAAAATACGGAACATAATTTTGAACGGTCATCCAACTCGGAATTCCAAGTCGAAGCCTCTTTCTAGAGCCCACAAGAAAGACTGCCGGGCCACCTTCCTGTTCAAGTGAGCACAACGAGGGGAGTCCAAAAATGTATTGTATGCTGCTGCATAAATGATGTAATATGCCAGGGAGATATGTATACTGTAGCCCAGAAAGTAATACTAAGTGTATGTTGTGTAGTAAGCTGTTAGTAGCCCATGTGCTTCACCCTAATAATTTGGTCCCTTTCCCCCCTCATAACTTAGCCTACTGTTGTGACTTGATGATGCACATGTAGCCTATAGCCTGTTTTAGAGAAATGTAATCATTGAATATTGTGAGAGCTTTCATTGTCTGCTTATATTCCCCCTTTATTTATCCTGCGGTTCTGACTTGGTGTACAGGGAGAATACTGTAAGAACGGCCCATGTTCTGAATTCTGTCGCTGTACATTTCAAAAGTGCTGAACAAATAGTTATATTGATTATGTCCGTCCTAGCTCGCTCATTATCTTAATCGAAATGACGGATTGCCTCTTATCCGCTCGTCGTTCCCTTATGCCAGAGTTTGTACATTTCAATTGTTAGTAGAAACCACATTTGTTTAAG
Source organism: Coregonus ussuriensis (assembly GCA_031479575.1). NCBI lineage: Eukaryota > Metazoa > Chordata > Actinopteri > Salmoniformes > Salmonidae > Coregonus > Coregonus ussuriensis. The sequence goes on along the minus strand of CM062491.1, from coordinate 8,857,498 downwards.
CAAGTCAGCCATATCAGCTATGTAAAAAAAAAAAGGCTGAATGAACTGTTTCGATGCTAGACAAGGCTGAGTTCATCCTTGGCCGGATCGTTCTGTCACGATTCTCTAAAGCAGAACCCAGAAGCAGACCAGGACAAGGTGAGTAGAATGAAGGTGAGTATTTATTTACAGATTCAAATGTGGAAGCAGAATAATCCAGGAGACGGAGCGGGCAGCGGAGGTGAGTTGGTGGGAGTGAATAGGCAGATCCAATGATGTCACAGAAGCCATCGACGACCAGGCAGGGGTGGGGTGAATGTTTCCGGGAGAATGACCGTAGACAGAGTAAATGGAGGTAAGTACACGGCAAGCAAAAAGTACAGAACAAAACTAACTCTAGTAACATTGAGGCTGATACGCTGACACAACATACTGTTCATGGCTAACGATCCGGCAGGGAATGGATATCAGGTCAGAGCTTATGAAGTGGTGAGGTGATGATCAGGACCAGGTGTGCAGATAGCTGATGAGATGCAGGTGCGGGTAATAGAGAGATCTCCCGCCTAGCTTCGTCGCCCGGCAACCAGACAGGGTGCGTTCAGGCACCTACAGGAAACAGACTCCAGGACAGAAAACAGGCAACACAGGCAGAAACAGACTCAGGACGTGGGATTCATGACACCAGGTGTAGCGGTGGTAAGGATTCACTCCATTGTGCAGAAGAAAAAAACTCTGCTGTTGGCACAGCATTACGTAGGCACTAACAGTTTGTGGGCACCGTTTGTCACCGTTATAGTGCAAGGAATGCATTGTTTAGTGTTGTGTTGTGTTGTGTAGTGGCTTTGTTGGCATACATAATGTTTTATTTAATTTTTTGTAGGCCTAAAGGTTTTTAGGCAAAATATCCCAATCAAAACAGAAAGCTCCTTGAACGTGGGAATATGCTAGGCCTATTGGGCCAAAATCAATTATGGCCTATTGTACAGTTGAAGTCGGAAGTTTACATACACTTACAAAAGCTGAAATAAATCAAAAGCTGAAATAAATAATTATCTTTACAGTTATTCTGACATTCACATTCTTAAAATAAAGTGGTGATCCTAACTGACCTAAGACAGGGAATATTTACTAGGATTAAATGTCAGGAATTGTGAAAAACTGAGTTTAAATGTATTTGGCTAAGGTGTATGTAAACTTCCGACTTCAACTGTATAATAGAACGAAAATGAAAGAAACGTTTAAGAGATCTGATTTCTAGTTTATAAATACTTTGCTACAATGACAGACTTAGTTATCTACCCACCACATTCCTTTATTTTAGCATGTGCACGTAGCATGCTTTTGGGATACGTGTCTTTTCAGATTCCACAATTATTCTTTAGTTGTGGACACTAAATCACCACACTCCCTCTCTTGCTCTTGGTCTTCATCTTTGTAAGTCACCTTGATTTAGCACCTGTGTGTTTTATCAGTTTCTTTATGAAAATATTTAGTGAACTCCACGACAGTAGCTAAAGCAAGGGGCTCATGGTTAGGAGGCTCATGGTTCTCACTCCCTTCCATAGACTTACACAGTAATCATGACAACTTCCGGAGGATGTCCTCCAACCTATCAGAGCTGTCCACCCCATCAAATGATCAGAGAATGATTCTAGTACTGAAAGCATGAGCTACAGCTAGCTAGCACTGCAGTGCATAAAATGTGGTGAGTAGTTGACTCAAAGAGAGATTGTTGGACTGTTTTGAACTCACGGACCTGGCAAGGAGGGCATTATTCAGAGAGGCATCAAAGAGACCAAAGATAACCCTGAAGGAGCTGCAAAGCTCCACAGTGGAGATTGGTGTATCTGTCCATAGGGCCACTTTAAGCTGTACACTCCACAGAGCTGGGCTTTACGGAAGAGTGGGCAGAAAAAAGCCATTGCTTAAAGAAAAAAATAAACAAACACGTTTGGTGTTCGCCAAAAGGCATGTGGGAGACTCCCCAAACATATGGAAGAAGGTACTCTGGTCAGATGAGACTAAAATTGAGCTTTTTGGCCATCAAGGAAAAACGCTATGTTTGAGAATCTGTGGTATGACTTAAAGATTGCTGTCCACCAGCGGAACCCATCCAACTTGAATGAGCTGGAGCAGTTTTGCCTTGAAGAATGGGCAAAAATCCCAGTTGCTAGATGTGCCAAGCTTATAGAGACATACCCCAAGAGACTTGCAGCTGTAATTTCTGCAAAAGGTGGCTCTACAAAGTATTATGCACGCTCAAGTTGTCATTTCTTTGGTATTATTTCTTGTTTGCTTCACAATAAAAAATCTTCAAAGTGGTAGGCATGTTGTGTAAATCAAATGATACAAACCCCCCAAAATCCACTTTAATTCCAGGTTGTAAGGCAACAAAATAGGAAAAATACCAAGGGGGGTGAATACTTTCGCAAGCCACTGTACATGAGACTGACACAAGGCCAAAGTGACTTGTGGGGAAAAGTATCATTAGTGTAAGTAAGTAAACACCACTAGTCATACAGTTTCCCCCATCTATATATTACATATTGGTTAAGCAGAAACAATTATATATTGAAAGGTCATTTTGTGATGTTAGTGAGATTCAATTACTGGTTTAAATCTTTGATTTCAAAGCTACTTTGCCCTTTAGGGCCACAGTTCATCTAAAGACCCTTAGAGACTTCAGGCCAAAAGCCTTCGCTGTAAAAATGGCTTCCGTAATACATCAGATCCTTTGACAGGAACAATTAGGACAAGAGAAACTGAGACAGTGAAAGAGAGAGTGAATCGCACGCTGGCTTCTTGGTAAATCACTACTGTCATTAGTGTAAGTTGTAAACAGACTACCAGTTATGCAGTTTCACTCTCTCTACGTTGTGACACAGAAACATGATGTATTGAAAAAGTAATTCCGTAATGCATTTCAGGTTAGTGAGATTCAATCACTGGCGTAATTCTTTAATTTCAAAAGCTACTTTGCCCCTTAGGGCCACAGTGAATCTGGTCTAAAGACCCTGAGAGATCTGAGACTGTAAAAATGGCTTCCGTAATACATCAGGTCCTTTGACAGGAACAATTAACTGAACAAATTAATGATGAAAAGAACAATTAGGACAAGAGAAACTGAGACAGTGAAAGAGACAGTGAAAGAGACAGTGAAAGAGACAGTGAATGAGACAGTG
>CM062491.1:8791837-8849337 GCA_031479575.1 Coregonus ussuriensis | reverse complement strand
GGTCCTGTGTTTACTATGGAGATAGGGTCCTGTGTTTACTGTGGAGATAGGGTCCTGTGTTTACTGTGGAGATAGGGCCCTGTGTTTACTATGGAGATAGGGTCCTGTGTTTACTATGGAGATAGGGTCCTGTATTTACTATGGAGATAGGGTCCTGTATTTACTATGGAGATAGGGTCCTGTGTTTACTATGGAGATAGGGTCCTGTGTTTACTATGGAGATAGGGTCCTGTATTTACTATGGAGATAGGGTCCTGTGTTTATTGTGGAGATAGGGCCCTGTGTTTACTGTGGAGATTTAGCCCTGTGTTTACTATGGAGATAGGGTCCTGTATTTACTATGGAGATAGGGTCCTGTATTTACTATGGAGATAGGGTCCTGTGTTTACTATGGAGATAGGGTCCTGTGTTTACTATGGAGATAGGGTCCTGTGTTTACTATGGAGATAGGGTCCTGTGTTTACTATGGAGATAGGGTCCTGTGTTTACTGTGGAGATAGGGTCCTGTGTTTACTGTGGAGATAGGGTCCTGTGTTTACTATGGAGATAGGGTCCTGTGTTTACTATGGAGATAGGGTCCTGTGTTTACTATGGAGATAGGGTCCTGTGTTTACTATGGAGATAGGGTCCTGTGTTTACTATGGAGATAGGGTCCTGTGTTTACTATGGAGATAGGGTCCTGTGTTTACTATGGAGATAGGGTCCTGTGTTTACTGTGGAGATAGGGTCCTGTGTTTACTATGGAGATAGGGTCCTGTGTTTACTGTGGAGATAGGGTCCTGTGTTTACTGTGGAGATAGGGCCCTGTATTTACTATGGAGATAGAGCCCTGTGTTTACTATGGAGATAGGGCTGGGATGCTTCCTCTATGTAATTAAAGTCTACTGAAGATCAATAACCCCGGGACGCAACAACAACGCAATGCCATGTCATCAACTAGAGATACACATGCACATTACTCTATCTCAGAAGCCACTTTCTGTAATCATTACTTATGGATGGTAACAGGTAATTGTGCCATGATTGAAGGCTTTTTAGAGGGAATTATATCTGATGATTGGATTTCATTGTTTTTATGTCTCTTTTGAGTTATTGGGTTTGACAACAAAAGTCAGCTGCAGACAGTATAAGGAGACCAGAAAAAATAAATCCACACAACTAATACTAAACAACTCACAAACACATAACCTGTGAGTTTATAATCAGAGATTGTATGTCTGTAAAGTTGTGTGAATGAATTGTAAGCACGTCGGGCACAATCAAGGCTGACAGGGTTTGTAGGGGAGTATCCCAGGTCCTTCTCAGGCTTCTTCTCCTTGCTGATTACACTCCTGTGAGAGGGTCACAGTCCACTGTCATGTGGTGCTGATCTCTGACATTCTGGTTCCGTTAGCTGTCCATGGTGCTGATAACTGACATTCTGGTTCCGTTAGCTGTCCATGGTGCTGATTTCTGACATTCTGGTTCCGTTAGCTGTCCATGGTGCTGATTTCTGACATTCTGGTTCCGTTAGCTGTCCATGGTGCTGATAACTGACATTCTGGTTCCGTTAGCTGTCCATGGTGCTGATTTCTGACATTCTGGTTCCGTTAGCTGTCCATGGTGCTGATTTCTGACATTCTGGTTCCGTTAGCTGTCCATGGTGCTGATAACTGACATTCTGGTTCCGTTAGCTGTCCATGGTGCTGATAACTGACATTACATCTTGTTTGTTTGCAGTTATTCCAACTCTGTAGTGTTGTTTGTGAACCCATGGATGTCACGCTGACTCAGAAAGCATTTGTGGATACAAGAGGAAGAAAGTGATAGAGCAGGGATGAAATGGTTCATCATTCTCTGTTTCACACTTTCACACTGACTCTCTCTCTCTCCTCTCTCTCTCTCTCTCTCTCTCTCTCTCAATTTTTCAATTTCAATTTAAGGGCATTATTGGCATGGGAAACGTAGGTTAACATTACCACAGCAAGTGAAGTAGATAGTAAACAAAAGTGAAAGAAACAATAAATATTAACAGTAAACATTACACTCAGAAGTTTCAAAAGAATAAAGACATTTCAAATGTCATGTTATGTATATATACAGTGTTGTAACAATGTGCAAATAGTTAAAGTACAAATGGGAAAATAAATAAACATAAATATGGGTTGTATTTACAATGGTGTTTGTTCTTCACTGGTTGCCCTTTTCTTGTGGCAACAGGTCACAAATATTGCTGCTGTGATGGCACACTGTGGTTTTTCACCCAGTAGATAAGGGAGTTTATCACAATTGGGTTTGTTTTCGAATTCTTTGTGGATCGCTGTAATCTGAGGGAAATATGTGTCTCTAATATGGTCATACATTTGGCAGAAAGTTAGGAAGTGCAGCTCAGTTTCCACCTCATTTTGTGGGCAGTGTGCACATAGCCTGTCTTCTCTTGAGAGCCAGGTCTGCCTTGCTATGCTCACTGAGTCTGTACATAGTCAAAGCTTTCCTTAAGTTTGGGTCAGTCACAGTGGTCAGGTATTCTGCCACTGTGTACTCTCTGTTTAGGGCCAAATAGCATTCTAGTTTGCTCTGTTTTTTTGTTTGTTCTTTCCAATGTGTCAAGTAATTCTCTTTTTGTTTTCTCATGATTTGGTTGGGTCTAATTGTGTTGCTGTCCTGGGGCTCTGTGGGGTCTGTTTGTGTTTGTGAACAGAGCCCCAGGACAAGCTTACTTAGGGGACTCTTCTCCAAGTTCATCTCTCTGTAGGTGACGGCTTTGTTATGGAAGGTTTGGGAATCGTTTCCTTTTAAGTGGTTATAGAATTTAACGGCTCTTTTCTGGATTTTGATAATTAGCGGGTATTAGCCTAATTCTGCTCTGCATGCATTATTTGATGTTTTACGTTGTACACGGAGGATGTTTTTGCAGAATTCTGCATGCAGAGTCTCAATTTGGTGTTTGTCCCATTTTGTGAATTCTTGGTTGGTGAGCGGACCCCAGACCTCACAACCATGAAGGGCAATGGGTTCTATAACTGATTCAAGTATTTTTTGCCAGATCCTAATTGGTATGTCAAATTTTTTGTTCCTCTCTCTCTATCTCTCTCTCTCTCTCTCTCTCTCTCTCTCTCTCTTTCTCTCCTCTCTCTCTCTCTCTCTCGCTATCTCTCTCTCTCTCTCTCTCTCTCTCTCTCTCTCTCTCTCTCTCTCTCTCTCTCTCTCTCTCTCTCTCTCCTCTCTCTCTCTCTCTCTCTCTCTCTCTCACAGAGTACACACATAATCTTAGAGGCATGCAGGCACTTTGTAAAACCTATTACACTTTCAGGAATGAATGATTTGTACTTTAATTCCCTAATCTTAATCCTGATTTAGCCCGCCAGGTCCCGGCAATTACCGAGTCCTTGGCTGTAAATAACGAAACATCCAGCGTCTGTATGTGTGTAGTGTGTGTGTGTGTGACTGTGTGTGTGTGTGACTGTGTTTGTGTGACTGTGTTTGTGTGACTGTGTGTGTGTGTGACTGTGTTTGTGTGACTGTGTGTGTGACTGTGTTTGTGTGTCTGTGTGTGTGTGTGACTGTGTTTGTGTGACTGTGTTTGTGTGACTGTGTTTGTGTGACTGTGTGTGTGTGACTGTGTTTGTGTGACTGTGTTTGTTTGACTGTGTGTGTGTGACTGTGTTTGTGTGACTGTGTGTGTGTGACTGTGTGTGTGACTGTGTGTGTGTGTGTGTGTGACTGTGTGTGTGTGACTGTGTTTGTGGACTGTGTGTGTGTGACTGTGTTTGTGTGACTGTGTGTGTGTGACTGTGTTTGTGTGACTGTGTGACTGTGTTTGTGTGACTGTGTTTGTGTGACTGTGTTTGTGTGACTGTGTTTGTGTGACTGTGTGTGTGTGACTGTGTTTGTGTGACTGTGTTTGTGTGACTGTGTGTGTGTGACTGTGTTTGTGTGACTGTGTTTGTGTGACTGTGTTTGTGTGACTGTGTTTGTGTGACTGTGTTTGTGTGACTGTGTGTGTGTGACTGTGTGTGTGTGACTGTGTGTGTGTGACTGTGTTTGTGAAGCAGAAGCTGAGGCAGCGGATCGGACAATAATGAGACAGACAAGATGTTCTGGTACTCACCTCTCTTAGAGGTTTTTATTTACAAGCTAAACAGGTGCAGGAATAATTAGCCAATTAACTTTGTACAGAAAATAACAAAAGGGATGTTGACATAAAGACTTGACTATATCAAAGATATTCTCAGTATAAACTATTCAAACAACAACTCATTGCCTATAACAAAACTCAGGCATGGCTCTACTCTAGCCAACCGATTACATACCTAGCCTGCTCTCCCACCAGGCAAAGGCCAACTGACCACCTAAGTACTCTTTCCAGGAACCCTTTAGCTAGGAATGTTCCATCATGATAGCCCACAATACATTTCTACCATAAATGCATAATTTCACATGGACATCCCATAACATCATAAACACCGGTTTACATAAACCCACACTTCAATAACTTGTGCCTTAACTTCAAGTCGATTGTTATTCTAATAATATATTTCACATTGCTAGAGCATGTACCTTTAAATGGGCAGCTTGATACATGGTAGAAACATGGTTAACAAGTTACAATACTGGCGGGCGCAACAATCACTTGACTTTGGTGCCTTACGTCAAAGCATTGTTGGCAAACGGAATGCGCAACGGTGACGGGGTGTGGATTTCAGGTGACAATACAAGTTGAAACCTATTGTCCTAACACCTCCTTGTAGTCTATCGCTGACTTCTTGCAGTGATGTGGTTTACTGTTATACGTCTTCCAGTGTGTCTGTTTGGGCCTAAACCTCATCTCTCCATCCACCCTAACTGTGATTATACTGAATGCAGCCACAGAGGCTCACCCAGGCCTGAGATACCATCACTCACAAGGACACAATCTCCCTCTTCAAATAACGCTCCTCTTTTATGATGTCGCGCTACCTCTTTTACATTTTTGATAACCTACCCCATTATATATTTCACAGAGAATGTTTTATTTTATTAAGCCATTCGTCAACCAACCGACGGCAGGAGTGAGGCTGGAGAGGGGAATCATGTATTTTTAATCCAACAAATTGAGCCTGTTTCACATGAACCTCCTCTTCCTTCCCTTGTCGCTGTGACTGAAACGCCGTCTTTCCCCGCTGTATTGGGCTGGTGTTATTACGTCCATTCGTTTTACCTCGCCCCGGGTTTGAGACCTAAGGCGCAAACTCCGCCCACCTGGTGCACCGAGGAAGATCAAACAAATGCACACATTCCTTTTCCAGGTTGGTGCTTGGAGCTGATTGGTCCTTTTGCAGCAGCCGTAGAGGGTTCAGAATGGTTAAGTATCTTTGCATAGCTTCACCATTCCTATAATGAATCTACAGGGTTTTAATAATCTTGGCCTTTTCACACTGCATCAACCGTCGTTTCTGGAACCGTGCTGGAAACGATTCGCTCCCGTACCCCTTCTCCTTGGGCCCTTAATGTTTGCAGATCTACAGTATGGGGTCAGGATAGATGTGGTGGAGCTTCCACCATGTTGCTTGACACTCTACCGATCTGCAAACATTGAAGGGATCTGGCGAGGGAACAAATTGTGGCTGTTAGGGATACAATCGTTGTTGTGAACGATGGAACGGAATGAAATTGTAGTGGACAGTAATATTTAGTGTGTGTATGTACAGTCTATATATATATATATACCTCACGTGCGACTCGTAATAAGACCAAGCAATTAGCCTAATAAAAAGTTTATCTGACTTCATAGAGATTATTAAAATACACAAGCAAGCATTAGGGAATGAGTTGACAAAGACTAATTGGTCTGAGAATGGTCTATATTAAAGGCAGATATGTAATTACCATTGTACAATGAATGCATTCACATACAAGGCATAAAGCTTAAGTTACAAGCATTAACAAACATTCAATGGTATTAGTCCAAGCATATAGATCCCAAGATTAACTGACAACACAAAGCATGAACAAAGAGTTGCTTACTAGGCCAGAAGTCTAGGAAATGAGAATTGATCGTACAACCTTTCTCCATGGACTGGATACAGGATAAGAGAGATCGTACAACCTTCCTCCATGGACTGGATACAGGATAAGAGAGATCGTACAACCTTCCTCCATAGACTGGATACAGGATAAGAGAGATCGTACAACCTTCCTCCATGGACTGGATACAGGATAAGAGAGAGATCAAAGGCATTTCATTCCATTTATAGCATCTGAAGGTGTGACCTTTCAACCCAAGACCAACCCCCCGTTGACCAATCAAACGATACCAAGTTTACAGAGTAACCTGACCACCAAGGCCCAATCTCCACGGGGTGTCACAGCATTTAAATGTTTGTGTGGGGGATGAGACCAGTGTAAATCAGACAGAATTCCTGAGCGGACCATACAACCTTTTTGCATATAGTAATTCAGAGTTCACCCTGTACAGATACAAGTAACCACACAGATCATACATCCATGTAGATAGCACCAGCTTTATCCTCAGTGAACACGTTTCAGATAGATACCAGACATGGATAATATGGGATTATTCTATCACATTCAAATAGTCAGTCCTCTGAATACTGTAACAGGGAGAAACAGTTTGGCCTCTCAGAGAGGGGAAGGGCTGACTAGTCCTTTGGCATTTTCCTCTGCCTTCTAACTCCAGGTGTCAGAGAGCACATGAATTAGGGCCAAGCCTGCACAATCCTGCAATTCTGTCACTGATACTCAAGGACACTCGTATTGAGTGAGTAGTGATTGACAGGTCTGTAAATAATAGAACCAGGATATCAAACTCAACTGAATCAGGCTGCTTTGACATCAGCAGGCGTGAAACAGAAAATACCAGTCAGTTTAGATTCCCGCCCGTTCTGTTGGACTACTGCAGATTGAAGTGGACAGAACAAGTCAAGATGGATGAGAGCTGACTGAGATGCTGTCCTCCTGTATGGTGTACATTTTAGGACACACTCAGCCTCACGTCTCACCCCTTCTTGAGTCAATTGTCAAAAACGTACTAAATACATGCAATCACTGTACTGTAAGTCACGTAGGATACGTGTCTGCTAAGTGGTACACATGACGATTGACTCAAGGAGGGGTAAAGCGTGGGGGCTGAGGATGTCCTAAAATGGGCACTGTCCACATTTGGGGCTGCGGCACTGCAGCTGCTGCCACCTGCAGGCCATGGCCCACTGGGCTGATTCTGCAGCATGATCTGCTGTGTGATGGATGGGGCTGACACTCTGCAGTCAGGACCACCCAAACAGACTGACACAGGCAGGCCACTGCAATGCGAAGGTACTATGGTAGCTCAGCTCTAAAGGGTTGTCTCAAATGGCACCCTATTCCCTACAGTATACTATATAGTGCACTACTTTTCACTCATACTGAGGAATAGAATGAGAAGGAGAGCGGGAGAGAGACAGACAGAAACAGGGGGGATTGACAGACAGAAACAGGGGGGATTGACAGACAGAAACAGGGGGGATTGACACACAGAAACAGGGGGGATTGACAGACAGAAACAGGGGGGATTGACACACAGAAACAGGGGGGATTGACAGACAGAAACAGGGGGGATTGACAGACAGAAACAGGGGGATTGACAGACAGAAACAGGGGGGATTGACAGACAGAAACAGGGGGATTGACAGAGCAAAATAGTGTTACACAGAAAATGAGAAAAAGGGGTAGAAAACAAGGAAGATAGGGAGAAAGCTGCCATGGTAACCTTCTAAAAATGTTAAAGCAGCGGTTAATTAACACCTAGAATGCTTACATAACTTTACGTAAAGGTGACATGACACCTGGATGGCTGCTAGCTATTGTAGTTCACACCTGCATGTATTTGTGGACTAGGGCCCACAGGGAGGATGGCTCTGTCTAAGAAGGGAAACAAACACAGTTTCAGATACGTTCAGACATACATGAACTACAGAGACTATAGTAAAGGGAAGAGTATAATAGTATAAATATATAGTTTAGTAAAGGGAATACCTAGAGACCTGTGGCTGCCTGCCTGCCTGTGGTGGTAATTAACCGGGAAAAAACCTTGATATTTGTTCCATGAGCGATGAACAGTGTGGAGATAAAGTGCCTTTGGAAAGTATTCAGACCCCTTGACGTTTTCCACATTTTGTTACGTTACAGCCTTATTCTAAAATGGATTTAAAAAAAAGAAATTCTCATAAATCTACACACAATACCCCACAATGACAAAGTGAAAACAGGTTTTTAAAAATTTTAGCAAATGTATACAAAATTAAAAACAGAAATACCTTATTTACATAATTATTCAGACCCTTTGCTATGAGACTTGAAATTGAGCTCAGGTGCATCCTGTTTCCATTGATCAGCCTTGAGATGTTTCTACTTGATTGGAGTCCACCTGTTGTAAATTCAATTGATTGGACATGATTTGGAAAGGCACACACCTATCTATACAGTGGGGGAAAAAAAGTATTTAGTCAGCCACCAATTGTGCAAGTTCTCCCACTTAAAAAGATGAGAGAGGCCTGCAATTTTCATCATATGTACACGTCAACTATGAAAGACAAATTGAGATTTTCTTTCCCAGAAAATCACATTTTAGGATTTTTATGAATTTATTTGCAAATTATGGTGGAAAATAAGTATTTGGTCAATAACAAAAGTTTCTCAATACTTTGTTATATACCCTTTGTTGGCAATGACACAGGTCAAACGTTTTTCTGTAAATCTTCACAAGGTTTTCACACACTGTTGCTGGTATTTTGGCCCATTCCTCCATGTAGATCTCCTCTAGAGCAGTGATGTTTTGGGGCTGTCGCTGGGCAACACAGACTTTCAACTCCCTCCAAAGATTTTCTATGGGGTTGAGATCTGGAGACTGGCTAGGCCACTCCAGGACCTTGAAATGCTTCTTACGAAGCCACTCCTTCGTTGCCCGGGCAGTGTGTTTGGGATCATTGTCATGCTGAAAGACCCAGCCACGTTTCATCTTCAATGCCCTTGCTGATGGAAGGAGGTTTTCACTCAAAATCTCACGATACATGGCCCCATTCATTCTTTCCTTTACACGGATCAGTCGTCCTGGTCCCTTTGCAGAAAAACAGCCCCAAAGCATGATGTTTCCACAGTAGGTATGGTGTTCTTTGGATGCAACTCAGCATTCTTTGTCCTCCAAACACGACGAGTTGAATTTTTACCAAAAAGTTATATTTTGGTTTCATCTGACCATATGACATTCTCCCAATCCTCTTCTGGATCATCCAAATGCACTCTAGCAAACTTCAGATGGGCCTGGACATGTACTGGCTTAAGCAGGGGGACACGTCTTGCACTGCAGGATTTGAGTCCCTGGCGGCGTAGTGTGTTACTGATGGTAGGCTTTGTTACTTTGGTCCCAGCTCTCTGCAGGTCATTCACTAGGTCCCCCCGTGTGGTTCTGGGATTTTTGCTCACCGTTCTTGTGATCATTTTGACCCCACGGGGTGAGATCTTGCATGGAGCCCCAGATCGAGGGAGATTATCAGTGGTCTTGTATGTCTTCCATTTCCTAATAATTGCTCCCACAGTTGATTTCTTCAAACCAAGCTGCTTACCTATTGCAGATGCAGTCTTCCCAGCCTGGTGCAGGTCTACAATTTTGTTTCTGGTGTCCTTTGACAGCTCTTTGGTCTTGGCCATAGTGGAGGTTGGAGTGTGACTGTTTGAGGTTGTGGACAGGTGTCTTTTATACTGATAACAAGTTCAAACAGGTGCCATTAATACAGGTAACGAGTGGAGGACAGAGGATCCTCTTAAAGAAGAAGTTACAGGTCTGTGACAGCCAGAAATCTTGCTTGTTTGTAGGTGACCAAATACTTATTTTCCACCATCATTTGCAAATAAATTCATAAAAAATCCTACAATGTGATTTTCTGGATTTTTTTTCCTCAATTTGTCTGTCATAGTTGACGTGTACCTATGATGAAAATTACAGGCCTCTCTCATCTTTTTAAGTGGGAGTACATGCACAATTGGTGGCTGACTAAATACTTTTTCCCCACACTGTATAAGGTCCCACTGTTGACAGTGCATGTCAACACAAAAACCAAACCATGAGGTCGAAGGAATTGTCTGTAGAGCTCTGAGACAGGATTGTGTCGAGGCACAGATCTGGGGAAGGGTACCAAGGTCCCAAGAACAGTAAAAGGCTCATGACTGCCCGCTTGGAGTTTGCCAAAAGGCACCTAAAGGACTCAGACCATGAGAAACAAGATTCTTTGGTCTGATGAAACCAAGATTGAACTCTTTGGCCTGAATTCCAAGTGTCACGTCTGGAGGAAACCTGCCACCATCCCTACGGTGAAGCGGGGTGGTGGCAGCATCATGCTGTGAGGATGTTTTTCAGTGGCAGAGACTGGGAGACTAGTCAGGATCGAGGCAAAGATGAACGGAGCAAAGTACAGAGAGATCCTTGATGAAAACCTGCTCCAGAGCGCTCAGGACCTCAGACTGGGGTGAAGGTTCATCTTCCTACAGGACAACAACCCTAAGCACACAGCCAAGACAACGCAGGAGTGGCTTCGGGACAAGTCTCTGAATGTCCTTGAGTGGTCCAGACAGAGCCCGGACTTGAACCTGATCGAACATCTCTGGAGAGAACTGAAAATAGCTATGCAGCGACGTTCCCCATCCAACCTGACAGAGCTTGAGATGATCTGCAGGTGTGCCAAGCTTGTAGCGTCATATCTAAGAAGACCCGAGGCTGTAATCGCTGCCAAATGTGCTTCAACAAAGGACTGAGTAAAGGGTCTGAATACTTATGTAAATGTGATATTTCCTATTGTTTTATTATATAAATTTGCAAAAATTTATACAAACCTGTTTTTGCTTAGTCATTATGGGGTATTATGTGTAGATTGATGAGGGGAAAAAAACGATTTAATCAATTTTAGAGTAAGGCTGTAACTTAACAAAATGTTGAAAAAGTCAAGGGTCTGAATACTTTCCGAAGGCACTGTAATTTAGAGGGTGGAGATGATTTAATCACTGTAGTGATTTCCTCATGACCTCCATATCACAGAAACATGATAAGCGAATCAATGCAGTAAACACACCTAGCACCTGAAACCTGGCACCTGGCACCTGGCACCTGGCACCTGGCTCCTGGCACCTGGTACCTGGCACCTGGCACCTGACACCTGAAACCTGTAACCTGACACCTGGCACCTGGCACCTGGCACCTGGCACCTGTCACCTGACACCTGGCACCTGACACCTGCAACCTGCAACCTGGCACCGGACACCTGGCACCTGTAACCTGGCACCTGGCACCTGGCACCTGGCACCTGGCACCTGGCACCTGATGCCTAACACCTGACACCTGACACCTGACACCTGGAACCTGGCACCTGGCACCTGGCACCTGGCACCTGGCACCTGGCACCTGGCACCTGGCACCTGACACCTGTCACCTGGCACCTGATGCCTAACACCTGACACCTGACACCTGACACCTGGCACCTGGCACCTGGCACCTGGCACCTGACACCTGACACTTGGCACCTGACACCTGGCACCTGATGCCTAACACCTGACACCTGACACCTGGCACCTGTCACCTGGAACCTGTCACCTGGCACCTGGCACCTGGGACCTGGCACCTGACACCTGACACCTGACACTTGGCACCTGACACCTGACACCTGGCAGCTGGCACCTGACACCTGACTTGACCCTTCATTCACCTTCTCACTGCACAGCCTGCAACTTATGTCCAGACATAACAACAACAAGTAAATACATCAGGGCTGGATGAGGGCAGGGTGAAGGCAGGGTGAAGGCAGGGTGAGGCCAGGGTGAGGGCCAGGGTGAAGGCCAGGTTGAAGACAGGGTGAGGGCAGGGTGAGGCTAGGGTGAGGGCAGGGTGAGGCCAGAGTGAGTCCGGGGTGAGGCCAGGGTGAGGGCAGGCGGAGGCCAAGTGTGAGGGCAGGGTGTCACTGACAGAAACTTGTCAGACTCAACGTTATGTGACCGGAATTGACCTCAATATTTTACTTGTACAATGGGTTAAAGTTATGTTAAGTCATATCCCAGTTTACCTATTTACTTATGGCCCTGCCTACACCTAACAACTTGTTTTTTTAATTATATGAGCAAAAAAGATTCAACTTTATTTGGAACGGCAAGCCAGACCAAATTAAACGGGCCTATTTATATATTTATAGAATATGAATTCGTGGGCAGAAATGATTAAATATTAAAGCATTGGACCTCTCACTAAAGGCTTCAGTCATACAAAAACTATACTTAAATCCAAACTGGTTCTCTAGCAGATTAGTAAGAATGGCTTATGCTGTGTTCTAGATTGGTCTTTTTCCCTTTATTCAGATTACATCCTCTCACTTTCGGTTATTTGACAATGAAATCATCTCGAAAATATTGCTATTTTTAAAATAAGCTAGAGAAAGCTGGTTGTCATTTCAGTTTAATCCACCAGAAAAGACAGAACAAATATTACAACAAATATTATGGTTAAACTCAAATATACTAATTGATAAAAAGAAAACATTATTTTTTGAAGAAAAATTAAAACAACTGTATAACCTTTGTACATTTTATAATAAATAGGACTGCTGGAGTTATGTCACACATGCAGTTAACAAAAATACAGCATATGGAAATGTCTGCTTTATCTAAAATTACAACCAACTGATTGCAGCATTACCGCAAAAATGGAGGAGGCAAGTGGAAGAGGGAGAAGGTAAGGAACTTGTCTGTCGGCCCTCCATTAAAGACAAAAATTGGTTAATGAAAAATGTGATAATTAAAAAAGTTTAACAGTTTAATTTAAGGACCAAAACATTGACAGCTGCACCATTGTCACAACTTCCTCCGAGGCTGCCTCCTCTCCTTGTTTGGGCAGGCTTCGGCGTTCGTCGTCACCGGCCTTCTAGCCACTGCCGCTCCTCATCTCATCATTCCATTTGTTTTGTCTTGTTTATTACAGACACCTGGTTCATATCACCTCATCAGTACCTGTATAAGTGTTCCCTCTGCCCCCTTGTCTTTGTGTGTGATTGTTCATTGTAGAGGATATGTAGCTCGGTGGAGCGAGATTTGTATTGTGTATCGCCGGGATATTCACCCGTCTGCCTTGTTTTCCCCAGTGCGCCGTTTTACTGCACTGGTGTGTATTACACATTGCTGCGTACCTCTGTTTATTTGAATAAACAATTTATTCCGTGATTTCCTCTCCTACGCCTGATTCCGTCCAACATCACCCGCTACAACCATACAGATTGCAAAATAGTTGGGAAGAGATTTTTGATGTACCGATTCCATTATACAAAATTCTTGCAACCAATAGAATGTTATATATATATGTATATATGGGGGATACAACCATCCCAGCTCTGTAGATTTTGCTGCAAAGAGACAGAATCATTAGATCACTTGTTTTGGTACTGCCCATATGTAGCTTGTTTTTGATCGTTGGTTCAGGAATGGAGAATGGAAGAATTGCAGCACTTACATGGAGCTAACTCTGCAAATAGCACTGCTGGGTGATTTAAAAAGTCACAGTCAGTCGATCAATACTATAATAATACTCTTAGCAAAAATGCTTTTCTTTAATTTACAATCTGTAGAAACTATGAGAATAGAAAGGTTCAGAACTTTTGTGAAACATCACAGCACAGTGGAAAAATATATGGCAATTATAAATTCAAACTGAATGGTCTTCAGAGATGGGAGGGGTTGAGGGTAGCTGAAGGTTAGGACTGAAAACAAACAAAAAAGGTAACTAATGTAAAATATACTCTGACCGTAAAATGTATTGAGTACGTATAAGCTGGAAGTAGAAGCCTAAGTATTGTTGTCCATTAGTTTACTCCAATTAGGGGAGGGGTGGTAGGGTTAGGGGGAAAATAATAAAGAAGGAAAATATATATATTTTTAAATACATACAAATATACACTACCAGTCAAAAGTTTGGACACACCTACTCATTTAAGGGTTTTTCTTTATTTGTACTATTTTTTACATTATAGAACAATAGTGAAGACATCAAAACTATGAAATAACACATATGGAATCATGTAGTAACCAAAAAAGATTATTCAAAGTAGCCACCCTTTGCCTTGATGACAGCTTTGCACACTCTTGGCATTCTCTCAACGAGCTTCATGAGGTAGTCACCTGGAATGCATTTCAATTAACAGGTGTGCCTTGTTAAAAGTTAATTTGTGGAATTTCTTTCCTTCTTAATGTGTTTGAGCCAATCAGTTGTGTTGTGAAAAGGTAGTCGGGTATACAGAAGATAGCCCTATTTGGTAAAAGACCAAGTCCATATTATGGCAAGAACAACTCAAATAAGCAAAGAGAAACGACAGTCCATCATTACTTTAAGACATGAAGGTCAGTCAATACGGGAAAATGTAAAGAACTTTGAAAGTTTCTTCAAGTGCAGTCGCAAAAACCATAAAGCGCTACGATGAAACTGGCTCTCATGAGGACCGCCACAGGAATGGAAGACCCAGAGTTACCTCTGCAGCAGAGGATAAGTTAGAGTTACCAGCCTCAGAAATTGCAGCCCAAATAAATGCTTCACAGAGTTCAAGTCACAGACACATCTCAACATCAACTGTTCAGAGGGGACTGTGTGAATCAGGCCTTCATAGTCGCTTTGCTGCAAAGAAACAACTACTAAAGGACACCAATAATAAGAAGAGACCTGCTTGGGCCAAGAAACACGAACAATGGACATTAGACCGGTGGAAATGTTTCCTTTGGTCTGGAATCCAAATTGGAGATTTTTGGTTCCAACCGCCGTGTCTTTGTGAGACGCACTGTGGGTGAACGGATGATCTCTGCATGTGTATTTCCCACCGTAAAGCATGGAGGAGGAGGTGTTATATTGTGGGGGTGCTTTGCTGGTGACACTGTCTGTGATTTATTTAGAATTCAAGGCACACTTATCCAGCATGGCTACCACAGCATTCTGCAGCAATACGCCATCCCATCTGGTTTGGGCTTAATGGGACTATCATTTGTTTTTCAACAGGACAATGACCCAACACACCTCCAGGCTGTGTAAGGGCTATTTTACCCAGAAGTAGAGTGATGAAGTGCTGCATCAGATGACCTGGCCTCCACAATCCCCCGACCTCAACCCAATTGAGATGGTTTGGGATGAGTCGGACGGCAGAGTGAAGGAAAAGCAGCCAACAAGTGCTCAGCATATGTGGGAACTCCTTCTTGACTGTTGGAAAAACATTCCAGGTGAATGCTGGAGAGACTGAAAAGATTTGGCATGGGTCCTCAGATCCTCAAAAAGTTCTACAACTGCACCATCGAGAGCATCCGGACCGGTTGTATCACCGGCTGGTATGGCAACTGCTCGGCATCTGACCGTAAGGCGCTACAGAGGGTAGTGCGTACGGCCCAGTACATCACTGGGGCCAAGCTTCCTGCCATCCAGGAC
This sequence comes from Coregonus ussuriensis, assembly GCA_031479575.1. Lineage (NCBI taxonomy): Eukaryota > Metazoa > Chordata > Actinopteri > Salmoniformes > Salmonidae > Coregonus > Coregonus ussuriensis. The sequence goes on along the minus strand of CM062491.1, from coordinate 8,833,892 downwards.
ATATGTACTGGGCGGTGTCAGAGGAACGCCCAAAAAATTGTCAAAGACTCCAGTCACCCAAGTCATAGACTGTTCTCTCTGCTACTGCACGGCAAGCGGAACCGGAGTGCCAAATCTAGGACCAAAAGGCTCCTTAACAGCTTCTAACCCCAAGCCATAAGTCTGCTGAACAATTAATAAAATGGCTAACCGGACTATTTAAATTGACACCCCCCCTCTCCCCCTCCATTTGTTTTTACACTGCTGTTACTCGCTGTTCATTATCAATGCATAGTCACTTTACCCCTACCTACATGTATAAATTACCTCGACTAACCTGTGCCCCCTCACATTGACTCGGTACCGGTACCCCCTGTATATAGCCTCGTTATTGTTATTTTATTGTGTTACTTTTTTAATAATTTTTTACCTTAGTTTATTTAGAAATATTTTCTTAACTCTTTCTTGAACTGCTTTGTTGGCTAAGGGCTTGTAAGTAAGCATTTCATGGTAAGGTCTACACCTGTTGTATTCAGTGCATGTGACAAATAACATTTGATTTGATTTGATTATTTTTAATGCTTTACTGGGAAACTTTTCAGAAGTAGACTTGCTCATGTTATTTATATTGAAGCTGATAGTGCAGGGTGAGCTGCACACAGTGGACTTCCTACCAGGGCACACCGCCAGTGCTAACAATGTAACTCTGGTTCATAGGCACATGATTACTGCATACAATAGCTGTAGGATCAGCAGAGGTATTCAGGGCAGTTAGGGGGACATAAATTAAGTGACTTACTCAATCAAATCTGCCAACGCCCCTGGGATAATGTACATTTGATGCAGCATTATGACAACTCAGTGTCACAATGGTAGGGATTAACTGAGCTTGTCTTGGGTCATTGATAAGTCATTGTCTCAACGCAGCCTTGAAATGCTTGGACAGAATCCAGGAGTCAAGATGATTTGGATGGACTCTGTCATTCCTGTAGAGTATCTTCTGTTTCCAGAAGGTGTCAAAGTTATCTATAAAAGTGTTTCCAACAAAGCTACAGTAATCTTTTAGCCAGGTGTGTAATGCCAGTAGCCTGCTGAATCTTTCACACCCGCGGCCCAACGATGGTACCGGACATGAAATGATTGGCCGCCTTTTGGAATCTTTCAGTGATAGAATCAGATCTTTAAAATCCCTTTTCAGAAGTTCCCGAGCTAGCTCTCCTGATGTCGTTTGACCCCACATGGACTACGACACCGTCAGCTCCCAGAATCTGTTGTAAAACGGTCGGAAGCAGCCTTGTAATGTCCTGTACTTAAGGTGCTCCTGGGTAGCACAGGGTTTTTGGACTGGGAGCCGAGATGTTTCTCAACATAGAGCTGCCGATGATGACAGCTAGTGAAATAGCCGAGGAGGTCCAGTCGTTCTTTCGCCTCGAGTGGTTTAGAAGACCCCTCGAGGACCGAAAGGTGGTGGGGCCCAATGGACCCGAGCCGGCTGTAGTTTCCATTGTGGATGATGAATGGGCTGGTCTCTCAGGCAGCGTCACAGTTTGATGAAGGTGGGAGCTCTGAGGATCTGAACCCGAGGAAGAAGCCACCGGAGAGGGAGACAGACCAGAGCGGCGTCCAGCTACTGGGGTAGAAGAAAAATACAAAGTAAGCGGGCGTGGATTCCCCAGTAGCTTGTGTAGGTTCGCTACTTGTTTGCTAAGAGTAGCAACTTCTCCCCTGTAGTCCTCTGCAAGCAAACAGTTGCTACATTGAAAGTCTGGGCGGTCCACATTGTCCCGGAATAAAGCAAAGTAAACAGCTCCTGCAGCGTTGAAAATGTTCAATAGCGACCTCCATTTGAGACTTCCGAGCCAGCTAGGCTAGCTGGGTTTCCGTGTGTCTCTCTCTTTTACATGGAATCAGGCAGGCAGATAGCAGCTAGCAGATAGCAGATAGCAGCTATCACAGCAACTGAGCCCAAATGAGCCGCGGGTTCCAAAAAAAGTATATAAAATCACACTGTCACAACTTTACAAAAAACAGTAAACCGAGGTCTCTCGTTAGGCGTTCAGCGTTTCAACAACATACGTTGTGCTCAGATGACATCAGATGTTGGGCTGAGGGTGTGATTAATAAGGCCCTGACTTATTTAATAATAATGTGTGTGTGTGTGCCCGCCCGTGTCCTACGTATGTAATAATTGAACATCCCCATTCTTGCTTGTTCTCTTAATCAGTAGATTGGAGAAAAACTAAATAAAAGCTTTCAAACAGCATCCTGAGCAACGACATTACCATACCAGAGGGTACATTGAGGAAATTCACCATTCCCTTAGTATGACACTGCAAAGAAGCATGTTGTAGACAGAGTATTAGACTGCAAAGCCTTCCTGGCTTAATTGAACCAATAGAATAATTGCAACAGTGCAAACCCCGACCACCTGGCACTCCAGACAGGCTAAATCAAACACAGTATTAAAAAAAAAACATTTTTAATAGTATTTGAGCCCAGGTCTGACGATGGAACTATACTGGCGCCCTGCCGGCCCTTGCCTGTTATACTATTCTTACCACTGCTATTATCATATTCAAACCAACAGTCAGGGCCAGCCATCACTGTTATTTTGGGAGCAATTGGGGTCGGTCCGGGGTCGGTCCGGGGTCGGTCCAGGGTCAGTCCGGGCGAAGTGGACCCAAAGTGGTCAGTGATGGCTTTTCTTGGGAGGAGGACGTGTTATTACTGGACTGAAAGCTGAAAGCTGAGCACTCCGTCCTCTCCTCATCCAGGTCAGTCAATCTGAAACCAAACTGATGGAGGCTTAGACTGGGTCAAATGACTTTCTAGAGGGGTTAGAGAGGGGACTGTTACTCACAGGCTAGTCATGGAGACAGAGAGGAGAGAGGAGAGAGGAGAGAGGAGAGAGCAGAGAGGAGAGAGGAGAGAGGAGAGAGGAGAGAGGAGAGAGGAGAGAGGCAGAGAGCAGAGAGGAGAGAGGAGAGAGGAGAGAGCAGAGAGCAGAGAGGAGAGAGGAGAGAGGAGAGAGGAGAGAGGAGAGAGGAGAGAGAAGAGAGCAGAGAGCAGAGAGGAGAGAGAAGAGAGCAGAGAGGAGAAAGGAGAGAGGAGAGAGCAGAGAGGAGAGAGCAGAGAGCAGAGAGGAGAGAGAGAGGAGAGAGGAGAGAGGAGAGAGCAGAGAGCAGAGAGGAGAGAGGAGAGAGGAGAGGAGAGGAGAGGGAAGAGAGAAGAGAGCAGAGAGCAGAGGAGAGAGAAGAGAGGAGAGAGGAGAGAGCAGAGAGCAGAGAGCAGAGAGGAGAGAGGAGAGAGGAGAGGAGAGGGAAGAGAGAAGAGAGCAGAGAGGAGAGAGGAGAGAGAGAGAGAGGAGAGGGGAGAGAGAAGAGAGGAGAGAGCAGAGAGGAGAGAGAGAGCGAGAGGAGAGAGGAGAGAGGAGAGAGGAGAGAGGAGAGAGGAGAGAGGAGAGAGGAGAGAGCAGAGAGGAGAGAGCAGAGAGGAGAGAGGAGAGAGGAGAGAGAAGAGAGGAGAGAGGAGAGAGCAGAGAGGAGAGAGGAGAGAGAAGAGAGCAGAGAGGAGAGAGGAGAGAGCAGAGAGCGGAGAGGAGAGAGAAGAGAGGAGAGAGAAGAGAGCAGAGAGGAGAGAGGAGAGAGAAGGGAGCAGAGAGGAGAGAGGAGAGAGGAGAGAGAAGAGAGAAGAGAGCAGAGAGGAGAGAGGAGAGAGAAGAGAGCAGAGAGAAGAGAGCAGAGAGCAGAGAGGAGAGAGGAGAGAGAAGAGAGGAGAGAGGAGAGAGAAGAGAGAAGAGAGGAGAGAGGAGGGAGAAGTGAGAATAGAGCTCTCGTTCTTCAGTTTTGTCGTCCTCTCGACTGGTGTGTCTGTCTGATAATAATGTAGAATGATAATAATAATAATAATGTTGTCTGAACGAGGTGAGGAAAAGGAGAAATAAGTGTTCTCTGTTCTCCAGATCTCTTCTCTCCACGTTGAAAACTACTGTATAATGATGAGTAGACCTATTGAGATCATTGCAATAGCAATAAAACAGATACACTATTATTACTAAAAACCTTGGATGGCTCGTTTATTTTGTCACATTTATTTACAGAAAAGCACAACTTTCCCCATTCAAGAGAGTGAAAGGCAATTACATTATATTCATCCCCGTAAAACATAGACCGTAGACGTTGTGTTTACACAGCCAGTCTAACACTTCAGCTACGCTATACGTGTCACTCAATGTCACATTCTACCTGCTACACAGAAACCAACCAAAATCAACTTTATTTCTGATTATTTCAATTCACAAGATAGAATGAACGTGCGCGTCAGCCATCAAGAATTGAAGCTTGCTGATTGGATGCAATGCAGTGCGAGCGGCACAGTAGTGTCAAAGCTAAAATACCACCCCTGCAGAATTAGCTACTCAACTCGACCCTGCCTACCCAATGGCAGTTTGGTTATTCCCTGTCCCTAATCCCTACAGGTCTGATAGATGCCGCTCTGCTAGTCTACAGCCAGGGACTGTTCCTCAAACTCGACAGTAAGGGCCTTACGGTGAAGTGGGCGATCTCCGAAGTCGAACCTTATAAACCCGGCGCCTTCTCAGGATTGTGCTGGCCAGAGTTTCAACTTTAGCACACTTTAAGCGGGTCGCCCTCTTCTGGGTTGGCTTTAGCCCAGAGACACCCCTCCCTATAAGTCCTACCAATGCACTCAGTAACTATAGTCGGGTCTCAGGTTCCTTTATACCAGCCACTCGTGTTCCTGATAGACTAACTAACCAGATGCTGAAAACCCTCAATGAATCCAGTCTTTATTAGATACATAGAGTAAAATGACATGCGCTGGTAGGACTCTTTGATGACACAGGGTTTCAGAACAATAAAGCAGGACTCTGATGACACAGGGTTTCAGAACAATAAAGCAGTACTCTTTGATGACACAGGGTTTCAGAACAATAAAGCAGTACTCTTTGATGACACAGGGTTTCAGAACAATAAAGCAGGACTCTTTGATGACACAGGGTTTCAGAACAATAAAGCAGGACTCTTTGATGACACAGGGTTTCAGAACAATAAAGCAGTACTCTTTGATGACACAGGGTTTCAGAACAATAAAGCAGGACTCTTTGATGACACAGGGTTTCAGAACAATAAAGCAGGACTCTTTGATGACACAGGGTTTCAGAACAATAAAGCAGGACTCTTTGATGACACAGGGTTTCAGAACAATAAATCAGGACTCTTTGATGACACACGGTTTCAGAACTATAAATCAGGACTCTTTGATGACACAGGGTTTCAGAACAATAAAGCAGGACTCTTTGATGACACAGGGTTTCAGAACAATAAAGCAGGTTTATTAAAAATTCCAGAAACAGGCATAAAAAACCCCAGATCAATCAATCAATCACAAATCAATATCACCAATCAATGATAGACAAACATCAACAGTAAATTAAACTGATAGACCCCTGCAGCGCTCTTAAATAAACCCTTATTGGGATGCCAATACAATATTTTTTTGTCTATTAAAATTTGAAGAGATGCACAATATTTAATAACAAGAAAAACGGTTTCTTACCTTCTACAACTTTATTAACTGTTTTTTTTTGGCTCCTCCCTCAGGATGATCAGTCCCTCAGATGGCGTCTAAAAACTCAAACAGCTACTTTAACACACTTCTACCAATGATAACCTTAAAGATTCCTCCTAGAATATTACTTTAACTGAGTATAATAAAAATCCAAATATGAGTATAATAAAAATCTAAATATATTTTAAGCTAAAAAGCTATAGCAAAAATATTCTTCCAGCAGTCGACAGGGTTCTTCTAGCAAGCTCAAGAGAGTTCTCTTGTCTCCAAAATCATGCCTCCTTTGTACCCTCCATTTTTCTTTATGCTAACTCATTGAGGCTAACACCTACCCCAATGACGCATCCAGTGTTTAACACCTAATGAGGCCATCGTTCAAACTTAAACATTTAATCATTATAACATTTCATTATCAACCTCCTATGGGCCCTAAGGCCTTGTTCCTCTAAGCTTAACAAACATAGTCTATATGCATCGTACTTTAAAGCAAACCACATTATAACATTGTTAACCATTTTACTGCATTACTCTAATCACCCTTTAATATATTCCACTGTATATTTCCCCATTTCCAACCTTTAACATTTAACATATTTAACCTTTAATCATTATTTGAATAAATTCCCAATTCATTTATTTTTCTTATTTTTCTTATTTTCTTTAATCAATTCCCTCTCAATGTTTATTCTTCTTTGTTTTCCATTTCTGTGTGAAAGTGAAACTTCTTCATGAAGTGTGTGCATGGGCGAATGCAAGTGTGTCTCTAAAATGTCACATAGAATTGGGCCTTAACCCTACTACTCTTGTCAGTAGCTTTCATTGATTTCAAAGGAAGCATTCCCTCAATGGCTGATGATAATGCCCCACGACCGATGGCTGATGATAATGCCCCACGACCGATGGCTGTAACGTAGCAGGGCCATGAGAACCAAATTCAGATTTTTTTTCTTAATATCTGATCTTTTTTTTCTGTCCATTTTCTGTCACTGTTCCATTACATTTTGGGGTGGTTGTTTTGGTAACAGCAGGTCATGTGGAAAAAATCAGCTTCTAGACTGAGGTTACATAATGGATCAGAATTCATTGGGAACCACATGCAAATGTGGTACAAATCAGAACTCATATGATCAGATTCAATGTGTTTTTGTTGTTGTTGCTGTTTACACATTGGGAAAATATCAGATAGTGTATGTACTGTATCAAATAAGAAAAATAATTGGCAAAAGATCAGAGTTGGGCTTCCTTTGTAAACTCAGCCATAAAGGCAGTTTCATGGACACAGATTAACCTTAACCCTGGACTAAAAAGCATTTCCCATGGAGACTCACCATTAAACTTGCTTTGTAGTCCAGGACTAGGCTTAATCTGTGTCAGAGAAACCGCTCATTAATCTCCACACTCATAAATAAAACGTTTGAAATTGGTTACTCACTGGTTGTGCGAAGAAGAAAAAAAGAAACATACCATTTCTACAAATGTTATTCATACAGTAATTTTACACAGCACGTATTGATCCATTTCTGGGCCTGGGTACCATCTCAACTGCTTCTTCAATGGTAGATGCTAAGCGGGATCCTTGGTTCAACACTACCCTAAACACTAACCCTAACCTGAATCCTTTTTAACTTGTAACTTCAATGGGGAAGCAAAGCATCTCCTTCTTCTGCTTCTGCTTCTGCTCCTCCTCCTCCTCCTCCTCCTCCTCCTCCTCCTCCTCCTCCTCCTCCTCCTCCTCCTGCTGCTTGTCCTTCTGCTCCTCCTCCTTCTCCTCCTCCTCCTCCTCCACGTCCTCCCCCTTCTGCTCCTCCTACTCCTCCTCCTCCTCCTCCTCTTCCTCCTCCTCCTCCTCCTGCTGCTTGTCCTTCTGCTGCTCCTCCTCTTCCTCCTCCTCCTCCTCCTCCTCCTGCTGCTTGTCCTTCTGCTGCTGCTCCTCCTCCTCCTCCTCCTTCTGCTCCTCCTCCTCCTCCTCCTCCTCCTCCTGCTGCTTGTCCTTCTGCTGCTCCTCCTCTTCCTCCTCCTCCAGCTGCTTGTCCTTCTGCTGCTTGTCCTTCTGCTGCTCCTCCTCTTCCTCCTCCTCCTCCTCCTGCTGCTTGTCCTTCTGCTGCTGCTCCTCCTCCTCCTTCTGCTCCTCCTCCTCCTCTTCCTCCTCCTCCTCCTCCTGCTGCTTGTCCTACTTCTGCTTGTCCTACTTCTGCTTGTCCTACTGCTGCTTGTCCTACTTCTGCTTGTCCTACTTCTGCTTGTCCTACTGCTGCTTGTCCTACTTCTGCTTGTCCTACTTCCTCTGCTGCACCACTGCAGCGTGTGTCTTTGCAGAAGCAGTCCATGCAAACGAATACTGTGACTATCAAACCAACAATCGAGAGAATAGTCATAGCAAAGATCTAAAACAGGAGGAAACATAATAACATAAAACAGAATCATTGTATGCATGACTAAAACAACAGCTTTTTCATCACTGTTGTTTACAAGAGGTTTGTCTCATTGCACTGCACAATCTAATGAAAGAACAATTCCACCTCCCAGATGTTAAAGGGGCAATCTGGGATTGGAACATCCATTTTTGAATTTAATCATATAAAGACATTGATTATTGAAGAATATAACTTATAAATGCCTCATGAGCTCAATTCAACTGTCATACCCAATCAGAACCCAAAGCATAAGCTTGATTTACTCCATTGTTTGTAAACAAAGTAATTTTAAGCAAACACTGTACATCTTCAAAACAAGGTTTAAACTATACAAATGTATCTTATGGACAGTCAGTCTTTGTATCCATATCTCTGTCTACGAATTTGAGAGTGGTTCCACTTCCTGTTTACCAAACCAGGTGGTGGGGACCGGGGAGACAGCTTTGTGTTTTTATGAATCCCGGATTGAAATAAACTCGTAAGGCATTTATACATTGTTTTCTTCAAAAATCAATTGCTATATATCATTAATGTAAAATATTGGTCTAGTTTCTCACCTGAGATAGGAATTGAAAATAAAGGAAATTCTGATGGTTATCTGTCTCTTTTTGCATACACCTTTTCTTTGGAGACTCTGAATTAAGAATGACAACTGTTTCATTCCAGTTTGTCATTGCACAAGCAAAGTACTTGCCATCGAAGAACAGTATCATCAACCACATCAAGGGAGGGATGAGGCTTGAACAAAACGCCTTGCACATTCCTTGGTTACACGTAGGTCCTTGTACTTTTAGCATCACTATGAATACTATAATGGCAGGAACGATAAAGAATATAGACGAGAACCAAACTCTCCCTTTAGGATCGCAGGGACAGATAAACTCCATCTCCAGAATCTTCTCCAAGCCCAGAAGGCAGACGCTACAAACCACATTAGACACAATATTTTTCGGGACAGATCCCATCGATTGTTTGACCGTTTCTCGTATCACTTCCATACTAAATGCAACATAAAATATAAATGTTTGGTTAAAAAATCGAATAGAAGTTGAACATTTGTGAGAATGTGTTCACAGAATAATTTTGTGTTTAAAGGTTTGCTCTGCGAGCTGAGCCTTATCAGCCTACATCAAAAAGAAAATACCCCGGACACACCTGTCTGCTTTCAGAATGAAGCAAAATGACTGAACAATTACAATTTCCCTTTAGCTACATGCCAAAAGAAGACAACCCATGAGACATCTCTTACGTGATTCTGCACAGAACTAAAGGGCCAGGAAATAGCTTGTGGTCAACCTATGTGACCCAAGAAGAGTCATAATTGGAGAGACGCACAGAGGATCTGTTGCCAGTTGCATTAAACTATGTAAGACTGGTCTATAGTGCTGCCTACCGACAGGCTACATTTGCATTAAGACCTGTGTTGCAATAGTTGTTTCTTGTATGCTTTTTATTATGTATTTTAATGAAATAGGGAATTTATTAAAAGTTGAATTAGAATAAACTTTTGAACGTTTGATCTGTACCGAATTGGGTTAAATTTGGCTGGAACATTCACTTTCTCCTTGGTAAGCAACTCCAGTGTAGATTTGGCCTTGTGTTGTACAGTGCATTCAGGAAGTATTCAGACCCCTTCCCTTTTTCCACATTTTGTTACATTACAGCCTTATTCTAAAATTGATTGAATATATTTTTCTCTCATCAATCTACACACAATACCCCATAATGACAAAGCAAAAACAGGTTTTCATTTTCTTTCTCCAGATTTATTAAAAATAAAAACAGAAATAACTTATTTATTTAACTATTCAGACCCTTTGCTATGAGACTCGAAATTGAGTTCAGGTGCATCCTAATTCCATTGATCATCCTTTAGATGTTTCTACATCTTGATTGGAGTCCATGTGTGGTAAATTCAATTGATTGCCTTCCAAAAGTATTCAACCCCCTTGACGTTTTTTCTATTTTGTTGCATTACAACCTGTAATTTAAATTGATTTTTATTATTTGGATTTCATGTAATGGACATGCACAAAATAGTCGGTGTAAAATAATTGGTGAAGTGAAATGAAAAAAATAACTTGTTTCAAAAAATTCTAAAAAATAAATAACGGAAAAGTGGTGCGTGCATATGTATTCACCCCCTTTGCTATGAAGCCCCTAAATAAGATCTGGTGCAACCAATTACCTTCAGAAGTCACATAATTAGTTAAATAAAGTCCACCTGTGTGCAATCTAAGTGTCACATGATCTGTCACATGATCTCAGTATATATACACCTGTTCTGAAAGGCCCCAGAGTCTGCAACTAAGGAAGGGGCACCACCAAGCAAGCGGCACCATGAAGACCAAGGAGCTCTCCAAACAGGTCAGGGACAAAGTTGTGGAGAAGTACAGATCAGGGTTGGGTTATAAAAAAAAATCTGAAACTTTGAACATCCCACGGAGCACCGTTAAATCCATTATAAAAAAATTGAAAGAATATGGCACCACAACAAACCTGCCAAGAGAGGGTCGCCCACCAAAACTCACAGACCAGGCAAGGAGGGCATTAATCAGAGAGGCAACAAAGAGACCAAAGATAACCCTGAAGGATCTGCAAAGCTCCACAGCGGAGATTGGAGTATCTGTCCATAGGACCACTTTAGCAATACAATCCACATAGCTGGGCTTTACGGAAGAGTGGCCAGAAAAAAGCCATTGCTTAAAGAAAAAATAAGCAAACACGTTTTGTGTTCACCAAAAAGCATGTGGGAGACTCCCCAAACAAATGGAAGAAGGTATTCTGGTCAGATGAGACTAAAATTGAGCTTTTTGGCCATCAAGGAAAACGCTACGTCTGGCGCAAACCCAACACCTCTCATCACCCCGAGAACACCATCCCCACAGTGAAGCATGGTGGTGGCAGCATCATGCTGTGGGGATGTTTTTCATCAGCAGGGACTGGGAAACTGGTCAGAATTGAAGGAATGATGGATGGCGCTAAATACAGGGAAATCCTTGAGGGAAACCTGTTTCAGTCTTCCAGAGATTTGAGACTGGGACGGAGGTTCACCTTCCAGCAGGACAATGACCCTAAGCATACTGCTAAAGCAACACTCGAGTGGTTTAAGGGGAAACATTTACATGTCTTGGAATGGCCTAGTCAAAGCCCAGACCTCAATCCAATTGAGAATCTGTGGTATGACTTAAAGATTGCTGTACACCAGCGGAACCCATCCAACTTGAAGGAGCTGGAGCAGTTTTGCCTTGAAGAATGGTAAAAAATCCCAGTGGCTAGATGTGCCAAGCGTATAGAGACATATCCCAAGAGACTTGCAGCTGTAATTGCTGCAAAAGGTGGCTCTGCAAAGTATTGACTTTGGGGGGGTTGAATAGTTATGCACGCTCAAGTTTTCAGTTTTTTTGTATTATTTCTTGTTTGTTTCACAATCAAAATATTTTACATCTTCAAAGTGGTAGGCATGTTGTGTAAATCAAATGATACAAAATCATTTTAATTACAGGTTGTAAGGCAACAAAATAGGAAAAATGCCAAGGGGGTGAATACTTTCGCAAGCCAATGTATATAAGGTCCCACAGTTGACAGCGCATGTCAAAGCAAAAACCAAGCCATGAGGTTGAAGGAATTGTCCGTAGAGCTCCGAGACGGGATTGTGTTGAGGCACAGATCTGGGGAAGGGTACCCCAAAATATCTGTAGCATTGAAGGTCCCCAAGAACACAGTGGCCCCCATCATTCTTAAATGGTTAAGTTTGGAACCACCAAGACTCTTTCTAGAGCTGGCTGCCCGGCCAGAGCAATCGGGGGAGAAGGGCCTTGTTCAGGGAGGTGACCAAGAACCCGAAGGTCACTCTTAAAGAGCTCCAGAGTTCCTCTGTGGAGATGGGAGAACCTTCCAGAGGCCCAACCATCTCTGCGGCACTCAACCAATCAGGTCTTTATGGTAGAGTGGCCAGACAGAAGCCACTCCTCAGTAAAAGGCACATGACAGCCCGCTTGGAGTTTGCCAAAAGGCACCTAAAGGACTCTCAGACCATGAGAAACAAGATTCTCTGGTCTGATGAAACCAAGATTGAACTCTTTGGCCTGAATGCCAAGCGCCACGTCTGGAGGAAACATGCCACCATCCCTACGGTGAAGCGTGGTGGTGGCAGCATCATGCTGCAGGGATGTTTTTCAGCGGCAGGGACTGGGAGAATAGTCAGGATCGAGTACAGAAAGATCCTTGATGACAACCTGCTCCAGAGTGTTCAGGACCTCATACTGGGGCGAAGGTTCACCTTCCAACAGGACAACGACCCTAAGCACACAGCCAAGACAACGCAGGCGTGTCTCTGAATGTCCTTGAGTGGGCCAGTCAGAGCCCGGACTTGAACCCAATCGAACATCTCTGGAGAGACCTGAAAATAGCTGTGCAGTGACGCTCCCCGTCCAACCTGACAGAGCTTGAGAGGATCTGCAGAGAAGAATGGGAGAAACTCCCCAAATACAGGTGTGCCAAGCTTGTAGCGTCATACCCAAGAAGACTCGAGGCTGTAATCGCTGCCAAAGGTGCTTCAATAAAGTCCTGAGTTAAGGTCTGAATACTAATGTAAATGTTTCTGGGGGGTTTAATACATTTGCTAAAATGTCTAAAAACCTGTTTTTGCTTTGTCATTATGGGATATTTTAGAATAAGGCTGTAACGTAACAAAATGTGGAAAAAGTGAAGGGGTCGGTTATTGTATGTTATTGTCGTGCTGAAAGGTGAATTCCTCTCCAAGTCTCTGGTGTAGTGCAGACTGATCCAGGTTTTCCTCTAGGATTCTGCCTGTGCTTAGCTCCATCCCATTTATTTTCATCCTGAAAAACTCCCCAGTATTTGCATACCCATACCATGATGCAGCCACCACCATGCTTGAAAATAAGGAGGCAGTTACTCAGTGATGTGTTGTGTTGGATTTGCCCCAAACATAATGCTTTACATTTAGGCCCAAAAGTATATATATATATATTCCTTTACAGTATTACATTTTAGTCATTTAGCAGACGCTCTTATCCAGAGCGACTTACAGTTAGTGAATACATATATATTTTTTTTTATACTGGCCCCCCGTGGGAATCGAACCCACAACCCTGGCGTTGCAAACGCCATGCCTTATCAACTGAGCTACATCCCTGCCGGCCATTCCCTCCCCTACCCTGGACGAATTGTGCGCCGCCCATGAGTCTCCCGGTCGCGGCCGGCTGCGACAGAGCCTGGATTCGAACCAGGATCTCTAGTGGCACAGTTAGCACTGCGATGCAGTGCCTTAGACCACTGCGCCACTCAGGAGTACACTTAAGTATTACTTTAGTGCCTTGCTGCATACAAGATGTTTTGGAATGTTTTTTCTTCTTTTCACTCTCTCATTTAGGTCATTATTGTAGAGTCACTACAATATTGTTGATCCATCCTCAGCTTCCCCCCTCACAGCCATTGAACTCCGTAACTGTTTTAAAATCCCCAATGGCCTCATGGTAACATCCCTGAGCAGTTTCATTCCTGTCCTGCAGCTCAGTTCAGGACAACTGTATCTTTGATGGGTGGTTTAATACATAATCCACAGCATAATTATTAACTTGACCAGGCTTAAAGAGATATTCAATGTCTTATTTGCTATTGTTGCCCATCTACCAATCACTGCCCTTTTTAATGAGGCTTTCGAAAAGCTCCCTGGTCTTTGTAGTTTAATCTGTGCTTGAAATTCAATACTTGACAGAGGGACCTTACAGATGTTGTATGTATTGGGGACAGAGGAAGGGTTAGCCATTAAGAAATCATGTCATCCCCTATTATTTCAGACAGAGTGAGTCCATGTAACTTATGTGATTTGTTAAGCCAAATATGACTCCTGAACTAACTTATGATTGCATAAAAACAAAGGAGCTGAATACTTATGCAACGACTATATTTTAGTTATTATTTTTTTTTAAATCTTCCACTTTGTCACGGTTTCGGCCGAGGCTGCTCCTCCTCCTTGCTCGGGCAGGCTTCGGCGGCGGTCGTCGTCCCCGGAGTACTAGCTGCCACCGTTGTATGTTTCATGTTCGTTTGGTTTTGTCTTGATGTTGTACACCTGTTTCCAGTTAGTGTTCATTGGTGTCCTATTTAGTTCTCGTTGTGTGTGTCAGGTGTTGTGTGTGATTGCGTTTCTGTTTGGTGTTCTGTGCTACGTGTTTCCCTCCGTTGTCAAGGAGAGGGTTTTTCGCACATGTTAGTGCGCCTTTTGTTTGACGCCTGTGTGCGCCTTTATTTCGCCTCCGGGCTTGTTGAGCTCGTGTACTAAGTGAATATTTCACTAAAGTCTTTTGGACTTAGTTTCTGCGTCCTGCGCTTGATTCCTGCACCACACCCACCTACAGCACCCTTGACAGAATCACACACCTTAATAATGGAATCAGCAGGAGCAACAGCTGCACCTGAGTCGCTGGAGGAGCATGTCCGCGGCCAGGATGACCAGATCAGACAACTGGGGACCGCTCTACAGGATGTCATCAACACCCTGCACCGATGGGAGTCCAGAGGGGTACCCACACCTCCACCTACCTTGCCACCACCATCGGTCGGTCCACCAGTCCCAGGTCCGGAACCCAGTGGGATTCGGCTCTCGCTCCCGAGGGCGTATGACGGCACAGCTGCCGGGTGTCAGGGGTTCCTCCTGCAGGTGGAGCTCTACCTGGCCACTGTACACCCGGTGCCCTCGGGACACGAGAGCGTTTCCGCCCTCATCTCCTGTCTCACGGGCAAGGCGTTGGAATGGGCCAACGCCGAGTGGAGAAGGATAGACGCCACCACCATCTCCTACGCGGAGTTCTCCCGTCGCTTCAAGGCCGTGTTCGACCATCCACCTGAGGGCAAAGCGGCGGGGGAGCATCTGTTCTACCTTAGACAGGGGAGGAGGAGCGCACAGGCGTTCGCACTGGAGTTCCGGACTCTAGCGGCAGACGCAGGGTGGAATGAACGGGCCCTCATCGATCATTTTCGATGTAGCCTACGGGAGGACGTTCAATGTGAGTTGGCCTGCAGGGACACCAATTTCACCTTCGACCAGTTGGTCGACATGTCCATCCGTCTGGACACCCTGCTGGCCACCCGTGGACGTCCCGAGTGGGGTCCGTCCATTCCACCCTCCAGCACCTCCGAGCCGAGCCCTATGGAGCTCGGGGGTGCTGGCGCTAGAGAAAGGAGGAGAAGGAGCCCAAGGGGGCCTGTCCCCTGCACCAATTGCGGTCGTGGAGGGCACACTGCGGCCAGGTGCTGGGGAGGGTCTCCAGGAGGAGGAGACAACAGGCCACGCACTGGGGAGCATTCCCAGGTGAGTAGACGCCCCACTTACCCAGAGCTCTCTGTTGCGCACTTTTGTATACCTGTTCGTTTTCCACAGGTTGCACCTCATTCCCAGCATAAGGCGCTAGTAGATTCAGGCGCAGCTGGGAATTTTGTTGATCGGAAGTTTTGTTTAGATTTAGGGATTCCCCTCCTGCCTGTTGACAAGCCTTTTCCAGTTCATAGATAGCTGCCCGTTGGGGTCGGGGTTGATTAGGGAAATCACAGCGCCACTTAGGATGTGTGCGCAGGGGGGTCATGAGGAGACTATACAGCTATATCTGATCGATTCTCCTGCGTACCCGGTGGTGCTGGGAATTCCCTGGTTAAGTACCCATAACCCTGCCATTTCGTGGCAACAGAGAGCTCTCAATGGGTGGTCTGCTCAGTGTGAGGGGCGATGTCTGGGTGTTTCCGTCGGGGCGACTTCGGTGGAAAGTCCAAACCAAGTACCCGCATTGCACATTCCGCCTGAATATGGGGATTTGGCTATCGTGTTTAGTAAAGCTAGGGCGACGCAGTTGCCTCCTCACAGACAGGGAGACTGTGCGATAGACCTCCAGGCAGGAGCAGCGCTCCCACGGAGCCACGTGTATCCTTTGTCTCAAGAGGAGAGAAAAGCTATGGAGACTTACATAGCCGAATCTTTGAGACAGGGATACATACGGCCCTCCACTTCTCCTGCGTCCTCGAGCTTCTTTTTTGTGAAGAAAAAAGATGGAGGGTTGCGCCCGTGCATTGATTACTGTGGTCTCAATCAGATTACTGTGAAATACAGTTATCCACTCCCTCTGATTGCGACCATGAAGGAGTCATTGCACGGAGCGCGGTTTTTCACAAAACTGGATCTCAGGAGCGCGTATAACTTGGTGCGCATTAGGGAGGGCGACGAATGGAAAACAGCGTTTAGTACCACCTCGGGTCATTACGAATATCTCGTCATGCCATACGGGTTGATGAATGCTCCGTCAGTCTTCCAATCCTTCGTGGATGAGATTTTCCGGGATATGCAGGGTAAAGGGGTGGTCGTGTACATTGATGACATTCTAGTGTACTCGTCTACCCGAGCCGAGCATGTAGCCCTGGTGCGTCGTGTATTGAGGAGGCTGTTGGAGCACGACCTGTATGTCAAGGCAGAGAAATGTCTGTTTTTCCAGGAGTCGGTCTCCTTTTTGGGTTATCGGTTGTCCGCGTCAGGGGTGAAAATGGAGGTGGACCGTGTGTCAGACGTGCGTAATTGGCAAACCCCAACCACTGTCAAAGAGGTGCAGCAGTTCTTGGGCTTTGCGAATTACTACCGGAGGTTTATCCGGGGTTTTGGACAGGTGGCAGCTCCCATCACGTCCCTTCTGAAAGGGGGTCCGGTGCGCCTGCAGTGGTCAGCTGAGGCGGACAGGGCTTTTGGGAGACTGAAGGACCTGTTTACGTCGGCTCCGGTGCTGGCGCATCCGGATCCCGCCTTACCCTTTCAGGTCGAGGTGGACGCGTCTGAGGCCGGTATAGGGGCCGTACTCTCTCAACGGTCCGGCACGCCACCTAAACTCCGCCCCTGTGCTTTTTACTCTAAAAAGCTCAGCCCGGCGGAGCGAAATTATGACGTCGGGGACAGGGAGCTGTTAGCTGTAGTTCAGGCCCTTAAGGTGTGGAGGCATTGGCTTGAGGGGGCTCAACACCCTTTCCTCATTTTGACTGACCATCGGAACCTGGAGTACATCCGGGCAGCGAGGAGACTGAACCCTCGCCAGGCTCGATGGAGTATGTTTCTCGCCAGCTTCGTATTTAAAATCACGTACATCCCTGGGTCCCAGAACGGTAAGGCAGATGCGCTGTCCCGGCGGTATGACACGGAGGAGAGGTCCGTTGAGCCTACTCCCATACTACCGGCGTCTTGTCTAGTGGCACCGGTTGTGTGGGAGGTCGATGCTTAAATCGAGCGGGCGTTGCGTGCCGACCCTAGCCCTCCACAGTGTCTTGTGGGTCGGAAGTACGTTCCGCTCGAGGTTCGGGATCGACTCATTTACTGGGCTCACACGTCACCCTCCTCTGGACATCCGGGTATTGGCCGGACAGTGCATTGTCTTAGCACTAAGTACTGGTGGCCCACGTTAGCCAGGGATGTGAGGGTTTATGTCTCCTCCTGCTCGGTGTGCGCCCAGTGTAAGGCGCCCAGACACTTGCCCAGGGGTAAGTTACAACCCCTGCCCGTTCCACAACGACCCTGGTCCCACCTCTCAGTGGATTTTGTGACAGACCTTCCCCCCTCGCAGGGGAATACCACCATCCTGGTCGTTGTGGACCGGTTCTCTAAGGCCTGTCGTCTTCTCCCTATGTCGGGTCTTCCTACTGCCCTACAGACCGCAGAGGCACTATTTACCCACGTCTTCCGGCATTACGGGGTACCCGAGGATATAGTGTCTGATCGAGGCCCCCAGTTTACCTCCCGAGTCTGGAGAGCGTTCATGGAGCGTTTGGGGGTCTCGGTGAGCCTTACCTCAGGGTACCACCTGGAGAGCAATGGGCAGGTAGAACGAGTCAACCAGGATGTGGGTAGGTTTCTGAGGTCGTATTGCCAGGACTGGCCGGAGGAGTGGGCTCGGTATATTCCCTGGGCGGAGATGGCCCAAAACTCTCTCCGCCACTCCTCTACCAACCTAACCCCCTTCCAATGTGTGTTAGGTTACCAGCCGGTTCTGGTACCTTGGCAGCAGAGCCAGATCGAGGCCCCTGCGGTGGATGATTGGGTGAGGCGCTCGGAGGAGACGTGGAACGCTGCACACGTCCATCTGCAGCGGGCCATCCGTCGACACAAGGCGAGCGCCGATCTCCACCGCAGTGAGGGGCCGGTGTACGCACCTGGAGATCGAGTCTAGCTCTCGACCAGAAACCTGCCCCTCCGCCTGCCCTGCCGGAAGCTGGGTCGGCGGTTTGTGGGGCCTTTTAAAGTCCTGAGAAGACTGAACGAGGTGTGTTATAGGTTACATCTGCCTATTGAATATAAGAATATTAACCCCTCGTTCCATGTGTCTCTTCTCAGGCCGGTGGTAGCTGGTCCACTCCAGGAAGGTGAGATAGGAGAGACTCCTCCGCCCCCACTGGACATCGAGGGGGCTCCGGCGTACACCGTTCGGTCCATCTTGGACTCGAGACGTCGTATGGGGGGTCTCCAGTATCTCGTGGAGTGGGAGGGGTACGGCCCGGAGGAACGGTGCTGGGTGCCGCGGAGGGACATCCTAGACCCGTCTCTCCTGTCGGAGTTCCACCGGGGGCATCCCGCGCGCCCTGCTCCGCGTCCTCCTGGTCGTCCCCGAGGCCGGGGTCGGCGCACGGCTGGAGCCGTGCGTCAAGGGGGGGTACTGTCACGGTTTCGGCCGAGGCTGCTCCTCCTCCTTGCTCGGGCAGGCTTCGGCGGTCATCGTCCCCGGAGTACTAGCTGCCACCGTTGTATGTTTCATGTTCGTTTGGTTTTGTCTTGATGTTGTACACCTGTTTCCAGTTAGTGTTCATTAGTGTCCTATTTAGTTCTCGTTGTGTGTGTCAGGTGTTGTGTGTGATTGCGCTTCTGTTTGGTGTTCTGTGCTACGTGTTTCCCTCCGTTGTCAAGGAGAGGGTTTTTCGCACATGTTAGTGCGCCTTTTGTTTGACGCCTGTGTGCGCCTTTATTTCGCCTCCGGGCTTGTTGAGCTCGTGTACTAAGTGAATATTTCACTAAAGTCTTTTGGACTTAGTTTCTGCGTCCTGCGCTTGATTCCTGCACCACACCCACCTACAGCACCCTTGACACACTTTGACATTACAGAGTATTTTGTGTAGATTGTTGACAAAAACAACAACAATTAAATCCATTTTAATCCCACTTTGTAACACAATAAAATGTGAGCAAATCAAAGGGGTCTGAACACTTTTGCAAGGCACTGTATATTATCTCTTATTCCACAACAAGCACCTTGAAAAATATACAAAGCTTTGGACTGGGCCTCTACTTCTTTTTTGCACAGCCATATACAGAATTGTGAAGTTATGCATCTTGAACTGTACAGTATAATGAGCAGCACGAGGTCCAGGAAATGATTTGTGGTTAGTGTCTGTGAGTTGCAAGAAGCTGCGTGATCGGAGAGACGCACAGAGGATCTGTTACCAGTTGCATTAAACTAGTTAAAGGGATAATTCACCCAAATTATCAAATTACACATTGGTTCCCTTACCCAGCAATCCATGCATTGTTTTTGTTTACCTGGCCACTGTTTCCAAATGCTAAATGTTTTTGCATTTGTGGCACAAATCCAATGCAAGTGAATGGTATTGATATTTAAGTTTTTGCACTTCATGTTCAAATCATCTATTAGTAGCTGAATTGAGCTACACAACCAATTTTAAATACTTAAGGATGATTCGGTTAGACTGCAAATGTAGCCTGCCTACCCAAAGGGAAAGACTGTTTAGGTAGAACAGGGGTGTGAAGGCGAGATGTCACCTCAACTGCTTCCTGTTGATGCCAGCTACACATCTTCCTGAGTTTGACTTTAAAACTTGCTTCTGCCAGCCTCACCACAAAAGCATCTGCAAAAGAGAAACATTTACAGTTTGACACAGTCATATCATATTGTATGTATAGTATCTCTTGTTCCACAACCAGCACTTATTTTTTGCACAGCCATATACAGAAGTCAGAAGTTATGAATTTTGAATTGTACAATATCATGAGTAGTATATCCCAGCATGTTCAATTTGTTGGTTAGTAATCTCTATTACAATGGGCTCCAAAATTACTGGCACCCCTGACTGGCAATTCACAAACAATACTTAAAAAAATATAAACAATATAATTATTAGAGATAAACTCAAAATACCAACATGTGAGAAATACTGTACTTTATTAATGTTTCAATGGAATAAACCAAAAGTATACAATTATATAATACAAAATAAATGTAACCAATATCAAGGTTTCATAATTATTGGCACTCCTCATTTAGTACTTAGTGCATCCACCTCTGGCAAGGACAACAACATGGAGTCTTTTCCTGTAATGATTGACAAGGTTAAGGAACATATTTGGAGGGATGTTGGACCATTCCTCTATGCAGATCCTTTCAAGATCCTTCACATTCTTGGGTTTGCGCTTATCAACTTCCCTCATCAAATCAGCCCACAGATTTTCGATTGGATTGAGGTCCGGCGACTGAGATGGCCATGGCAGAACATTGATTTTGTTGTCAAATAACCATTTCTGTGTGGATCTTGAGGTATGTTTTGGGTCATTGTCTTGTTGGAAAGTCCACCTACGGCCAAGTCCCAGCCTTCTGGCAGAGGCACCCAGATTGTCAGCCAAAATAGCCTGGTACTTGGTGGAATTCATTATCCCATCAATCTTAACCAGTGCCCCTGGACCTCTGGAATTAAAACAGCCCCAAAACATCACTGACCCACCACCATATTTCACCATGGGTATGAGGTGCCTCTCCTTGAATGCATCTCTGTTTCGATGCCAAACATGCAGATGCTGTATCTGACCAAAACGTTCAAGAGCACTTTCTTCCATTCATAATTTAAATGATGTTTGGCAAACTCCAAGTGCTTGCGTCTGTGTCTTAGGGTCAGAAAGGGCTTTCTTCTGGCAACCATTCCAAAGAGCCTGTGGTTGTGGAGGTGGCGTCTCATGGTGCTTTTTGAAACCTGGTGACCCCAAGACGCCACCAAGGCCTGCAATTCTTTCACAGTGATTCTTGGGGATTTTGTTGCTTCTCTCACCATCCTCCTCCCTATCCTGGGGGGCAAAATGCATTTGCGTCCTCTACCCGTGAGGTTTTCAACTGTTCCATATCTTTTTGATTGCCCTGACAGTGCTCAGTGGTATATACAATCTGTTACGAGTACTGAAGATGCGAAGAGGCAGGACGCAGACGCAGGAATCAACAATGTAAAGGTTTACTTAACACTGAGCAAGAGAACAACAAAGAGTGAGTACACGACATGACACTAACAATCACACACAACACAACACTGAACAGTCCAGCGCTATATAGGGGTGGTGATGAGATGAGGTGCAGGTGCGCTGGAGGTGGTTAGGGTGCGTTGGGTTTCCATTCCGGTGTTGCCGAGGTGGTGCGATCAGACCAGTGGCTTAGTAGACCGGCGAATTAGAGCACTGGAGGGGAACAATGGGAGGAGACGTGACAGTACCCCACCTCCCCCCGGACACATGGCTCCCGCCGCAGGACGTCGCCAGCCAGGAGGATGACCCCGAGAGCGAGGAGCAGGCCGGTCAGGACGGCGATGGTAGAAGTCCCGAATTAGGTTGGGGTCCAGAAAGTCCCCAGCCGGAACCCAGTTCCTCTCCTCAGGACCATATCCCTCCCAATCCACCAGGTAACGGAGCCGTCCCCCACGGAACCTGGAGTCCAGCAGGTCCTTCACCGCATACGCCGGACTCCCGTCAATATCCAGGGGCGGGGGGGGGGGGGGGGGGGGGGACAGGACGGCATCCGCCAGAGCACCAGGAATCACCGGCCTGAGGAGAGACACATGAAAAGTGTGTGAGACACGGTAGTGAGGGGGAAGTAGCAGCAAGTACGATACCTCATTTATCCGCCGGAGGACCTTAAACGGCCCCACAAACCGGGGGCTCAGTTTCTTGCAGGGCAGGCGGAGAGGGAGGTTTTTAGTGGACAGCCAGACACGATCACCAGGCTGGAATACGGGGGCCTCACTGCGGTGGCGGTCGGCTTGGTCCTTCTGCCGACGAATGGTCCTCTGGAGATGGACATGGGCGGCATCCCAGACCTGTCCGGCCCTGCGGAACCACTCGTCGGATGCACCTGTTGGTGGAATTCGCATTTCTCCCCCTTCACCAACAGGCTGTGTTCCCGGAGGCGGAGTAGGACCACTCAGAAGTCCCTGACGTGCTCCTTGAACGTAGCCGAGTAGATCAGGATATCGTCGATGTACACCACCACCTGTCTACTCATCATGTCTCGGAACACGTCATTGACGAAGGACTGGAACACGGAAGGTGCGTTGGCGAGGCCGTAGGGCATGATGCATTATTCATAGTAGCATGAGGTAGTGCTGAATGCCATCTTCCACTCGTCTCCTTCCCGGATTCAGATCAGGTTGTAGGCAATCCTCAGGTCCAACTTGGTAAAGTACCGGTAAAGTGATGGCCGACGGAACCAGAGGGAAGGGGTACCGGTACTTGGTGGTGACTGCATTCAGACCCCGGTAGTCAATGCACGGCCTCAGTCCTCCACAGTGGCGGCTCCTGAAAAAATTCTCAGGGGGGGCAATTTTTCTGATGATTTAGGTGACCTACACACATTTTAAAAAAGATATGTCCAGCAACAACATGAAGACAGGGGCAGCATATAAGTCAATGCCAGAAGCATTTATTGACTGATCTCAAAAGTGTTGGCTTACAAAAGCAAAATAAGTTATCACAGTAAAAATAATCAAGGGTGTTCTTTCACATTCCTCAACACTGCATAAACAATATGCATTTCCATAAACAAATGAAATATCAGCTGAAAATACAGCATCTTGGTATTTGTTCAGATTGCAGGATCAACAAGAGCTTTTACCACATTTTTTGCCTCATGTTTGAATTGGAAATATGTGCACCTGAGCATAATTCACAACAAGCAAGCAGGAGCTTTTGATAGAGGCTACTGAAAACATTGATGCAAGTTATTGGTAATAATACATTTTTATAGACTTCCATATTCTGCCCTCTTGATAGATTTGTGAAAATGAACAGTGATAGACATTTTGCCTGAAAACAGAATTTGAAAATAATTTCTAGAAAAGGTAAACACAGCTATCTGTATGGCTTTGTAAAAATGAACAACCATATTCTGGCCAATTGTATAGATTTGTAAATATGAACAACCATATTCTGGCCAATTGTATAGATTTGTAAAAATGAACATGAACAGATTATTATTATTTTTTCACTTTAAAAAAAATGAAAAATAACTATTTTAAACAACATCAACTGTGAACTGATTTGGGCGTGTGTGTGTTAAAGAGACAGACAGGGAGGGACAAAGAGAGAGAGAGGCTACATTACTTGTACTGAAACTGTTCTCTTCTCTCTTTCAATGCAGCAAAGCGGTCAATGACTTTCTCATTGAAATCAGGCATGCTGAGGACTAGTTCACTCTCCATGGAAAGCATGGCCAGTGCATTCAGACGTTCCTGGCCCATTGAATTTCGCAGGAATGTCTTAACTCGTGTCAAAGTTGAGAAACATCTCTCAGCTTCAGCTGTTGTCATGGGAGTAGTTATGAGGATTTTCAACAGAGTCACAGTCTCAGAGAACGTCTCCTGGAGGTTGTAGCTCATGAGAACCTGGTACAGTGCCAGTGCACCACAGTTTGACTTTCTCGTCGTCGGCAAAAAGACCGTTCAGTCTCTCCAAAAGCACACTGGCGATTGAGACTGAGGTTGATTCCGAGATGGGAAGGAACTCAAAAAAGCGCTCCTGCACTTTGTGATTGCTATCTATGTACCTCAGCACAAGCACCAGCTGTGTCTGTGTAGAAACGTCCGTGGTCTCGTCAGCTTGGATAGCTACGAAGTTCGCCGACTTCACCTCCTCCACAATATGTTCCCTCATGACCGCTAGCATACACTCCAGTAGCTCGTTTTGAATGGTCTTTGATGTGAACTTCTTTCAAAGAGACAATCGAGTTGCACTGAAGGCTAGCCATCTTGATAGTAGTACGTGAATTGATTGACGCTGCTACCCGCTCTTTTCTTAGTTACGTTCATGGTTATGTTACGTATGACGAAAGCGCGTAAGTGCAAGCCCTCAGAAACCCATAGAGATTGTATTGAAAGCTCTGATATTTGAAAAAAAAAGATTTTACATGACAGGCTATGAGAGACTTCTGGGCGATTTTCAACCTGACTGAAATCGCCCCAAAAGGGGCGGGGCCATTTGAAGCATGACTTTAGCCTGATTGGACATTTAGTGGCAGATCAGACGTCTAGATTAGAACACTGATAACTACTGTTGCCGTGATATAATTGATTAGAAAAAAAATCCCTTCCTTTTCCCGTTTGGCAGTGCGTCACCCATATCGCCCTAATGAACACACCGCCCCTGGTCCTCCATCTTTTTTTGCCACGAAGGAGAAGCTGGCGGAGGCAGGAGAGGTAGAGCGTCTGATGAACCCCTATTTCAGGGTCTCCGTCACATACTTCTCCATGGCCTCAGTCTCCGCTATGGAGAGGGAGTAAATGTGACTCTTCGGGGAGTGTTGTCCCTCCAGCAGGTCAATAGCGCAGGCCCAGGGCCTGTGAGGAGGGAGACACTTAGCCTTGGAGGAAGAGAAGACATTGGAGAGATCTGCGTACTCCCGTGGAATGTTGGGCTGGAGGGCAGACTCTGGACTCTCCACTAACGTGGAACAACAAACCACCGGCAGGCAGGTACTCCGGCATGAGGGGGACCAGGCTGTGATCCTCTTGGTGATCCAATTGATGGTGGGGTTGTGTTGTCTGAGCCAGGCCAATCCCAAGACGATCCGGTGAAGGGGTGACGTGATGTTGTGGAAGGACAGCTCCTCGTGGTGCTCCGGTAGTGTGGGAATGGTGATGGTGATGGGGAGAGAGACTTGCGTAATGGTGCCTGATCCAAGTGGTTTATTGTTCAGAGAGGTGACGTGTTGCGGGAAGGCAGTGGCACAGTGGGCAACCCCCATTCAGAGACCAGCTCCCTATCGATAAGGTTCTCCGCTGATCCGGAATCTATCATTGCCATGGAAAGCGAAGAGAAGGAAGAACCATTCACCGTTAGGGGAACTAAAAACAATGGTTTGGTGATAGGTGATGACAGAACACTCACGGAGCGGCGACGGGAGTCATACCACCTAGACAGGGAGCCGCCTGGAGATCTATGGTCCGTGGTGGTGTAGGGGGTGCTGCCCACCTCCATGGGTGAGGACTCGGAGGCAGGGCGGCTTCCATAGCTCAAATGGGGTGAGTGTCGAGGCTCCGGGTGGTGTTGGGAATGCCGTTGGTCGATGAGGCGAT
Organism: Coregonus ussuriensis; assembly: GCA_031479575.1. Classification (NCBI taxonomy): domain Eukaryota; kingdom Metazoa; phylum Chordata; class Actinopteri; order Salmoniformes; family Salmonidae; genus Coregonus; species Coregonus ussuriensis. The sequence goes on along the minus strand of CM062491.1, from coordinate 8,808,528 downwards.
GAGGGTATCAAGGTCCATCTCGTCGTCCCGACATGCGAGTTCCGTCGTGATGTCCTCCCGTAAGCCTCTCCTGAAGGCCGTGCACAGAGCACGCTCATTCCAGCCGGAAGATGCCGCCACCGTACGAAAGCTCAGGGCATACTCGAACGCGGCCTCCTCTCCCTGTTGTAGCTGGAGGAGACGCTCACCCCCATCCTTTCCCTCTGTGGGATGATCGAACACCGCCCTGAACTGAGCGAGGAAGGTGGAGTAGGGAAGCGCCGTGGCCTCACCTCCTTCCCAGACTGCCGTGGCCCAATCCAGTACCTTTCCCTTCAGTAGTGAAATCACCAGCGCTATCCTTGCTTGGTCCGATGGAGATGCCCCATGCTGATGCGCCAGATACAGTGAGACCTGTAGCAGGAAGCCTCTACATTTCGTTGTTTTCCCGTCATAGCGCTCCGGCAGGGCGAGGGGACCCTCAGACGTTGGTGATAGCACGGGAGGAGGTGGACTGGGTGCACTCGCTGCTCCCTGAGGTGGAACCGGAGTGATGGTCAGTTTATGCAGCGTTTGGAGCACTTCCTGCATGGCGGCGTGGAGCTGGGCAATCTGCTGCTGGTGCTGGTCGAGGCGCTGGGAAACTCCAGGAGGATTACCTGCTGCATCCATCTTCGTGATGGTGTGTGATTCTGGTAAGAGTACTGAAGATACAAAGAGGCAGGACACAGACGCAGGAATCAACAATGTAAAGGTTTACGTAACACTGAGCAAGAGAACAACAAAGAGCGAGTACACAACATGACACTAACAATCACACACAACACAACACTGAACAGTCCAGTGCTATATAGGGGTGGTGATGAGATGATGAGGTGCAGGTGCGCTGGAGGTGATTAGGGTGCGTTGGGTTTCCATTCCGGTGTTGCCGAGGTGGTGCGCTCAGACCGGTGTCTCAGTAGACCGGCGAATCAGAGCGCCGGAGGGGAGCAACTGGAGGAGACGTGACACAATCGTTTGTGGATCTTCTTGTAGCCATTACCAGATTTATGAAGGTCTACGACCATCTGTCTCTTTTGAACTGCCAGTTCTTTTGTTTTCTTCATGGTGTTGGATGACAAAGGGATATTGCACGAATGTTACCTCATTTTTATACCCTATTGAAACAGGAAGTGATGTAATGGCTCAATGTAGTTCCTTATGACTTAGATTAACTTTAATAAGTGGAACTTAATTCCTGGTTTCATTTTGGTAGATGTTATTTACAATAATCTTTAAGGGTGCCATTATTTGTGAAACCTTAATTTGGAGGACATAGATTTTTTATTAAATCAATAAATGATTTTGGTGGGTTCCATTGGAAGATTAATATAGTACAGTATTTCTCACTTGTTGGTATTTTGAGTTTATCTCTATAATTATATTGTTTATATTTTTTAAAGTATTGCTTGTGCATTGCCAGTCAGGGGTGCAAGTACTTTTAGAGCCCCACTGTATCTGGCTCTAACTCTCCCTAGCCCTGTTGGAGGCTCTAACTCTCCCTAGCCCTGTTGGAGGCTCTAACTCTCCCTAGCCCTGTTGGAGACCCTACCTCTCCCTAGCCCTGTTGGAGACCCTAACTCTCCCTAGCCCTGTTGGAGACCCTAACTCTCCCTAGCCCTGTTGGAGGCTCTAACTCTCCCTAGCCCTGTTGGAGGCTCTAACTCTCCCTAGCCCTGTTGGAGGCTCTAACTCTCCCTAGCCCTGTTGGAGACCCTAACTCTCCCTAGCCCTGTTGGAGACCCTAACTCTCCCTGTTGGAGACCCTAACTCTCCCTGTTGGAGACCCTAACTCTCCCTAGCCCTGTTGGAGACCCTAACTCTCCCTGTTGGAGACCCTAACTCTCCCTGTTGGAGACCCTAACTCTCCCTGTTGGAGACCCTAACTCTCCCTAGCCCTGTTGGAGACCCTAACTCTCCCTAGCCCTGTTGGAGACCCTAACTCTCCCTAGCCCTGTTGGAGACCCTAACTCTCCCTGTTGGAGACCCTAACTCTCCCTAGCCCTGTTGGAGACCCTAACTCTCCCTGTTGGAGACCCTAACTCTCCCTGTTGGAGACCCTAACTCTCCCTAGCCCTGTTGGAGGCTCTAACTCTCCCTAGCCCTGTTGGAGACCCTAACTCTCCCTAGCCCTGTTGGAGACCCTAACTCTCCCTAGCCCTGTTGGAGACCCTAACTCTCCCTGTTGGAGACCCTAACTCTCCCTAGCCCTGTTGGAGACCCTAACTCTCCCTGTTGGAGGCTCTAACTCTCCCTAGCCCTGTTGGAGACCCTAACTCTCCCTAGCCCTGTTGGAGACCCTAACTCTCCCTAGCCCTGTTGGAGACCCTAACTCTCCCTAGCCCTGTTGGAGGCTCTAACTCTCCCTAGCCCTGTTGGAGGCTCTAACTCTCCCTAGCCCTGTTGGAGACCCTAACTCTCCCTAGCCCTGTTGGAGACCCTACCTCTCCCTGTTGGAGACCCTAACTCTCCCTAGCCCTGTTGGAGGCTCTAACTCTCCCTGTTGGAGACCCTAACTCTCCCTGTTGGAGACCCTAACTCTCCCTGTTGGAGACCCTAACTCTCCCTGTTGGAGACCCTAACTCTCCCTGTTGGAGACCCTACCTCTCCCTGTTGGAGACCCTAACTCTCCCTGTTGGAGACCCTAACTCTCCCTGTTGGAGACCCTAACTCTCCCTAGCCCTGTTGGAGACCCTACCTCTCCCTGTTGGAGACCCTAACTCTCACTAGCCCTGTTGGAGACCCTAACTCTCCCTAGCCCTGTTGGAGACCCTAACTCTCCCTAGCCCTGTTGGAGACCCTAACTCTCCCTAGCCCTGTTGAGAGACCCTAACTCTCCCTAGCCCTGTTGGAGACCCTAACTCTCACTAGCCCTGTTGGAGGACCCTAACTCTCACTAGCCCTGTTGGAGACCCTAACTCTCCCTAGCCCTGTTGGAGACCCTAACTCTCCCTAGCCCTGTTGGAGACCCTAACTCTCCCTAGCCCTGTTGGAGACCCTAACTCTCACTAGCCCTGTTGGAGACCCTAACTCTCCCTAGCCCTGTTGGAGACCCTAACTCTCCCTAGCCCTGTTGGAGACCCTAACTCTCCCTAGCCCTGTTGGAGACCCTAACTCTCACTAGCCCTGTTGGAGACCCTAACTCTCCCTAGCCCTGTTGGAGACCCTAACTCTCCCTAGCCCTGTTGGAGGCTCTAACTCTCCCTAGCCCTGTTGGAGACCCTAACTCTCCCTAGCCCTGTTGGAGACCCTACCTCTCCCTAGCCCTGTTGGAGACCCTAACTCTCCCTGTTGGAGACCCTAACTCTCCCTAGCCCTGTTGGAGACCCTACCTCTCCCTGTTGGAGACCCTAACTCTCCCTAGCCCTGTTGGAGGCTCTAACTCTCCCTAGCCCTGTTGGAGACCCTAACTCTCCCTAGCCCTGTTGGAGACCCTAACTCTCCCTAGCCCTGTTGGAGACCCTAACTCTCCCTGTTGGAGGCTCTAACTCTCCCTAGCCCTGTTGGAGACCCTAACTCTCCCTAGCCCTGTTGGAGACCCTACCTCTCCCTGTTGGAGACCCTAACTCTCCCTAGCCCTGTTGGAGACCCTAACTCTCCCTAGCCCTGTTGGAGACCCTAACTCTCCCTAGCCCTGTTGGAGGCTCTAACTCTCCCTGTTGGAGACCCTAACTCTCCCTGTTGGAGACCCTACCTCTCCCTGTTGGAGACCCTAACTCTCCCTGTTGGAGACCCTAACTCTCCCTGTTGGAGACCCTAACTCTCCCTAGCCCTGTTGGAGACCCTACCTCTCCCTGTTGGAGACCCTAACTCTCACTAGCCCTGTTGGAGACCCTAACTCTCCCTAGCCCTGTTGGAGACCCTAACTCTCCCTGTTGGAGACCCTAACTCTCCCTAGCCCTGTTGGAGGCTCTAACTCTCCCTAGCCCTGTTGGAGACCCTAACTCTCACTAGCCCTGTTGGAGACCCTAACTCTCCCTGTTGGAGACCCTAACTCTCCCTAGCCCTGTTGGAGACCCTAACTCTCCCTAGCCCTGTTGGAGGCTCTAACTCTCCCTAGCCCTGTTGGAGGCTCTAACTCTCCCTAGCCCTGTTGGAGACCCTAACTCTCCCTAGCCCTGTTGGAGACCCTAACTCTCCCTAGCCCTGTTGGAGACCCTAACTCTCCCTAGCCCTGTTGGAGACCCTAACTCTCCCTAGCCCTGTTGGAGGCTCTAACTCTCCCTAGCCCTGTTGGAGGCTCTAACCTCTTTCTGCTCATTCTGTGTTCACTCAACAGCTCCACCGTGGCCTTGTCAGTTATTCAGTGAAGCTGAGAGTTTTTTCTTGGTTAATCAACAGGACGGGTCACTTGCCAATAGGGCGACAGGGACCCTGCGCTACGCTGCGCTACGCTGCGCTGCGGTGTGTGTGTGACAGGGCTGCGTTAAAGGGGAAATTTGGAACATGGCAGGTCCTATAATTACCAGTGCAGTAAGTGGTGGTGACAAGCTGCTGCCAGTCTCCATCCATCCAGCCTCTACAGACTCTCCATCCAGCCTCTACAGATTCTCCATCCATGCTCTGAACAGCTGCAGTCCAGACAGGGGCCCTTCAGATCCCACATAATTTCACTTCACTGCACCAATGCTTTCACCATCTCAGCCAACCACTTCCCTGGCTAATCAGACATCAGACTGACTCTCTGAAGTGGAGAGGAAAACTAAGTGACCATAGACAAGTTGATGGGAAAGTTAATGAGAATACACTTGGGAATTAGAAGTGGAGAGATTTTTCAAATGCACTTGCCTGCATCTGAAATAACCTCCATTTTGCCTTTATAGTGCACTACTTTAAACTAGGGCCCATAGGGTTCTGGTCAAAAGTAGTGCCCTTCATAGAAAATAGTGAGTGAGTAGAGCTTTGGCTAAAGGCTCCTCTGCAGTCTCTCAGGAGAGGTGTGAGTTTGGCTAAAGGCACCTGTTCTCTGGTAGAGCACGGCGCTTGAAACACCAAGGTAGTGGGTTCGATCCCCGGGACCACCCATAGCACAAAAATGTATGCACGCATGACTGTAAGTCGCTTTGGATAAAAGCGTCTGCTAAATGGCATATTATTATTTATTATTATTTATCCTCTCTCAGGAGAGGTGTGTTCAAATCTTTGAGCGTCTGCTTTACCTGCCTGGAGTAACAGGTAATAATTTGGTGGGTACCTGTCCTATTTCATGTGTGAATTGGAAATGTTTTTTTTTTTAGCTTTTTCTTTACTGTGAAATTATTTTGAATAGTATTTTAACCGATTTCTGCTCTGAGGAGGTGTGCTAGCCAGACAGACTGTTTGACAGACAGGTGACTGACAGCTCTTTCATGTCTTTCAGGACCCTGGACAGACTTTAAGCCTCCTGCTATTACAAAGGAAAGAGGAAACGACGCCGCCATCTTGCTAAACTGCAGCCTTTAGCTCCACTCCAGTTCCCAGAGTGGATTTAAACACTGCTTTCTTACTGCAGATAAGAGACTAAGGTTGTGTCTCAAATGGCACCCTATTCCCCTATATAGTGCATTACGTCTGGTCAAAAGTAGTGCACTATATAGGGAATAGGGTGCCATTTGGGATGCAAACCTAAAGCTTTTTCTTCTTCTTCCTATTCCCCAGAGAGCGTTCCACCATAGCACCTGAACTCTCTCCACTTTTAGGATCCTCCACCAGCTGTCTTGAAAGATATACTCCTGAGCCGGGAGCCGGGGAATCTTCTGAAGCACTTCGGACACAAGGAGAACTGCTTGTTCTACCACTCTACACTCCTGCATAGCTAACACCTGCCTCTAGAAACTCTGGGGAGTTTGGAGCGCCACTGACGGCTGCATGGTGCTCAGAGGATTTGATACACCTGTCAATGTGAAAAACTTCCCCACACACACACACACACACTGGCGCATGCACGGTCATGCGCACGCACGGTCGTGCGCACGCACGCACACATGCACACACCAACGTACAAACAGTCTCACACTCTATTTGTACCACATGAAGGCGGGACAGAGAGAGTATCAGGCTGTTTACTTCCCATCGCTATTGATCTTTCCAGCTTTGCCACCTGGCGGTAATCAAACCGATAGAGAGACAAGTCAAACATTGTTGCATGTGATATATGCATTGCATTTTGCATTTCAAGCACATTCTAAGATTTTTACCTGGTGTGTTTGATCACATTTTTCTATGTTAGACTTTTGTTATATTTGAGTGTATTTTTCTATGTGTACCTTTGTTCGCTCTGTGTCTTTGACTTTGAACTGACAGCCACGATTGACGCTTCAGTTACTTCAAAAAACCTCAACCAGATTGTCTCAAATCCCCTTATGACAGGAGTACAAAAGAATGAAGGGAATTGATTTTTCCATCCTACAAAATGAATGCAACACTGGGGAGTTAGTCTAATGGGTTTTGTGCTACAGTAGTGTTCTGTTATGAATAAACATACCAGGTGGCATTTTGAAAACACGGTATCATTAATATGATAATAAGTTAACGTTATCAGAGATGAATAGCCTCATTACGGCTATTATGTAGATTGTCCTCACGTACACAGAGGTTTCTAGACTATGTTTGTGTCCCAAATGGCACCCTAGTTGTTCCCTATATAGTGTACTACTTTTGACCAATGTAGTACACTATATAGGGAATAGGGTGCCATTTGGGACATAGATTATAACGTAGGGGTTCCAGTTTAATTGTGCATCGGTGAGGCTCATTCTCAGCAATAATTAAACCTTACCATTCCACCAGGTCTCCAAAGAGTGGATCGCTTAATTGGACCGGTGTGCACACTCACATGCGTGTGTGTGTGTGTGCATGTGTGTGGACCAGTGAAAAACATTTAAAATCACTGCATTTCTCTCTGTTGCAGAACAGGAAAAACAAAAGGGAGGTGTCAGGCAGACAGGAGCTGTTCTAAAATCACTGATCAGTCGGTAAGCATGGTGTTCATTTGCATTAGGCCTACTCCACAGCAGCACAGAGACAGACAGACAAGGACAGATTGGAATCAGATTATTGAACACTCAAAGATGATTTCCTCTGGCTGATTCAGATTTCCATTTGATGGATTTTAAATTGTTATATTATGTTTTATTGAGACAGTAATGGAAACAGATATGTGTGTGTGTGTGTGTGTGTGGGAGGGGGATAGCTGAGAGGGAGGACCATTGGGAAGGGTGGATGCAGGGTTGAACTTCAGTCTCATATGTGGTTAGAGTCTGGGCCCGGAAGTGTTGCCACTTCACATCATCTTGACATACTGTAGACCAGGCTGCTTTCAATAACCTATTTAAAATCACAGAAAGCAGAAGCAAGTCGTAAACAGAAGCGTTTCAGGGACCTGTGACCCACCAAAGGAATGAATCATTCATAGATAAGTGTGTCACATATTCCTAGAAATGTAAATGTTAACTTAGTGTGAAACGGTCTTGATGAACTGTTCTTACCTTTCAGGCTGAGTGCCTCTGAAACAAAGCTTTAAGACGACAGGTAAACCCTGTCTAACATTCTCAATTCGCTGAGGCCAAGCAAAGCTTTAAAGGGGCAATCTGCAGTTGCTAAATCCATTTTCCGACTTAGAAACTGTACCCATTGATTCTTAAATAATATAACTTATAAATAACTCATGAGCTTAGTTCAACTGTTGTACCCTATCAGAACACAACATATAAGCTTATTTGTAAACAAAGTAAATGTAAACAAACACTGTATTGCCTCAAAACATGGTTAAAACTATCATTTAGATATCATGGATGGTCAGTCCTTGCATCAATAGCTTGCCTATGCATTTGAGAGTGGTTACAGACGCCATTCCTCAGCTTTTTACTGAAACAGTGGCGGGGAAAACGCTTTGTTATTGTTTTAACTGTGGATTTCTCCTTTAAGTTGACAGAAACTCAATGTTAACGTTGTGTTCTGTGAATTGAAGAATGAGAGAAGGAAGAACTGAAAAGACTGGGATAGAAGTGCCAATGCATCTCTAGATTCTAGCATTACTACTAGGGCATGATATACAGTCTGAAGTCTATATATAAAATATTGGCCATGAGCAGCTTGGGTTTGGTTCATTCAGTACCAGTGACAGTAAGAGTCATTATGGTCCCTGTAGTCTCTCTCTCACTGGCCCCCCATTATGGTCCCTGTGGTATCTCTCTCACTGGTCCCCCATCATGGTCCCTATGGTCTCTCTCTCACTGGACCGCCATTATGGTCCCTGTGGTATCTCTCTCACTGGACCGCCATTATGGTCCCTGTAGTCTCTCTCTCACTGGACCGCCATTATGGTCCCTGTGGTCAGTCTCTCACTGGCCCCCCATTATGATCCCTGTGGTCTCTCTCTCACTGGTCCCCCATTATGGTCCCTGTGGTCTCTCTCTCACTGGTCCCCCATTATGGTCCCTGTGGTCTCTCTCTCTCACTGACCCCCCATTATGGTCCCTGTGGTCCCTCTCTCACTGGCCCCCCATTATGGTCCATGTGGTCTCTTTCTCACTGGTCCGCCATTATGGTCCCTGTAGTCTCTCTCTCACTGGTCCCCCATTATGGTCCCTGTGGTCTCTCTCTCTCACTGGCCCCCCATTATGGTCCCTGTGGTCTCTCTCTCTCACTGGCCCCCCATTATGGTCCCTGTGGTCTCTCTCTCACTGGTCCCCCATCATGGTCCCTATGGTCTCTCTCTCACTGGACCGCCATTATGGTCCCTGTGGTATCTCTCTCACTGGACCGCCATTATGGACACTGTAGTCTCTCTCTCACTGGACCGCCATTATGGTCCCTGTGGTCAGTCTCTCACTGGCCCCCCATTATGGTCCCTGTGGTCTCTCTCTCACTGGCCCCCCATTATGGTCCATGTGGTCTCTTTCTCACTGGTCCCCCATTATGGTCCCTGTGGTCTCTCTCTCTCACTGGCCCCCCATTATGGTCCCTGTGGTATCTCTCTCACTGGTCCCCCATCATGGTCCCTATGGTCTCTCTCTCACTGGACCGCCATTATGGTCCCTGTGGTCTCTCGCTCACTGGTCCCCCATTATGGTCCCTGTGGTCTCTCTCTCACTGGACCGCCATTATGGTCCCTGTGGTATCTCACACTGGACCGCCAGTAGAGATAATCAGCCAATTCATGTTCTTTGTTCAGAGCCAGATAGCAATTTAGTCGGCTTTGGGATTTTGTTTCATTTTTCTAATGTTGTAAATATGAGTCCTTTGATTGGTTCATGATTTTGTATATTTGAATTATTTATTTTGAAGCAGTGCTGGTGTCAGCTTGGTTGGTTAGGTCCAACACCAGCTGACTAAGAGGGCTCGTTTCTGGGCTCAGCTCTTGGGTTTAAAGTGCTTTAAATTGGAGACTTGAATTTTCACTTGAATTTAGGTGTAGCCAAAATTGTAATGATATTTTTTTGCACTTTCATTCCCACTGGAAAGCGGCCCAATTCTGCCCTACATGCATTAGTTGGTGTATTTCTTTGGACTTGCAGAATTTTCCAACAGAATTCTGCATGTAGGGCTTCAATTGGATGTTTGTCCCACATTTTTAAAGTCCAGTTTATTGAGTGGCCCCCAAACCTCACTTCCGTAAAGAGCTATTGGTAGGATTACGCTGTCAAATATTTTGGTCCAAATTCTAATTGGGATGTTGATTTTGAATAATTTCATTTTTATTGCATACAATGCTCTTCTGCCTTTTTCTTTGAGTGTATTCACTGCCATATTAAAGTTTCCCGATGCAGATACGGTCAGACCAAGGTATGAGTAATATTTAGTGTGTTCAATTATGGTGTTATTCAGGGTGAATTTATATTTGTGTTTCTGACATCTGGGGGTTTTCAGAAAAATCATGATTTTCGTTTTTTTATTTTTATTTACTGCCAGGGCCCAATTATGGCAATATTGCTCTAGAATGTTAAGGTTCTGTTGAAGACCTTCTTTGGTTGGTGATAGAAGAACCAAATCATCAGCATATAGCAGGTATTTCACCTCTGTGTCAAATAGTGTGAGTCCTGGGGCTGCAGAATGGTCCAACATGTCTGCTAATTCATTTATATAAATGGGTAGAAGGATTACTTTATCCTATCCCAGGTATTCCTTAAAGAGGTGGGGTTTCAAATGTCTCCGGAAGGTGGTGAGTGACTCCGCTGTCCTGGCGTCGTGAGGGAGCTTGTTCCACCATTGGGGTGCCAGAGCAGCGAACAGTTTTGACTGGGCTGAGCGGGAACTATGCTTCCGCAGAGGAAGGGGAGCCAGCAGGCCAGAGGTGGATGAACGCAATGCCCTCGTTTGGGTGTAGGGACTGATCAGAGCCTGAAGGTACGGAGGTGCCGTTCCCCTCACAGCTCCATAGGCAAACACCATGGTCTTGTAACAGATGCGAGCTTCAACTGGAAGCCAGTGGAGTGGCATTCTGGATGAGTTGTAGGGGTTTAATGGCACAGGCAGGGAGCCCAGCCAACAGCGAGTTGCAGTAATCCAGACGGGAGATGACAAGTGCCTGGATTAGGACCTGTGCCGCTTCCTGTGTAAGGCAGGGTCGTACTCTCCGAATGTTGTAGAGCATGAACCTGCAGGATCGGGTCACCGCCTTGATGTTAGCGGAGAACAACAGGGTGTTGTCCAGGGTCACGCCAAGGCTCTTCGCACTCTGGGAGGAGGACACAACGGAGTTGTCAACCGTGATGGCGAGATCATGGAACGGGCAGTCCTTCCCCGGGAGGAAGAGCAGCTCCATCTTGCCAGGGTTCAGCTTGAGGTGGTGATCCGTCATCCATACTGATATGTCTGCCAGACATGCAGAGATGCGATTCGCCACCTGGTTATCAGAAGGGGGAAAGGAGAAGATTAGTTGTGTATCGTCAGCGTAGCAATGATAGGAGAGGCCATGTGAGGATATGACAGAGCCAAGTGACTTGGTGTATAGGGAGAATAGGAGAGGGCCTAGAACTGAGCCCTGGGGGACACCAGTGGTGAGAGCACGTGGTGCGGAGACAGCTTCTCGCCACGCCACTTGGTAGGAGCGACCGGTCAGGTAGGACGCAATCCAGGAGTGAGCCGCGCCGGAGATGCCCAGCTCGGAGAGGGTGGAGAGGAGGATCTGATGGTTCACAGTATCAAAGGCAGCAGACAGGTCTAGAAGGACAAGAGCAGAGGAGAGAGAGTTAGCTTTAGCAGTGCGGAGAGCCTCCGTGACACAGAGAAGAGCAGTCTCAGTTGAATGACCAGTCCTGAAACCTGACTGGTTTGGATCAAGAAGGTCATTCTGAGAGAGATAGCAAGAGAGTTGGCTAAAGACGGCACGCTCAATAGTTTTGGAAAGAAAAGAAAGAAGGGATACTGGTCTATAGTTGTTGACATCAGTGGGATCGAGTGTTGGTTTTTTGAGAAGGGGTGCAACTCTCGCTCTCTTGAAGACGGAAGGGACATAGCCAGCGGTCAAGGATGAGTTGATCAGCGAGGTGAGGTAGGGGAGAAGGTCACCGGAGATGGTCTGGAGAAGAGAGGAGGGGATGGGGTCAAGCGGGCAGGTTGTTGGGCGGCCTGCAGTCACAAGTCGCAAGATTTTATCTGGAGAGAGAGGGGAGAAAGAAGTCAAAGCATAGGGTAGGGCAGTGTGAGCAGGACCAGCAGTGTCATTAGACTTAACAAACGAGGATCGGATGTCGTCAACCTTCTTTTCAAAGTGGTTGACGAAGTCATCCACAGAGAGGGAGGGGGGGGGGGGGATTCAGCAGTGAGGAGAATGTGGCAAAGAGCTTCCTAGGGTTAGAGGCAGATGCTTGGAATTTAGAGTGGTAGAAAGTGGCCTTAGCAGCAGAAACAGATGAAGAAAATGTAGAGAGGAGGGAGTGAAAAGATGCCAGGTCGGCAGGGAGTTTAGTTTTCTTCCATGTCCGCTCAGTTGACCGGAGCTCTGTTCTGTGAGCTCGCAATTAGTCATCAAGCCACGGAGCTGGAGGGGAGGACCGAGCCGGCTGGGAGGATAGGGGACACAGGGAGTCAAAGGATGCAGAAAGGGAGGAGAGGAGGGTTGAGGAGGCAGAATCAGGAGATTGGAGGGAGAAGGATTGAGCAGAGGGAAGAGATGATAGGATGGAAGAGGAGAGAGTAGTGGGAGAGAGAGAGCGAAGGTTGCGGCGGCGCATTACCATCTGTGTAGGGGCAGAGTGAGTAGTGTTGGAGGAGAGCGAGAGAGAAAAGGATACAAAGTAGTGGTCGGAGACATGGAGGGGAGTTGCAGTGAGATTAGTAGAAGAGCAGCATCTAGTAAAGATGAGGTCAAGCGTATTGCCTGCCTTGTGAGTAGCGGGGGACGGTGAGAGGGTGAGGTCAATAGAGGAGAGGAGTGGAAAGAAGGAGGCAGAGAGAAATGAGTCAAATGTAGACGTAGGGAGGTTGAAATCCCCCAAAACTGTGAGGGGTGAGCCATCCTCAGGAAAGGAACTTATCAAGGCGTCAAGCTCATTGATGAACTCTCCAAGGGAACCTGGAGGGCGATAGATGACAAGGATATTAAGCTTAAATGGGCTAGTGACTGTGACAGCATGGAATTCAAATGAGGAGATAGACAGATGGGTTAGGGGAAAAATTGAGAATGACCACTTGGGAGAGATGAGGATTCCTGTGCCACCACCCCTCTGACCAGATGCTCTCGGGGTATGCGAGAACACATAGTCAGACGAGGAGAGAGCAGTAGGAGTAGCAGTGTTTTCAGTGGTAATCCATGTTTCCGTCAGCGCCAGGAAGTCGAGGGACTGTAGGGTAGCATAGGCTGGGATGAAGTCAGCCTTGTTGGCAGCAGAACGGCAGTTCCAGAGGCTGCCTGAGACCTGGAACTCCAGGTGTGTGGTGCGTGCAGGGACCACCAGGTTAGAGAGGCAGCAGCCACGCGGTGTGAGGCGTTTGTGTAGCCTGTGCGGAGAGGAGAGAACAGGGATAGGCAGAGGCATAGTTGACAGGCTGTAGCAGATGGCTACAATAATGCAGAGGAGATCGGAATGAAATGAACTAAACATCTGGGAAAGGAGAGAGCAGGGCCTCCCTCACCAAAAAACTCCCAAATATAACTCTCCCAACTTCCACCTCAGAAACTATAATTGTTTCACTGAACCACCCGAATAAAACTCTCCCAACTTCCACTTTAGAAATTAGAATTGTTGTAAACTACAGCGGTTCAATGTTTCAAGGAATAGACTCAACTTACTTTATTCAGCTAGCTAACTATGACGCCATAGCTAACTAGCATGCTAGCATCCAATAACACACAGTTTAGCACCAATAGTTGGTTACAACAAACTACCAATAGTGTGTTAACACACTAAACAGATAATTCGTGTCCGTGTCTAGTTCCTTTCATAACGCAGCAATAATTAAACATTGGCTAGCTAGCACAAAGATATTGTATTTAGCTGCTACAGTACAGCTAGCTGGTAGTGTTGGCTAGCTAGCAATGGCTGCTGTGTTGACTTAGTTTGAAAAACGGCGTCGCTGCGAACGAATGTAGCTGGCTAAAAGGATATTGTATTTAGTTGCTACCGTTGCTAATAGCTACTCGCCAGCTAGTCCAGGAGGTGAGTTAGCTAGCTAGCTTCGTGCTACACCCGGCACCGCCGAATACAATCCTAACCTACAATAACTACATACAACAACTACCCACGACAACCCACGATGCCTAGCTACAATACCCAACTACAATCTAAATACATAGTTTAAGCCTTACTCGACAAAGCCCAAGCTATGCATAAAGCCAAACTTACCCGACGCCAGCTGTCTGGGTGGCAGACAAGAAGACGTTGGTCTTCTGCAATCAGTAGCTGTAATTAAGTACAGTAGCTACTAACTACCTAACGTTAATGCTTCAGATAATGAGGTTAGAAAAACAGCTGAATGGTAAGTAGCTAGCTGGCTTAATTACAGGTACTCTTAAGCGTGAAATAACATTGGAAACAACTATCCACAGTTGCTAAAAGTTACCAGTAGCTACCCGCTAGCTAGCTAGCTTTATTGGTCCAGGTAGTGGGTTAGCTAGCCTCGTGCTTCACCGGGCTCACTCGAATACAATACTTACCTACAATAATTACCTACAATAACTACCTAAATAAACTACCTACAATACCTAACTACAATCTAAATACATGGTTTAAGCTTTACTACAGTTGCTAAAAGTTACCAGTAGCTACCCGCACCACCTCGGCAACACCGGAATGGAAACCCAATGCACACTAATCACCCACCAGCACACCTGCACCTCATCATCTCATCACCACCCCTATATAGCACTGGACTGTTCAGTGTTGTGTTGTGTGTGATTGTTAGTGTCATGTTGTGTACTCACTCTTTGTTGTTCTCTTGCTCAGGGTTAAGTAAACCTTTAAATTGTTGATTCCTGCGTCTGCGTCCTGCCTCTTCGTATCCTCAGTACTCGTCACACTTCATGCCAAATAGAATCGTATGCTTTTTTAAAGTCAATAAAGCAAGCAAAGATTTTGCCCTCTTTTTTTTGGTGGACGTGTTTATTAATTAGTGTGTGTAAGGTGTATATATTGTCAGTAGTGCGATGGTTGGGGAGAAAGCCAATTTGACATTTACTTTACATTTTTTTATTGAAGAAAGGTTTGAATTCTTGAATTCAAAATGCTACGGAAAACCTTTCCCAAGTGGCTGTTTACACATGTTCCCCTGTAATTATTGGGGTCTGATTTGTCTTCACTTTTGTGGATAGGGGAGATGAGCCCCTGGTTCCAGACATCAGGAAAGCAGCCAGAAGTTAGAACCATGTTGAACAATTTAAACACATCATTTTGCAGCTCAGGTGTGCTGTTTTTCAGCATTTCATTTCTGATGTTATCTAGACCACAAGCCTTCTTTGGTTATATAGATTTGAGCTTTTCATGTAGTTCTTGTTGGGTTATTGGGTAATCTAATGGATTTTGGTTGTTTTTAATGACTAATTCACAGATGTCATTCTAATTGGTTATTTTGTACGTTTTTTTTGTGGGATGTTTTTGTATAGATTATCAAAATAAGTTTTCCAAATTCCTTCATCTTGTATGGCTAATTCTTGTGGCTTTGTCGTGCTTAAATTGTTCCACATGTCTCAGAATAGATTTAGGTCAATTGCGTTTTCAATTTCATCAAGTGTCTTATTGGTATAATTGAATTTCTTGCGTTTCAGTGTGTGTTTATATTGTTTCATACGTAGACCCGGATTAAATTGCTGCTTATGTTTATCCGTTTACATTTGTCTTAGGTGTTTTCTAATTGTTTTACATTCGTTATCAAACCATTTTTCAGAAACATTTTGTTTCTTGTTTCTGATGTTGTATTTCTTAGTTTTTCTCAAATCTTCTTTTGATGCTGCTTTTTGGAATATGCAATTTATGTTTTGAGTAGCCAAATTGACACCTTCTTTATTGTTTTGGTATTGTGAGTTATTGAAGACCCGTATGGAGTTCATCATTTCATTTGAGTTCAATGTATCAATGAATTTCTCTGTACTGTTTGGAGCCCATCTGTACGATTGGTTCATGTTGTAGAGTTTATTGTGCTGTTTTTTTGAATGGTTATAGCTGGTTAATTTCTTCAGCAGACTGGGAGGCTGGTAGGCTGACCTGGGCTGTTGCAGACTGGGAGGCTGGTAGGCTGACCTGGGCTGGAGAAGACTGGGAGGCTGGTTGGCTGACCTGGGCTGGAGCAGACTGGGAGGCTGGTAGGCTGACCTGGGCTGGAGCAGTCTGGGAGGCTGGTAGGCTGACCTGGGCTGGAGAAGACAGGGAGGCTGGTTGGCTGACCTGGGCTGGAGCAGACTGGGAGGCTGGTAGGCTGACCTGGGCTGGAGCAGTCTGGGAGGCTAGTAGGTTGACCTGGGCTGGAGCAGACTGGGAGGCTGGTTGGCTGACCTGTTGCTGGAGCAGACTGGGAGGCTGGTAGGTTGACCTGAGCTGGAGCAGACTTGGAGGCTGGGAGGCTGGTAGGCTGACCTGAGCTGGAGCAGACTGGGAGGCTGGTTGGCTGACCTGAGCTGGAGCAGACTGGGAGGCTGGTAGGCTGACCTGGGCTGGAGCAGTCTGGGAGGCTGGTAGGTTGACCTGGGCTGGAGCAGACTGGGAGGCTGGTAGGCTGACCTGAGCTGGAGCAGACTGGGAGGCTGGTTGGCTGACCTGGGCTGGAGCAGACTGGGAGGCTGGTAGGTTGACCTGGGCTGGAGCAGACTGGGAGGCTGGTAGGTTGACCTGGGATGGGGCAGACTGGGAGGCTGGTAGGCTGACCTGGGCTGGAGCAGACTGGGAGGCTGGATTAGACTGGGAGGCTGGTTGGCTGACCTGGGCTGTTGCAGACTGGGAGGCTGGTTGGCTGACCTGGGCTGGAGCAGATTGGGAGGCTGGTAGGCTGACCTGGGCTGGAGCAGACTGGGAGGCTGGTAGGTTGACCTGGGCTGGAGCAGACTAGGAGGCTGGAGCAGACTGGGAAGCTGGTAGGCTGGTAGGCTGACCTGGGCTGGAGCAATCTGGGAGGCTGGTAGGCTGACCTGGGCTGGAGCAGACTGGGAGGCTGGTAGGCTGACCTGAGCTGGAGCAGACTGGGATGCTGATTGGCTGACCTGAGCTGGAGCAGACTGGGAGGCTGGTTGGCTGACCTGAGCTGGAGCAGTGGAAGGCTGGTAG
>CM062491.1:8669337-8786837 GCA_031479575.1 Coregonus ussuriensis | reverse complement strand
CTCTCGCTCCCTCTTTATTCATCTCTCTCTCTCTCTCTCTTCCTCACTCTCTCTCTTCCTCGCTCTCTCTCTCCCTCTCCCTCTCCCCCCCTCTCTCTCTCTCTTGCTCTCTCCCTCTTCATTAATCTCTCTCTCTCTCCATCCCTCTTCATTCACGAATCTCTCTCTCTCTCCTCTCTCTCTTCTCTCTCTCCCTCTTCATTCATCTCTCTCGCTCTTCTTTTCTTTCTCTCTCCCTCTCCCTCTCTCTCTCTCTCCAACCCTCCCTCTTCATTAATCTCTCTCTCTCTCCCCCCTCTTCATTCATTCATTCATCTCTCTTCTCTCTCTCTCTCTCTCTCTCTCTCTCTCTCTCTCTCTCTCTCTCTCTCTCTCTCTCTCTCTCTCTCTCTCTCTCTCTCTCTCTCTCTCTCTCTCTCTCTCTCTCTCTCTCTCTCTCTCTCTCTCTCTCTCTCTCTCTCTCTCTCTCTCTCTCTCTCTCTCTCTCTCTCTCTCTCTCTCTCTCTCTCTCTCTCTCTCTCTCTCTCTCTCTCTCTCTCTCTCTCTCTCTCTCTCTCTCTCTCTCTCACTCTCCTGTTCCCCTCTCTCTCTCTCTCTCTCTCTCTCTCTCTCTCTCTCTCTCTCTCTCTCTCTCTCCTCTCTCTCTCACTTTCTTCCTTTCTCTCTCTCTCTCTCTCTCTCTCTCTCTTTCTTCCTTTCTCTCTCTCTCTCTCTCACTCTCCCTGTTCCTCTCTCTCTCTCTCTCTCTCTCTCTCTCTCTCTCTCTCTCTCTCTCTCTCTCTCTCCCTGTTCCTCTCTCTCTCTCTCTCTCGCTCTCTCTCTCTCTCTCTCCCCTGTTCCTCTCTCTCTCTCTCTCTCGCTCTCTCTCTTTCTCTCTCTCTGTTCCTCTCTCTCTCTCTCTCTCTCTCTCTCTCCCTGTTCCTCTCTCTCTCTCTGTCTCTCTGTCTCTCTCTCTCCCCCTCTCTCTCTCTCTCTCTCTCACTCTCCCTGTTCCTCTCTCTCTCTCTCTGTTCCTCTCTCTCTCTCTCTCTCTCTCTCTCTCTCTCTCTCCTCTCTCTCTCACTCTCCCTGTTCCTCTCTCTCTCTCTCTCTCTCTCTCTCTCTTTCTCTCCCTCTCTCTCAGAGCAGACAGACTAAGCTGAATGGTGAATCTCTGCTGGAGAAGTATATCAATATGCTCTAGATAAACACCTCGGCAGCGTTAAATTAAACACAGCACAGGCCTTATTTATATCTAGACTTGGAATCGCAGTTGAGCTGAGGGAGCAGCGCAGTCTATGTACACGAATGCACGCACACACACACGCACGCACGTACACACTCACACACACCCTCTCTCTCACTCTCTCTCTCACACACACGTTTGAATTGAAGATCGATTGAGCGCCATCAACATCATTTTTATGTGCTTTGTCCTGAAGCCACAAGGAGACTGAATCATTTGCAATGTGCAATCGTTTGGCACATTGCAAATGTGCCAAACATCCATGAGGCACTGCAGGAGACAGAATAATGACACTGTAGGAACATAGCACAGTGATGGTTATGGCTAGTACCAACCAAACCAGTGGATTCTTCACTATTGGAATTATTTATTCTGGTCTACTGTGTTTTGGTATCAAATATACAATGAAGAGGGGAAGTCTCCTCGAGTACACCTGGGCCAGTCCACTTCTTTGATGTATTCTAGAACAGCTGTTTTAATGGTCAACTAATCATCAAGCCCTTCACACAGCTGTTTTAATGTTCACCTAATCATCATTAGTTGATTCAGAAGTTGTAGTTCTGGAAGTCTCGAGGTTTTGCTTGCCGGAGGTAGAGTATCTCATGATAAGCTGTAGACCATACCATTTACAAGAGAGTTTTCATCTATATTTTCGTAGCTGTCTATCTTCCACTACAAACCGATGCTGGAACTAAGATTGCACTCAATGAGCTGTATAAGGCCATAAGTAAACAGGAAAATGCTCATCCAGAGGCAGCACTCCTAGTGGCCGGGGACTTTAATGCAGGGAAACTTAAATCCGTTCTACCTCATTTCTATCATCATGTTAAATGTGCAACCAGAGGAAAAAAAACTCTAGACCACCTTTACTCCACACACAGAGACGCATACAAAGCTCTCCCTCGCCCTCCATTTGGCAAATCTGACCATAACTCTATCCTCCTGATTCCTGCTTACAAGCATAAACTAAAGCAGGAAGCACCAGTGACTCGGTTAGTAAAAAAGTGGTCAGATGACGCAGATGCTAAGCTACAGGACTGTTTTGCTAGCACAGATAGGAATATGTTCCGGGATTCTTCTGATAGCATTGAGGAGTACACCACATCAGTCACTGGCTTCATCAATAAGTGCATTGATGACGTTGTCCCCACAGTGACCGTACGTACATACCCCAACCAGAAGCCATGGATTACAGGCAACATCCACACTGAGCTAAAGGGTAGAGCTGCCGCTTTCAAGGAGCGGGACTCTAACCTGGACGCTTATAAGAAATCCTGCTATGCCCTCCGACGAACCATCAAACAGGCAAAGAGTCATTACTGGACTAAGATTGAATCGTACTACACTGGCTCTGACGCTCGTCGGATGTGGCAGGGCTTGAAAACTATTACAGACTACAAAGGGAAGCACAGCCGCGAGCTGCCCAGTGACACAAGCCTACCAGACGAGCTAAACCACTTCTATGCTCGCTTCGAGGCAAGCAACACTGAAGCATGCATGAGAGCACCAGCTGTTCCGGATGACTATGTGATCACGCTCTCCGTAGCCGATGTGAGTAAGACTTTTAAGCAGGTCAACATTCACAAAGCCGCAGGGCCAGACGGATTACCAGGACGTGTACTCGGAGCATGCGCTGACCAACTGGCAAGTGTCTTCACTGACATTTTCAACATGTCCCTGACTGAGTCTGTAATACCAACATATTTCAAGCAGACCACCATAGTCCCTGTGCCCAAGGACACTAAGATAACCTGCCTAAATGACTACCGACCCGTAGCACTCACGTCTGTAGCCATGAAGTGCTTTGAAAGGCTTGTCATGGCTCACATCAACACCATTATCCCAGAAACCCTAGACCCACTCCAATTTGCATACCGCCCCAACAGATCCACAGATGATGCAATCTCTATTGCACTCCACACTGCCCTTTCCCACCTGGACAAGAGGAACAACTATGTGAGAATGCTATTCATTGACTACTGCTCAGCATTCAACACTATAGTGCCCCCAAAGCTCATCACTAAGCTAAGGACCCTGGGACTGAACACCTCCCTCTGCAACTGGATCCTGTGGATACGAAGGAGTGGCTTCGTAAGAAGCATTTCAAGGTCCTGGAGTGGCCTAGCCAGTCTCCAGATCTCAACCCCATAGAAAATCTTTGGAGGGAGTTGAAAGTCCGTGTTGCCCAGCGACAGCCACAAAACATCACTGCTCTAGAGGAGATCTGCATGGAGGAATGGGCCAAAATACCAGCAACAGTGTGTGAAAACCTTGTGAAGACTTACAGAAAACGTTTGACCTGTGTCATTGCCAACAAAGGGTATATAACAAAGTATTGAGAAACTTTTGTTATTGACCAAATACTTATTTTCCACCATAATTTGCAAATAAATTCATTAAAAATCCTACAATGTGATTTTCTGGATTTTTTTTCATCATTTTGTCTGTCATGAAATCTGAAAATTACAGGCCTCTCTCATCTTTTTAAGTGGGAGAACTTGCACAATTGGTGGATGACTAAATACTTGTTTTCCCCACTGTAACCAAAGAGAGGAAAAATTGCAGGAAAGAGGGAGGCGTTTTATTTAATTGCGTTATCATAAAAAAATTAAAATGGGTAGTGGATGGGTATTCCAGCATGACAATGACCCAAAACACACGGCCAAGGCAACAAAGGAGTGGCTCAAGAAGAAGCACATTAAGGTCCTGGAGTGGCCTAGCCAGTCTCCAGACCTTAATCCCATATTAAATCTGTGGAGGGAGCTGAAGGTTCGAGTTGCCAAACATCAGCCTAGAAACCTTAATGACTTGGAGAAGATCTGCAAAGAGGAGTGGGACAAAATCCCTCCTGAGATGTGTGCAAACCTGGTGGCCAACTACAAGAAACGTCTGACCTCTGTGATTGCCAACAAGGGTTTTGCCACCAAGTACTAAGTCATGTTTTGCAGAGGGGTCAAATACTTATTTCCCTCATTAAAATGCAAATCAATTTATAACATTTTTGACAATTCTGGATTTTTTTGTTGTTATTCTGTCTCTCACTGTTCAAATAAACCTACCATTAAAATTATAGACTGATCATGTCTTTGTCAGTGGGCAAACATACAAAGTCAGCAGGGGATCAAATACTTTTTTCCCTCATTGTATATTTTTAATCACTTTCACTTACTTAGCTAGCGAATGCAGCTAGCTAGTTTAGCCTACTCAAACACCCTGTTCAAACAGAGAGGGATGCTATGTTAGCTAGCTAGCTATAGATATCAAAATATCCAACACTGGAACTCTTCCAAGTCAAGATAAGCTTTTGGTTACCTAATTTATTGCCACCAGGGCCCACCGGTGTAACTTCTAAACTGCTTGCTGTACACTGTACGGCAGGATTGTAGCGGGTTTAATAACACGCTAGTTCTAGTAGCTATGATGTTAGCTAATATGGTGACACAACAATGTAGGCTGTGTGTAGTGGTTAGCAGTTATGGTAAGAAGGTTTGGCTTGGAAAGATTTTTTCTCCTGGTCACAGATGTTGTGTTATACAATGAAGTCCACCAGCGAAGGGAAAAAGTGAGAGGAGGAGAGCGCGTAGATGAGAGAAGGAATTATACAATGAGCAAAGCGATCATGCTGTTTGTATGTGGCTGCTATGAAAGTGAAGAAATGTCTTCTCCTCTCCTCTCCTCTCCTCTCCTCTCCTCTCCTCTTCTCTTCTCTTCTCTTCTCTTCTCTCTCTCCTCTCCTCTTCTCTTCTCTTCTCTTCTCTTCTCTTCTCTTCTCTTCTCTTCTCTTCTCTTCTCTTCTCTTCTCTTCTCTTCTCTTCTCTTCTCTTCTCTTCTCTTCTCTTCTCTTCTGTCCACCCCGTTTCCTTCCTCGCCATTGCCTCCCATCCAGCATTTCTATAAATGTTCACCACACCATTACTACTCCTCAGGCCTCCATTTTCTTTAACTCCACCCCTTGTCGTTTCTTCCTATGCCCTGCATCTCCCCTTTACATACCCAGCTCTCTTCACACCTTTTTATTTTATTTTATCTCATCTGGTCTCCCAACATCAATCCAACCTGTTCTCAAGTCCAATTCTCACATTTAAGTCCTTTATTCCTCTCACACTCTTTCTTCCTCTTCTATTTTCTGGACCCACTTCCCAACTCCATGTCACTCTCCGTCGTCTGTCTATTCTCTTGCCTCAAATCTCGAATATCGTAGCCAGCCACATAATATGATGAAGGTATTTTTACATTATTTGATCCAAAAATATATATTATTTCTGGTACGCGCACATATTTTGTTGATGGGTATTGTGATCTGTCCTGGACTCTTGTGATATGTGTCCTGGACTCTTGTGATATCTGTCCTGGACTCTTGTGATATCTGTCCTGGACTCTTGTAATATCTGTCCTGGACTCTTGTAATATCTGACCTGGACTCTTGTAATATCTGACCTGGACTCTTGCGCTATCTGTCCTGGACTCTTGTGATATCTGTCCTGGACTCTTGTAATATCTGTCCTGGACTCTTGTAATATCTGTGCTGGACTCTTGTAATATTTGTCCTGGACTCTTGCAATATCTGTGCTGGGATCTTGTAATATCTGTCCTGGACTCTTGTACTATCTGTGCTGGGATCTTTTATATCTGTCCTGGACTCTTGTAATATCTGTGCTGGACTCTTGTAATATCTGTCCTGGACTCTTGTAATATCTGTCCTGGACTCTTGTAATATCTGTGCTGGACTCTTGTAATATCTGTCCTTGACTCTTATAATATCTGTGCTGGACTTTGTTATATCTGTCCTGGACTCTTGCAATATCTGTGCTGGGATCTTGTAATATCTGTGCTGGACTCTTGTAATATCTGTTTTGGACTCTTGTAATATCTGTGCAGGACTCTTGTAATATCTGTGATGGACTCTTGTAATATCTGTGCTGGACTCTTGTAATATCTGTCCTGGACTCTTGTAATATCTGTTCTGGACTCATGTAATATCTGACCTGGACTCTTGTGATATCTGTCCTGGACTCAAGTAATATCTGTGCTGGACTCTTGTAATATCTGTGCTGGACTCTGGTAATGTCTGTCGTGGACTCTTGTAATATCTGTCGTGGGCTCTTGTAATATCTGTGCTGGGATCTTGTAATATCTGTCCTGGACTCTTGTAATATCTGTCGTGGACTCTTGTAATATCTGTGCTGGGATCTTGTAATATCTGTCCTGGACTCTTGTAATATCTGTCCTGGACTCTTGTGATATCTGTCCTGGACTCTTGTGATATCTGTGCTGGGATCTTGTAATATCTGTCCTGGACTCTTGTAATATCTGTCCTGGACTCTTGTAATATCTGTCCTGGACTCTTGTAATATCTGTTCTGGACTCTTGTAATATCTGTCCTGGACTCTTGTAATATCTGTCCTGGACTCTTGTAATATCTGTCGTGGACTCTTGTAATATCTGTGCTGGGATCTTGTAATATCTGTCCTGGACTCTTGTAATATCTGTCCTGGACTCTTGTGATATCTGTCCTGGACTCTTGTGATATCTGTGCTGGGATCTTGTAATATCTGTCCTGGACTCTTGTAATATCTGTCCTGGACTCTTGTAATATCTGTCCTGGACTCTTGTAATATCTGTTCTGGACTCTTGTAATATCTGTTCTGGACTCATGTAATATCTGACCTGGACTCTTGTGATATCTGTCCTGCGACTCTTGTGATATCTGTCCTGGACTCTTGTGATATCTGTGCTGGGACTCTTGGTAATATCTGTCCTGGACTCTTGTAATATCTGTCCCTGGACTCTTTGTATATCTGTCCTGGACTCTTGTAATATCTGTCGCTGGACCTTGTAATATCTGTGCCTGGGACTCTTGTCATATCTGTCCTGGACTCTGTTGTAATATCTGTCCGTGGACCTCTTGTAATATCTGTCGTGGACTCTTGTAATACTGTGCCGTGGATCTTGTAATATCTTGTCCTGGACTCTTGTAATAATCTGTCGTGGACTCTTGTAATATCTTGCTGGGATCTTGTAATATCTGTCCAGGACTCTTGTAATATCTGTCCTGGACTCTTGTGATATCTGTCCTGGACTCTTGTGATATCTTGCTGGATCGTTGTAATATCTGTCCTGGACTCTTGTCAAAATCTTGTCCTGGACTCTTGTAATAACTGTCCAGGACTCTGTGTGATATCTGTGCTGGGATCTTGTAATATCTGTCCTGGACTCTTGTAATATCTGTCCTGGACTCTTGTAATATCTGTCCTGGACTCTTGTAATATCTGTCCTGGACTCTTGTAATATCTGTTCTGGACTCATGTAATATCTGACCTGGACTCTTGTGATATCTGTCCTGGACTCTTGTGATATCTGTTCTGGACTCTTGTAATATCTGTTCTGGACTCATGTAATATCTGACCTGGACTCTTGTGATATCTGTGCTGGGATCTTGTAATATCTGTCCTGGACTCTTGTAATATCTGTCCTGGACTCTTGTAATATCTGTCCTGGACTCTTGTAATATCTGTGCTGGGATCTTGTAATATCTGTCCTGGACCCTTGTAATATCTGTCCTGGACTCTTGTAATATCTGTCCTGGACTCTTGTAATATCTGTCCTGGACTCTTGTAATATCTGTCCTGGACTCTTGTAATATCTGTTCTGGACTCTTGTAATATCTGTTCTGGACTCATGTAATATCTGACCTGGACTCTTGTGATATCTGTCCTGGACTCTTGTGATATCTGTCCTGGACTCTTGTGATATCTGTGCTGGGATCTTGTAATATCTGTCCTGGACTCTTGTAATATCTGTCCTGGACTCTTGTAATATCTGTCCTGGACTCTTGTAATATCTGTCGTGGACTCTTGTAATATCTGTGCTGGGATCTTGTAATATCTGTCCTGGACTCTTGTAATATCTGTCGTGGACTCTTGTAATATCTGTGCTGGGATCTTGTAATATCTGTCCTGGACTCTTGTAATATCTGTCCTGGACTCTTGTGATATCTGTCCTGGACTCTTGTGATATCTGTGCTGGACTCTTGTAATATCTGTTCTGGACTCATGTAATATCTGACCTGGACTCTTGTGATATCTGTCCTGGACTCTTGTGATATCTGTCGCTGGACTCTTGTAATATCTGTGCCTGGGACTCTTGTAATATCTGTCCTGGACTCTTGTAATATCTGTCCTGGACTCTTGTGATATCTGTCCTGGACTCATGTAATATCTGTCCTGGACTCTTGTGATATCTGTCCTGGACTCTTTGTGATATCTGTGCTGGACTCTTGTTATATCTGTGCTGGACTCTTGTAATAATCTGTCCTGGACTCTTGTAATATCTGTCCTGGACTCTTGTAATATCTGTGACCTGGACTCATGTATTATCTGGTCGTGGACTCTAGTAATATCAGTGCTGGACTCTTGTAAAATCTGTCCTGGACTCGTATTCATATATCTGTCGTGGACTCTTGTAATATCTGTTCTGACTCATGTAATATCTGACCTGACTCTTGTATATCTGTCCTGGACTCTTGTGATATCTGTTCTGGACTCTTGTGAATATCTGTGCTGGGATCTTGTAATATCTGTCCCTGGACTCTTGTAATATCTGTCCTGGACTCTTGTAATATCTGTCCTGGACTCTTGTAATATCTGTCCTGGGACTCTTGTAATATCTGTCCTGGACTCTTGTAATATCTGACCTGGACTCTTGTAATATCTGTCCTGGACTCTTGTAATATCTGTCCTGGACTCTTGTAATATCTGTTCTGGACTCTTGTAATATCTGACCTGGACTCTTGTAATATCTGTCCTGGACTCTTGTAATATCTGTCCTGGACTCTTGTAATATCTGTCCTGGACTCTTGTAATATCTGTCCTGGACTCTTGTGATATCTGTCCTGGACTCTTGTAATATCTGTGCTGGGACTCTTGTAATATCTGTCCTGGACTCTTGTAATATCTGTCCTGGACTCTTGTAATATCTGTCCTGGACTCTTGTAATATCTGTGCTGGGATCTTGTAATATCTGTCCTGGACTCTTGTAATATCTGTCCTGGACTCTTGTAATATCTGTCCTGGACTCTTGTAATATCTGTCCTGGACTCTTGTAATATCTGTCTGGACTCTTGTAATATCTGTCCTGGACTCCTTGTAATATCTGTCCTGGACTCTTGTGATATCTGTCCTGGACTCTTGTAATATCTGTCTGGGACTCTTGTAATATCTGTCCTGGGACTCTTGGTAATATCTGTGTAATATCTGTCCTGGACTCTTGTGAATATCTGTCCTGGGATCTTGTAATATCTGTCCTGGACTCTTGTAATATCTGTCCTGGACTCTTGTATATCTGTCCTGGGACTCTTGTAATATCTGTCCTGGACTCTTGTAATATCTGTCCTGGACTCTTGTAATATCTGTCCTGGACTCTTGTAATATCTGTCTGGATCTTGTAATATCTGTCCTGGACTCTTGTAATATCTGTCCTGGACTCTTGAATATCTGTCCTGGACTCTTGTAATATCTGTCGTGGATCTTGTAATATCTGTCCTGGGACTTTGTAATATCTGTCCATGGACTCTTGTGATATCCTGTCGTGGACTCTTGTGATATCTGTGCTGTGGATCTTGTAATATCTGTCCTGGACTCTTGTAATATCTGTCCTGGGACATCTTGTATATCTGTCCTGGACTCTTGTGAATATCTGTCCTGGGATCTTGTAATATCTGTCAGAGCTGGGATACTGTTCAGGACTCATGAATTTCTTGTCCTGGACTCTTGTGATATCTGTCCTGGACTCTTGTGATATCTGTTCTGGACTCTTGTAATATCTGTTCTGGACTCATGTAATATCTGACCTGGACTCTTGTGATATCTGTCTGGACTCTGGTGATAACTGTCCTGGACTCTTGTGATTATCTGTGCTGGGATCTTGTAATATCTGTCCTGGACTCTTGTAATATCTGTCCTGGACTCTTGTAATATCTGTCCTGGACTCCTTGTATACTGATCTGTCGTGGACTCTTGTAATATCTGTTGCTGGATTCATTGTAATATCTGTCCTGGACTCTTGTGATATCTGTCGTGAGGACTCTTGTTATATCTGTGCTGGGACTCTTGTAATATCTGTTCTGGACTCTTGTAATATCTGTCCTGGACTCTTGTGATATCTGTCCTGGACTCTTGGTTTTTGTGCTGGGATCTTGGATATCGTCCTGGACTCTTGTAATATCTGTCCTGGACTCTTGTAATATCTGTCCTGGACTCTTGTAATATCTGTGCTGGACTCTTGTAATATCTGTCCTGGACTCTTGTAATATCTGTCCTGGACTCTTGTAATATCTGTCCTGGACTCTTGTAATATCTGTCCTGACTCTTGTAATATCTGTCCTGGACTCTTGTAATATCTGTCCTGGACTCTTGTAATATCTGTCCTGGACTCTTGTAATATCTGACCTGGACTCTTGTATATCTGTCTGGACTCTTGTAATATCTGTCCTGGACTCTTGTAATATCTGTCCTGGACTCTTGTAATATCTGTCCTGGACTCTTGTAATATCTGTCCTGGACTCTTGTAATATCTGTCCTGGACTCTTGTAATATCTGTTCTGGATCTTGTAATATCTGTCCTGGACTCTTGTAATATCTGTCGCTGGACTCTTGTAATATCTGTGCCTGGGACTCTTGTAATATCTGTCCTGGACTCTTGTAATATCTGTCCTGGACTCTTGTGATATCTGTCCTGGACTCTTGTAATATCTGTGCTGGATCTTGTAATATCTGTCCTGGACTCTTGTAATATCTGTCGTGGACTCTTGTAATATCTGTCTGGACTCTTGTGATATCTGTGCTGGATCTTGTAATATCTGTCCTGGACTCTTTGTAATATCTTCCTGGACTCTTGTAATATCTGTGCTGGGATCTTGTAATATCTGTCCTGGACTCTTGTAATATCTGTCCTGGATCTCATGTATATCTGTCCTGGACTCTTGTGATATCTGTTCTGGGACTCTTGTTATATCTGTCCTGGACTCTTGTGATATCTGTGCTGGTAATGGACTCTTGTATTATCTGTCTGAGCTTTGTAATGTATCTGTCCCTGGACTCTTGTAATATCTGTCTGGACTCTTGTAATAGCTGTTCTGGGACTCTTGTAATATCTGTCCTGGACTCTTGTAATATCTGACCCTGGACTCTTTTAATATCTGACCTGGACTCTTGTAATATCTGTGCTGGGATCTTGTAATATCTGTCCTGGACTCTTGTAATATCTGTCCTGGACTCTTGTAATATCTGACCTGGACTCTTGTAATATCTTACCTTGACTCTTGTAATATCTGACCTGGACTCTTGTAATATCTGTCCTGGACTCTTGTACTATCTGACCTGGACTCTTGTAATATCTGTCCTGGACTCTTGTAATATCTGTCCTGGACTCTTGTAATATCTGACCTGGACTCTTGTAATATCTGACCTGGGACTCTTGTAATATCTGACCTGGACTCTTGTAATATCTGTGCCTGGGACTCTTGTAATATCTGTCCTGGACTCTTGTAATATCTGACCTGGACTCTTGTAATATCTGTCCTGGGATCTTGTAATATCTGTCCTGGACTCTTGTAATATCTGACCTGGGATCTTGTAATATCTGTCCTGGACTCTTGTAATATCTGTCCTGGGACTCTTGTAATATCTGTGCCTGGGATCTGTAATATCTTCCTGGGCTCTTGTAATATCTGTCCTCGGACTCTTGTAATATCTGTCCTGGACTCTTGTAATATCTGTCCTGACTCTTGTGAATATCTGTCCTGGGACTCTTGTAATATCTGTCTGGGACTCTTGTAATATCTGTCCTGGACTCTTGTAATATCTGTCCTGGACTCTTGTGATATCCTGTCCTGGACTCTGTGATATCTGTGCTGGGATCTTGTAATATCTGTCCTGGACTCTTGTAATATCTGTCCTGGACTCTTGTAATATCCTGTCCTGGACTCTTGTAATATCATGTCCTGGACTCTTGTAATATCTGTTCTGGGACTCTTGTAATATCTGACCTGGGACCTCTTGTGATATCTGTCCTGGACTCTTGTGATATCTGTCTGGACTCTTGTAATATCTGTGCTGGGATCATTGTAATATCTGTCCTGGACTCTTGTAATATCTGTCCTGGGACTCTTGTGATATCTGTCCTGGACTCTTGTGATATCTGTGCTGGGACTCTTGTAATATCTGTCTGCTGGACTCTTGTAATATCTGTCGCTGGACTCTTGTAATATCTGTGCTGGGATCTTGTAATATCTGTCCTGGACTCTTGTTATATCTGTCCTGGACTCTTGTGATATCTGTCCTGGGACTCTTGTAATATCTGTCCTGGACTCTTGTAATATCTGTCCTGGACTCTTGTAATATCTGTCCTGGACTCTTGTAATATCTGTCCTGGACTCTTGTAATATCTGTCCTGGACTCTTGTAATATCTGTCCTGGACTCTTGTAATATCTGTCCTGGACTCTTGTAATATCTGTCTGGACTCTTGTAATATCTGTTCTGGACTCATGTAATATCTGACCTGGACTCTTGTGATATCTGTCCTGGACTCTTGTGATATCTGTCCTGGACTCTTGTGATATCTGTGCTGGGATCTTGTAATATCTGTCCTGGGACTCTTGTAATATCTGTCCTGGACTCTTGTAATATCTGTCCTGGACTCTTGTAATATCTGTTCTGGACTCTTGTAATATCTGTCCTGGACTCTTGTAATATCTGTCCTGGACTCTTGTAATATCTGACCTGGACTCTTGTAATATCTGTCCTGGACTCTTGTAATATCTGTCCTGGGACTCTTGTAATATCTGTCCTGGACTCTTGTAATATCTGTCCTGGACTCTTGTAATATCTGTCCTGGACTCTTGTAATATCTGTCCTGGACTCTTGTAATATCTGTCCTGGGACTCTTGTAATATCTGTCCTGGACTCTTGTAATATCTGTCCTGGGACTCTTGTAATATCGTCCTGGGATCTTGTAATATCTGTCCTGGACTCTTGTAATATCTGTCCTGGGATCTTGTAATATCTGTCCTGGACTCTTGTAATATCTGTCCTGGGACTCTTGTAATATCTGTCCTGGGACTCTTGTGATATCTGTCCTGGACTCTTGTAATATCTGTCCTGGACTCTTGTAATATCTGTCCTGGACTCTTGGAATATCTGTCCTGGACTCTTGTGATATCTGTTCTGGACTCTTGTAATATCTGTCTGGACTCATGTAATACTGACCTGGACTCTTGTGATATCTGTCCTGGACTCTTGTGATATCTGTGCTGGACGATATCTGTCCTGGACTCTTGTAATATCTGTCCTGGACTCTTGTAATATCTGTCCGTGGACTCTTGTAATATCTGTGCTGGGATCTTGTAATATCTGTCCTGGGACTCTTGGTAATATCTGTCCTGGACTTCTTGTGAATATCTGTCCTGGACTCTTGTGATATCTGTGCTGGGATCTTGTAATATCTGTCCTGGACTCTTGTAATATCTGTCCTGGACTCTTGTAATATCTGTCCTGGACTCTTGTGATATCTGTGCTGGGATCTTGTAATATCTGTCCTGGACTCTTGTAATATCTGTCCTGGACTCTTGTAATATCTGGTCCTGGACTCTTGTAATATCTGTCCTGGACTCTTGTAATATCTGTTCTGGACTCATGTAATATCTGTCCTGACTCTTGTGATATCTGTCCTGGACTCTTTGTGATATCTTTTTGGTTCTGGACTCTTGTAATATCTGTTCTGGACTCATTGTAATATCTGACCTGGACTCTTGTGATATCTGTCCTGGACTCTTGTGATATCCTGTCCTGGACTCTTGTGATATCTGTGCTGGGGATCTTGTCTAATTCTGTCCTGGACTCTTTGTAATATCTGTCCTGGACTCTTGTAATATCTGTCGTCTGTGACTCTTTTGTAATATCTGTCGTAGGGACTCTTGTAATATCTGTGCTGGGATCTTGTAATATCTGTCCTGGACTCTTGTAATATCTGTCGTGGACTCTTGTAATATCTGTGCTGGGATCTTGTAATATCTGTCCTGGACTCTTGTAATCTCTGTCCTGGACTCTTGTGATATCTGTCCTGGACTCTTGTGATATCTGTGCTGGGATCTTGTAATATCTGTCCTGGACTCTTGTAATATCTGTCCTGGACTCTTGTAATATCTGTCCTGGACTCTTGTGATATCTGTGCTGGGATCTTGTAATATCTGTCCTGGACTCTTGTAATATCTGTCCTGGACTCTTGTAATATCTGTCCTGGACTCTTGTAATATCTGTCCTGGACTCTTGTAATATCTGTTCTGGACTCATGTAATATCTGACCTGGACTCTTGTGATATCTGTCCTGGACTCTTGTGATATCTGTCCTGGACTCTTGTGATATCTGTGCTGGGATCTTGTAATATCTGTCCTGGACTCTTGTAATATCTGTCCTGGACTCTTGTAATAGCTGTTCTGGACTCTTGTAATATCTGTCCTGGACTCTTGTAATATCTGACCTGTACTCTTTTAATATCTGACCTGGACTCTTGTAATATCTGTGCTGGGATCTTGTAATATCTGTCCTGGACTCTTGTAATATCTGTCCTGGACTCTTGTAATATCTGACCTGGACTCTTGTAATATCTTACCTTGACTCTTGTAATATCTGACCTGGACTCTTGTAATATCTGTGCTGGGATCTTGTAATATCTGTCCTGGACTCTTGTACTATCTGACCTGGACTCTTGTAATATCTGTCCTGGACTCTTGTAATATCTGACCTGGGATCTTGTAATTTCTGACCTGGACTCTTGTAATATCTGACCTGGACTCTTGTAATATCTGACCTGGACTCTTGTAATATCTGTCCTGGACTCTTGTAATATCTGACCTGGACTCTTGTAATATCTGTCCTGGGATCTTGTAATATCTGTCCTGGACTCTTGTAATATCTGTCCTGGGATCTTGTAATATCTGTCCTGGACTCTTGTAATATCTGACCTGGGATCTTGTAATATCTGTGCTGGGATCTTGTGATATCTGTCCTGGACTCTTGTAATATCTGTCCTGGACTCTTGTGATATCTGTCCTGGACTCTTGTGATATCTGTCCTGGACTCTTGTGATATCTGTTCTGGACTCTTGTAATATCTGTTCTGGACTCATGTAATAACTGACCTGGACTCTTGTGATATCTGTCCTGGACTCTTGTGATATCTGTGCTGGGATCTTGTAATATCTGTCCTGGACTCTTGTAATATCTGTCCTGGACTCTTGTAATATCTGTCCTGGACTCTTGTAATATCTGTCCTGGACTCTTGTAATATCTGACCTGGGATCTTGTAATATCTGTGCTGGGATCTTGTAATATCTGTCCTGGACTCTTGTAATATCTGTCCTGGACTCTTGTGATATCTGTCCTGGACTCTTGTGATATCTGTCCCTGGACTCTTGTGATATCTTCTGGACTCTTGTAATATCTGTTCTGGACTCATGTAATATCTGTCCTGGGACTCTTGTGATATCTGTCCTGGACTCTTGTGATATCTGTGCTGGGATCTTGTAATATCTGTCCTGGACTCTTGTAATATCTGTCCTGGACTCTTGTAATATCTGTCCTGGACTCTTGTATATCTGAACCAAAAACCCCGTGGGGACTCTTGTAATATCTGTGCTGGGATCTTGTAATATCTGTCCTGGACTCTTGTAATATCTGTCGTGGACTCTTGTAATATCTGTGCTGGGATCTTGTAATATCTGTCCTGGACTCTTGTAATATCTGTCCTGGACTCTTGTGATATCTGTCCTGGACTCTTGTGATATCTGTGCTGGGATCTTGTAATATCTGTCCTGGACTCTTGTAATATCTGTCCTGGACTCTTGTAATATCTGTCCTGGACTCTTGTGATATCTGTGCTGGGATCTTGTAATATCTGTCCCTGGACTCTTGTAATATCTGTCCTGGACTCTTGTAATATCTGTCCTGGACTCTTGTAATATCTGTCCTGGACTCTTGTAATATCTGTTCTGGACTCATGTAATATCTGACCTGGACTCTTGTGATATCTGTCCTGGACTCTTGTGATATCTGTCCTGGACTCTTGTGATATCTGTGCTGGATCTTGTAATATCTGTCCTGGACTCTTGTAATATCTGTCCTGGACTCTTGTAATAGCTGTTCTGGACTCTTGTAATATCTGTCCTGGGACTCTTGTAATATCTGACCTGTACTCTTTTAATATCTGACCTGGACTCTTGTAATATCTGTGCTGGGATCTTGTAATATCTGTCCTGGGACTCTTGTAATATCTGTCCTGGACTCTTGTAATATCTGACCTGGGACTCTTGTAATATCTTACCTTGACTCTTGTAATATCTGACCTGGACTCTTGTAATATCTGTGCTGGGATCTTGTAATATCTGTCCTGGACTCTTGTACTATCTGACCTGGACTCTTGTAATATCTGTCCTGGACTCTTGTAATATCTGTCCTGGACTCTTGTAATATCTGTCCTGGACTCTTGTAATATCTGTTCTGGACTCATGTAATATCTGACCTGGACTCTTGTGATATCTGTCCTGGACTCTTGTGATATCTGTCCTGGACTCTTGTGATATCTGTGCTGGGATCTTGTAATATCTGTCCTGGACTCTTGTAATATCTGACCTGGACTCTTGTAATATCTGACCTGGACTCTTGTAATATCTGTGCTGGGATCTTGTAATATCTGTCCTGGACTCTTGTAATATCTGACCTGGACTCTTGTAATATCTGTCCTGGGATCTTGTAATATCTGTCCTGGACTCTTGTAATATCTGACCTGGGATCTTGTAATATCTGTGCTGGGATCTTGTAATATCTGTCCTGGACTCTTGTAATATCTGTCCTGGACTCTTGTGATATCTGTCCTGGACTCTTGTGATATCTGTCCTGGACTCTTGTGATATCTGTTCTGGACTCTTGTAATATCTGTTCTGGACTCTTGTAATATCTGTCCTGGACTCTTGTGATATCTGTCCTGGACTCTTGTGATATCTGTCCTGGACTCTTGTGATATCTGTTCTGGACTCTTGTAATATCTGTTCTGGACTCATGTAATATCTGACCTGGACTCTTGTGATATCTGTCCTGGACTCTTGTGATATCTGTGCTGGGATCTTGTAATATCTGTGCTGGGATCTAGTAATATCTGTCCTGGACTCTTGTAATATCTGTCCTGGACTCTTGTGATATCTGTCCTGGACTCTTGTGATATCTGTCCTGGACTCTTGTGATATCTGTTCTGGACTCTTGTAATATCTGTTCTGGACTCATGTAATATCTGTCCTGGACTCTTGTGATATCTGTCCTGGACTCTTGTGATATCTGTGCTGGGATCTTGTAATATCTGTCCTGGACTCTTGTAATATCTGTCCTGGACTCTTGTAATATCTGTCCTGGACTCTTGTAATATCTGTCGTGGATCTTGTAATATCTGTGCTGGGATCTTGTAATATCTGTCCTGGACTCTTGTAATATCTGTCGTGGACTCTTGTAATATCTGTGCTGGGATCTTGTAATATCTGTCCTGGACTCTTGTAATATCTGTCCTGGACTCTTGTGATATCTGTCCTGGACTCTTGTGATATCTGTGCTGGGATCTTGTAATATCTGTCCTGGACTCTTGTAATATCTGTCCTGGACTCTTGTAATATCTGTCCTGGACTCTTGTGATATCTGTGCTGGGATCTTGTAATATCTGTCCTGGACTCTTGTAATATCTGTCCTGGACTCTTGTAATATCTGTCCTGGACTCTTGTAATATCTGTCCTGGACTCTTGTAATATCTGTTCTGGACTCATGTAATATCTGACCTGGACTCTTGTGATATCTGTCCTGGACTCTTGTGATATCTGTCCTGGACTCTTGTGATATCTGTGCTGGGATCTTGTAATATCTGTCCTGGACTCTTGTAATATCTGTCCTGGACTCTTGTAATAGCTGTTCTGGACTCTTGTAATATCTGTCCTGGACTCTTGTAATATCTGACCTGTACTCTTTTAATATCTGTCCTGGACTCTTGTAATATCTGTCCTGGACTCTTGTAATATCTGACCTGGACTCTTGTAATATCTTACCTTGACTCTTGTAATATCTGACCTGGACTCTTGTAATATCTGTGCTGGGATCTTGTAATATCTGTCCTGGACTCTTGTACTATCTGACCTGGACTCTTCTAATATCTGTCCTGGACTCTTGTAATATCTGACCTGGGATCTTGTAATTTCTGACCTGGACTCTTGTAATATCTGACCTGGACTTTTGTAATATCTGACCTGGACTCTTGTAATATCTGTGCTGGGATCTTGTAATATCTGTCCTGGACTCTTGTAATATCTGACCTGGACTCTTGTAATATCTGTCCTGGGATCTTGTAATATCTGTCCTGGACTCTTGTAATATCTGACCTGGGATCTTGTAATATCTGTGCTGGGATCTTGTAATATCTGTCCTGGACTCTTGTAATATCTGTCCTGGACTCTTGTGATATCTGTCCTGGACTCTTGTGATATCTGTGCTGGGATCTTGTAATATCTGTCCTGGACTCTTGTAATATCTGTCCTGGACTCTTGTAATATCTGTCCTGGACTCTTGTAATATCTGTTCTGGACTCTTGTAATATCTGTCCTGGACTCTTGTGATATCTGTCCTGGACTCTTGTGATATCTGTGCTGGGATCTTGTAATATCTGTCCTGGACTCTTGTAATATCTGTCCTGGACTCTTGTGATATCTGTGCTGGGATCTTGTAATATCTGTCCTGGACTCTTGTAATATCTGTCCTGGACTCTTGTAATATCTGTCCTGGACTCTTGTAATATCTGTCGTGGACTCTTGTAATATCTGTGCTGGGATCTTGTAATATCTGTCCTGGACTCTTGTAATATCTGTCGTGGACTCTTGTAATATCTGTGCTGGGATCTTGTAATATCTGTCCTGGACTCTTGTAATATCTGTCCTGGACTCTTGTGATATCTGTCCTGGACTCTTGTGATATCTGTGCTGGGATCTTGTAATATCTGTCCTGGACTCTTGTAATATCTGTCCTGGACTCTTGTAATATCTGTCCTGGACTCTTGTAATATCTGTTCTGGACTCTTGTAATATCTGTTCTGGACTCATGTAATATCTGACCTGGACTCTTGTGATATCTGTCCTGGACTCTTGTGATATCTGTCCTGGACTCTTGTGATATCTGTGCTGGGATCTTGTAATATCTGTCCTGGACTCTTGTAATATCTGTCCTGGACTCTTGTGATATCTGTGCTGGGATCTTGTAATATCTGTCCTGGACTCTTGTAATATCTGTCCTGGACTCTTGTAATATCTGTCCTGGACTCTTGTAATATCTGTCCTGGACTCTTGTGATATCTGTCCTGGACTCTTGTGATATCTGTGCTGGGATCTTGTAATATCTGTCCTGGACTCTTGTAATATCTGTCCTGGACTCTTGTAATAGCTGTTCTGGACTCTTGTAATATCTGTCCTGGACTCTTGTAATATCTGACCTGTACTCTTTTAATATCTGACCTGGACTCTTGTAATATCTGTGCTGGGATCTTGTAATATCTGTCCTGGACTCTTGTAATATCTGTCCTGGACTCTTGTAATATCTGACCTGGACTCTTGTAATATCTTACCTTGACTCTTGTAATATCTGACCTGGACTCTTGTAATATCTGTGCTGGGATCTTGTAATATCTGTCCTGGACTCTTGTACTATCTGACCTGGACTCTTGTAATATCTGTCCTGGACTCTTGTAATATCTGACCTGGGATCTTGTAATTTCTGACCTGGACTCTTGTAATATCTGACCTGGACTCTTGTAATATCTTACCTTGACTCTTGTAATATCTGACCTGGACTCTTGTAATATCTGTGCTGGGATCTTGTAATATCTGTCCTGGACTCTTGTACTATCTGACCTGGACTCTTGTAATATCTGTCCTGGACTCTTGTAATATCTGACCTGGGATCTTGTAATTTCTGACCTGGACTCTTGTAATATCTGACCTGGACTCTTGTAATATCTGACCTGGACTCTTGTAATATCTGTGCTGGGATCTTGTAATATCTGTCCTGGACTCTTGTAATATCTGACCTGGACTCTTGTAATATCTGACCTGGGATCTTGTAATATCTGTCCTGGGATCTTGTAATATCTGTCCTGGACTCTTGTAATATCTGACCTGGGATCTTGTAATATCTGACCTGGGATCTTGTAATATCTGTCCTGGGATCTTGTAATATCTGTCCTGGACTCTTGTAATATCTGTCCTGGGATCTTGTAATATCTGTCCTGGACTCTTGTAATATCTGACCTGGGATCTTGTAATATCTGACCTGGGATCTTGTAATATCTGTCCTGGACTCTTGTACTATCTGACCTGGACTCTTGTAATATCTGTCCTGGACTCTTGTAATATCTGACCTGGGATCTTGTAATTTCTGACCTGGACTCTTGTAATATCTGACCTGGACTCTTGTAATATCTGACCTGGACTCTTGTAATATCTGTGCTGGGATCTTGTAATATCTGTCCTGGACTCTTGTAATATCTGACCTGGACTCTTGTAATATCTGACCTGGGATCTTGTAATATCTGTCCTGGGATCTTGTAATATCTGTCCTGGACTCTTGTAATATCTGACTTGGGATCTTGTAATATCTGACCTGGGATCTTGTAATATCTGTCCTGGGATCTTGTAATATCTGTCCTGGACTCTTGTAATATCTGTCCTGGGATCTTGTAATATCTGTCCTGGACTCTTGTAATATCTGACCTGGGATCTTGTAATATCTGACCTGGGATCTTGTAATATCTGTCCTGGGACATTTTAAGTAGCTCTTTTGTTTTCTGTCATCCCACATCAGTTGTGACTGTTTTACCAGACTGTTTCACTGGCTAAACAGGCCTCTAGCTGAAAGACTGGTAAAGCAGTAAAATACTATTGATTATGCTGCTACACTGACAGCTGCAGTGTGTGTGTGTGTGTAAACCCTGATGGGTGTGTGAAACCCTGATGAAGACAGCTTGCTATTGAAGCAAACGTTGGTGAAGAAAGTATTGCAACTGAGCATCTACTACTGTGGTGTTTTTATTTTCTGTGTGTGTGAGTGTGAGTGTGTGAGTGTGTGAGTGTGTGTGTGTGTGAGTGTGTGAGTGTGTGTGAGTGTGTGAGTGTGTGAGTGTGTGAGTGTGTGTGAGTGTGTGAGTGTGTGTGAGTGTGTGAGTGTGTGAGTGTGTGAGTGTGTGAGTGTGTGATTGTGTGAGTGTGTGAGTGTATGAGGGTAGGTGTCTGTGTGAGTGTGAGTGTGTGTGTGTGAGTACCTGCTTGTCTGCCTACATGTGTGCCAGCATGCCTGCATGTGTGTGTGTCTGTGTTAGCGCCTTGGTGCATGCTGTGGGACCACCAGCAGCCTGGAGTAGGTCCCATAGCCGAGGGGAATGCCAGCTATAGCGTTGATCCGTCAGGGAGAGTTAGGGTTAGGGGGGTTATAATGTTAATAGTAGCGCTGTGTACGCACGGTGTCTTTACAGATCAGGGTTTAACACAGATAATCGCATGCTTCTTTTTATGTCTGTCTGCCTGTCTGTTCATTCCCTAATTATGAACAGGAAATAGTGTGATCATTTGAATATTGGGCTCATGTTTGCATAATATGCCTCTAGAACTCCCTGTTTACTGCTGTTTGGTACTATTTGTGTTGATTCCAACAAAAAAACAAACTCACACACACAGACACACATACACACATACATATACTCTGCTGATGGAATGATTGAAAACATGTGAGCAGTAGTGATACAGTACCGCGTGTGTGTGTGAGAGAGAGAGAGAGAGAGAGAGAGAGAGAGAGAGAGAGAGAGAGAGAGAGAGAGAGAGAGAGAGAGCTGGAGCTGTGATTAATTCAACATCGCCCTTGTGTATTTCAGAGAGGGGGGAGAGAGGGAGGTGGAGGAGGAGAGAGGGGGGAGGAGAAGTGAGGGGGATAGAGGAGAGAGGGAGACATAGGGGAGCAGATGTAGAGGTGGGGGAAAGGCCTCACTCAGCTTAGCAGCATTATCATTCTGGATGAGTCTGCCATGGCCCTGTGCAGATATTCTGCTGCCTCTTAGCTGGAGCTCAGCTCTTACTGGATAGGCACTTTATAGGCACCTAGTTTACATACTGAGAACACGTCTGCCTGTCTCTCTGTCTGTCTGCCTGTCTCTCTGTCTGTCTGCCTGTCTCTCTGTCTGTCTGCCTGTCTCTCTGTCTGTCTGCCTGTCTATCTGCCTGGCTATCTGTCTGTCTGCCTGTCTCTCTGTCTGTCTGCATGTCTCTCTGTCTGTCTGCATGTCTCTCTGTCTGTCTGCCTGTCTATCTGCCTGTCTATCTGTCTGTCTGCCTGTCTGTCTGCATGTCTCTCTGTCTGTCTTCATGTATCTCTGTCTGTCTGCCTGTCTCTCTGTCTGTCTGCCTGTCTCTCTGTCTGTCTGCCTGTCTCTCTGTCTGTCTGCATGTCTCTCTGTCTGTCTGCCTGTCTCTCTGTCTGTCTGCCTGTCTCTCTGTCTGTCTACATGTCTCTCTGTCTGTCTGTCTGCCTGTCTGTCTGTCTGTCTGTCTGTCTGTCTGTCTGTCTGTCTGTCTGTCTGTCTGTCTGTCTGTCTGTCTGTCTGTCTGTCTCTCTGTCTGTCTGCATGTCTCTCTGTCTGTCTGCATGTCTCTCTGTCTGTCTGTCTGCCTGTCTCTGTCTGTCTGCCTGTCTGTCTGTCTGTCTGCCTGTCTATCTGTCTGTCTCTCTGTCTATCTGTCTGCCTGTCTATCTGTCTGCTTGTCTGCCTGTCTATCTCTCTGCCTGTCTTTCTGCCTGTCTATCTGTCTGCCTGCCCGTCTCTCTGTCTGTCTGCCTGTCTGTCTGTCTGTCTGCCCGTCCGTCTGCCTGTCTACCTGTATGCCTGTGTGTTTTTCTCAAAGCTCATAGTATCATTGTAGGGTTAGGGTTAGGATTAGATGTATTGTTAGAGTTAGGGTAAGGTTTAAGTTTAGGTTTAGTGCGTAGTTGTATAAGGCTTCTGAAGGGTGTTTAGGGGCTGAGAAGAACAAACACTAAAGAGACAGAATGGAATGAACAAGGATTTCGCTTCAGGTTTATCTCATGGATCACATCTTATTTACGATTGTTATGTTGTGCTTTGGGAGATTCTGTGCTGTGTTATTTTGAACCTTGGCTGAAGCCTGTTTGACAGAACACAGAACACAGAACACAGAACACAGAACACAAAACACAGACCCTATTCCTTTGATGTACAATGGCGTCATTCTTTAGCTGGCTAGTTGGCAGGTCTGCTCTCTCAGAAGATATAAAATCAACAGTGTGTTGCTTGTTACTGCTCATGACCTTTACCCGTCATATAGGATACATATGGGAACATTTGTTAAGTGTTGGAAGGAAACAGAAATGTTTCTTCCAACAAAATTATTTACCTCTTCCATTAATGTTATGGCTAG
The DNA here is from genome assembly GCA_031479575.1 of Coregonus ussuriensis. NCBI lineage: Eukaryota > Metazoa > Chordata > Actinopteri > Salmoniformes > Salmonidae > Coregonus > Coregonus ussuriensis. The sequence continues at coordinate 8,763,059 of CM062491.1, read as the reverse complement.
GTGAACAAGGCTAGTGATCTGCCTCTACTTGACAACGTACTAACCAGCACCTCAGAAAAGTTACCAATTTGGCGACGCGACTGGTGACATTTCAAGCTGTGATGTGAGGTTACAGCACAATCCGCAGGTAACCTAGCAGTTAGACTGTTGGGCCAGTAACTGAAAGGTCGCGAGTTCGAATCCCTGAGGTGACAAGGTGAAAAATCTCTCGATGTGCCCGTGAGCAAGGTGAAAAATCTGTTGACGTGCCCTTGAGCAAGGCAATTAACCCAAATAGCTCCAGGGACTCTGGACAATGGTGACCCTGGCCGTGACCCCACTCTCCGAGGGTGTCTCAGGGACAGTGGGAAATACATAACACATCTCCAATTCGTATGTATCAATACACCTGTGTACATGAGTGAAATAGGACAAATGATCCACCCACTCTTAACTGTTACACCAGTAGGTGCCATTGTTGGTTATTCAGCAAAACAGTTGCTTTGAATCATATTGGTGTTACAAATCATTGTCAAAATGATGTATTTTATCCAATCAGTCTTGGGGGAGATGGGGGAGTTGAGGGACATGGGGGGAGCTGGGGAACACGGGGGGAGCTGGGGGGAAGATGGGGGACATGGGGGAGATATGGGGGGACATGGGGGAGATGGGGGAGTTGAGGGACATGGGGGGAGCTGGGGAACACGGGGGAGCTGGATGACAGGGGGGAGATGGGGAACAGGGGGAGCTGGGGGACAGGGGGGGGGGGCTGGGGGACATGGGGGGAGATGGGGAATAGGGGGGAGATGGGGGACATGGGGGGAGCTGGGGGACGGGGGGGGGGGCTGGGGGACAGGGGGGGAGATGGGGGGACATGGGGGAGATGGGGAACAGGGGGGAGCTGGGGGACGGGGGGGACGGGGGGGGGCTGGGGGACAGGGGGGAGATGGGGGACATGGGGGAGCCTGTCTGTCTATACCATAAGCTGCACAGTCGCTAGTGTGTGTGTGTATGTGTGTGTGTATGTGTGCGTAGGTGTGCATGGCGTGTGGAGGTGTGTTAGCAGGTGTGTTAGCCGGTGTGTTAGCAGGTGTGCAGCACACCTCCTGTGAGTGCAGTTATTTCTACCCCAGCCCCAGGCAACACATCGAGCTGGACCAGCTCAGTAATAACTTTCCCCTCTGAGTCGCAGCAGCCTGTCACTGTATGAGGTGTCTGGAGATCTGATTGAGACCCAGCTAACTGAAGGACTCCCCCCCTCTCTTTGTTTCTGGTTGCCCCCAGGCCAGGCAAGTCCATGTGCCACTGATGGCAGCTAGTTGTTTATGGAGGAGAACGACTACAGGCCTGTGAGAATGCATGAGCATATTTGTGTCCACTTGCACCATAGAGAATACTTATAGCAACATGTGCATATCGATATACTAGAATATTTAGAGAAAATGCTCTCTTGAATGACACAACTGTACAGCTCAACTTTAGCCCTACCAGTCAACTATATCAGTCATTCTGCCTTGATTTCAGAAGGGATTAACAACAGGAAGTTAGAGCACTGCTCATTCCTCAATGTCCAGGCCAGGATGAATTTTTTTCATCTTATCCAGAGAAACTTAAAGTTTGTGCATGTATCTTAAAATAAGTAGGTGTGACATCCACACATCAGAGAAGTTATCAGCTAGTAGTCAGTGCTAGTAGGAAAATACTTTAGTTTGATATAGTCAATATGCCCTATCCAGACTATACCAATTTAACTAGAACTGCCCTAGCCAGACTATACCAATTTAACTAGAATATTCCCTAGCCAGACTATACCAATTTAACTAGAACTGCCCTAGCCAGACTATACCAATTTAACTAGAATATTCCCTAGCCAGATAATCCCAGTTTAACTAGAATATGTCCTAGCCAGATTATCCCAATTTAACCAGAATATTCCCTAGCCAGACTATCCCAATTTAACTAGAATATGCCCTAGCCAGACTATACCAATTTAACTAGAATATGCCCTAGCCAGATAATCCCAGTTTAACTAGAATATGTCCTAGCCAGATTATCCCAATTTAACCAGAATATTCCCTAGCCAGACTATCCCAATTTAACTAGAATATGCCCTAGCCAGATTATCCCAGTTTAACTAGAATATGTCCTAGCCAGATTATCCCAATTTAACTAGAATATGCCCTAGCCAGATAATCCCAGTTTAACTAGAATATGCCCTAGCCAGACTATCCCAATTTAACTAGAATATGCCCTAGCCAGATAATCCCAGTTTAACTAGAATATGTCCTAGCCAGATTATCCCAATTTAACCAGAATATTCCCTAGCCAGACTATCCCAATTTAACTAGAATATGCCCTAGCCAGACTATCCCAATTTAACTAGAATATGCCCTAGCCAGATAATCCCAGTTTAACTAGAATATGTCCTAGCCAGATTATCCCAATTTAACCAGAATATTCCCTAGCCAGACTATCCCAATTTAACTAGAATATGCCCTAGCCAGATAATCCCAGTTTAACTAGAATATGTCCTAGCCAGATTATCCCAGTTTAACTAGAATATGTCCTAGCCAGATTATCCCAATTTAACTAGAATATGCCCTAGCCAGATAATCCCAGTTTAACTAGAATATGCCCTAGCCAGACTATCCCAATTTAACTAGAATATGCCCTAGCCAGATAATCCCAGTTTAACTAGAATATGTCCTAGCCAGATTATCCCAATTTAACCAGAATATTCCCTAGCCAGACTATCCCAATTTAACTAGAATATGCCCTAGCCAGACTATCCCAATTTAACTAGAATATGCCCTAGCCAGATAATCCCAGTTTAACTAGAATATGTCCTAGCCAGATTATCCCAATTTAACCAGAATATTCCCTAGCCAGACTATCCCAATTTAACTAGAATATGCCCTAGCCAGATAATCCCAGTTTAACTAGAATATGTCCTAGCCAGATTATCCCAATTTAACCAGAATATTCCCTAGCCAGACTATCCCAATTTAACTAGAATATGCCCTAGCCAGATTATCCCAGTTTAACTAGAATATGTCCTAGCCAGACTATCCCAATTTAACTAGAATATGCCCTAGCCAGACTATCCCAATTTAACTAGAATATGCCCTAGCCAGATGATCCCAGTTTAACTAGAATATGTCCTTGCCAGATTATCCCAATTTAACTAGAATATGCCCTAGCCAGACTATCCCAATTTAACTAGAATATGCCCTAGCCAGATAATCCCAGTTTAACTAGAATATGTCCTAGCCAGATTATCCCAATTTAACCAGAATATTCCCTAGCCAGACTATCCCAATTTAACTAGAATATGCCCTAGCCAGATTATCCCAGTTTAACTAGAATATGTCCTAGCCAGATTATCCCAATTTAACTAGAATATGCCCTAGCCAGACTATACCAATTTAACTAGAATATGCCCTAGCCAGAGTATCCCAATTTAACTAGAATATGCCCTAGCCAGATTATTCCATGCTGTCACAGTCACTAGCCCATTTAAGCTTAATATCCTTGTCATCTATCGCCCTCCAGGTTCCCTTGGAGAGTTCATCAATGAGCTTGACGCCTTGATAAGTTCCTTCCCTGAGGATGGCTCACCCCTCACAGTTTTGGGGGATTTCAACCTCCCTATGTCCACATTTGACTCATTTCTCTCTGCCTCCTTCTTTCCACTCCTCTCCTCTTTTGACCTCACCCTCTCACCCTCTCACCGTCCCCCCCTACTCACAAGGCAGGCAATACGCTTGACCTCATCTTCACTAGATGCTGCTCCTCTACTAATCTCACTGCAACTCCCCTCCATGTCTCCGACCACTACTTTGTTTCCTTTTCTCTCTCGCTCTCCTCCCACACTACTCACTCTGCCCCTACACAGATGGTAATGCGCCGCCGCAACCTTCGCTCTCTCTCTCCCACTACTCTCTCCTCTTCCATCCTATCATCTCTTCCCTCTGCTCAATCGTTCTCCCTCCAATCTCCTGATTCTGCCTCCTCAACCCTCCTCTCCTCCCTTTCTGCATCCTTTGACTCTCTGTGTCCCCTATCCTCCCGGCCGGCTCGGTCCTCCCCTCCAGCTCCGTGGCTTGATGACTCATTGCGAGCTCACAGAACAGAGCTCCGGGCAGCGGAGCGGAAATGGAAGAAAACTAAACTCCCTGCCGACCTGGCATCTTTTCACTCCCTCCTCTCTACATTTTCTTCATCTGTTTCTGCTGCTAAGGCCACCTTCTACCACTCTAAATTCCAAGCATCTGCCTCTAACCCTAGGAAGCTCTTTGCCACATTTTCCTCCCTCCTGAATCCCCCCCCCTCCTCTCTCTCTGTGGATGACTTCGTCAACCACTTTGAAAAGAAGGTTGACGACATCCGATCCTCGTTTGTTAAGTCTAATGACACTGCTGGTCCTGCTCACACTGCCCTACCCTATGCTTTGACTTCTTTCTCCCCTCTCTCTCCAGATAAAATCCTGCGACTTGTGACTGCAGGCCGCCCAACAACCTGCCCGCTTGACCCCATCCCCTCCTCCCTTCTCCAGACCATCTCCGGTGACCTTCTCCCCTACCTCACCTCGCTGATCAACTCATCCTTGACCGCTGGCCATGTCCCTTCCGTCTTCAAGAGAGCGAGAGTTGCTCCCCTTCTCAAAAAACCAACACTCGACCCCACTGATGTCAACAACTACAGACCAGTATCCCTTCTTTCTTTTCTTTCCAAAACTATTGAGCGTGCCGTCTTTAGCCAACTCTCTTGCTATCTCTCTCAGAATGACCTTCTTGATCCAAACCAATCAGGTTTCAGGACCGGTCATTCAACTGAGACTGCTCTTCTCTGTGTCACGGAGACTCTCCGCACTGCTAAAGCTAACTCTCTCTCCTCTGCTCTTGTCCTTCTAGACCTGTCTGCTGCCTTTGATACTGTGAACCATCAGATCCTCCTCTCCACCCTCTCCGAGCTGGGCATCTCCGGCGCGGCTCACTCCTGGATTGCGTCCTACCTGACCGGTCGCTCCTACCAAGTGGCGTGGCGAGAAGCTGTCTCCGCACCACGTGCTCTCACCACTGGTGTCCCCCAGGGCTCAGTTCTAGGCCCTCTCCTTTTCTCCCTATACACCAAGTCACTTGGCTCTGTCATATCCTCACATGGCCTTTCCTATCATTGCTACGCTGACGATACACAACTAATCTTCTCCTTTCCCCCTTCTGATAACCAGGTGGCGAATCGCATCTCTGCATGTCTGGCAGACATATCAGTATGGATGACGGATCACCACCTCAAGCTGAACCCTGGCAAGACGGAGCTGCTCTTCCTCCCGGGGAAGGACTGCCCGTTCCATGATCTCGCCATCACGGTTGACAACTCCGCTGTGTCCTCCTCCCAGAGTGCGAAGAGCCTAGGCGTGACCCTGGACAACACCCTGTCGTTCTCCGCCAACATCAAGGCGGTGACCCGCTCCTGCAGGTTCATGCTCTACAACATTCGGAGAGTACGACCCTGCCTTACACAGGAAGCGGCACAGGTCCTAATCCAGGCACTTGTCATCTCCCGTCTGGACTACTGCAACTCGCTGTTGGCTGGCCTCCCTGCCTGTGCCATTAAACCCCTACAACTCATCCAGAATGCCGCAGCCCGTCTGGTGTTCAACCTTCCCAAGTTCTCTCACGTCACCCCCCTCCTCCGCACACTCCACTGGCTTCCAGTTGAAGCTCGCATCCGCTACAAGACCATGGTGCTTGCCTATGGAGCAGTGAGGGGAACGGCACCTCTGTACCTTCAGGCTCTGATCAGTCCCTACACCCAAACGAGGGCATTGCGTTCATCCACCTCTGGCCTGCTGGCTCCCCTTCCTCTGCGGAAGCATAGCTCCCGCTCAGCCCAGTCAAAACTGTTCGCTGCTCTGGCACCCCAATGGTGGAACAAGCTCCCTCACGACGCCAGGACAGCGGAGTCACTCACCACCTTCCGGAGACATTTGAAACCCCACCTCTTTAAGGAATACCTGGGATAGGATAAAGTAATCCTTCTAACCCCCCCCCCCCCCCCCCCCCCCAAATTGTAAAGTGGTTATCCCACTGGCTATAGGGTGAACGCACCAATTTGTGAGTCGCTCTGGCTAAGAGCGTCTGCTAAATGACGTTAATGTGCCCTTGAGCAAGGCACTTAACCCTAATTGCTCCTGTAAGTCGCTCTGGATAAGAGCGTCTGCTAAATGACTAAAATGTAAATGTAAATGTAACTAGAATATGTCCTAGCCAGATTATCCCAATTTAACTAGAATATTCCCTAGCCAGACTATCCCAATTTAACTAGAATATGCCCTAGCCAGACTATCCCAATTTAACTATAACTGCCCTAGCACTCTTTAATGATCGGCTATGAAAAGCCAACTGAGAGACCTGAGCCCTAGGACCATACGTCGGGACTACCGGCCGTGGTGACTCCTTGCTGTCCCCAGTCCGCCTGGCCTTGCTGCTATTCCAGTTTCAACTGTTCTGCCTGCGGTTATGAACCCCTACCTGTCCCAGACCTGCTGTTTTCAACTCTTAATGATCGGCTATGAAAAGCCAACTGAGATTTATTCCTGATTATTATTTGACCATGCTTGTCACTTATGAACATTTTTGAACATCTTGGCATGGTTCTGTTATAATCTCCACCCGGCACAGCCAGAAGAGGACTGGCCACCCCTCATAGCCTGGTTCCTCTCTAGGTTTCTTCCTAGGCTTTCGCCTTTCTAGGGAGTTTTTCCTAGCCACCGTGCTTCTAAACCTGCATTACTAGCTGTTTGGGGTTTTAGGCTGGGTTTCTGTACAGCACTTCGAGATATTAGCTGATGTAAGAAGGGCTATATAAAATAAAATTGATTGATTGATTGATTGATATACCAATTTAACTAGAATATTCCCTAGCCAGACTATCCCAATTTAACTAGAATATGCCCTAGCCAGACTATCCCAATTTAACTAGAATATGCCCTAGCCAGACTATACCAATTTAACTAGAATATGTCCTAGCCAGATTATCCCAATTTAACCAGAATATTCCCTAGCCAGACTATCCCAATTTAACTAGAATATGCCCTAGCCAGATTATCCCAGTTTAACTAGAATATGTCCTAGCCAGATTATCCCAATTTAACTAGAATATTCCCTAGCCAGACTATACCAATTTAACTAGAATATGCCCTAGCCAGAGTATCCCAATTTAACTAGAATATGCCCTAGCCAGATTATTCCATGCTGTCACAGTCACTAGCCCATTTAAGCTTAATATCCTTGTCATCTATCGCCCTCCAGGTTCCCTTGGAGAGTTCATCAATGAGCTTGACGCCTTGATAAGTTCCTTCCCTGAGGATGGCTCACCCCTCACAGTTTTGGGGGATTTCAACCTCCCTATGTCCACATTTGACTCATTTCTCTCTGCCTCCTTCTTTCCACTCCTCTCCTCTTTTGACCTCACCCTCTCACCCTCTCACCGTCCCCCCCTACTCACAAGGCAGGCAATACGCTTGACCTCATCTTCACTAGATGCTGCTCCTCTACTAATCTCACTGCAACTCCCCTCCATGTCTCCGACCACTACTTTGTTTCCTTTTCTCTCTCGCTCTCCTCCCACACTACTCACTCTGCCCCTACACAGATGGTAATGCGCCGCCGCAACCTTCGCTCTCTCTCTCCCACTACTCTCTCCTCTTCCATCCTATCATCTCTTCCCTCTGCTCAATCGTTCTCCCTCCAATCTCCTGATTCTGCCTCCTCAACCCTCCTCTCCTCCCTTTCTGCATCCTTTGACTCTCTGTGTCCCCTATCCTCCCGGCCGGCTCGGTCCTCCCCTCCAGCTCCGTGGCTTGATGACTCATTGCGAGCTCACAGAACAGAGCTCCGGGCAGCGGAGCGGAAATGGAAGAAAACTAAACTCCCTGCCGACCTGGCATCTTTTCACTCCCTCCTCTCTACATTTTCTTCATCTGTTTCTGCTGCTAAGGCCACCTTCTACCACTCTAAATTCCAAGCATCTGCCTCTAACCCTAGGAAGCTCTTTGCCACATTTTCCTCCCTCCTGAATCCCCCCCCCTCCTCTCTCTCTGTGGATGACTTCGTCAACCACTTTGAAAAGAAGGTTGACGACATCCGATCCTCGTTTGTTAAGTCTAATGACACTGCTGGTCCTGCTCACACTGCCCTACCCTATGCTTTGACTTCTTTCTCCCCTCTCTCTCCAGATAAAATCCTGCGACTTGTGACTGCAGGCCGCCCAACAACCTGCCCGCTTGACCCCATCCCCTCCTCCCTTCTCCAGACCATCTCCGGTGACCTTCTCCCCTACCTCACCTCGCTGATCAACTCATCCTTGACCGCTGGCCATGTCCCTTCCGTCTTCAAGAGAGCGAGAGTTGCTCCCCTTCTCAAAAAACCAACACTCGACCCCACTGATGTCAACAACTACAGACCAGTATCCCTTCTTTCTTTTCTTTCCAAAACTATTGAGCGTGCCGTCTTTAGCCAACTCTCTTGCTATCTCTCTCAGAATGACCTTCTTGATCCAAACCAATCAGGTTTCAGGACCGGTCATTCAACTGAGACTGCTCTTCTCTGTGTCACGGAGACTCTCCGCACTGCTAAAGCTAACTCTCTCTCCTCTGCTCTTGTCCTTCTAGACCTGTCTGCTGCCTTTGATACTGTGAACCATCAGATCCTCCTCTCCACCCTCTCCGAGCTGGGCATCTCCGGCGCGGCTCACTCCTGGATTGCGTCCTACCTGACCGGTCGCTCCTACCAAGTGGCGTGGCGAGAAGCTGTCTCCGCACCACGTGCTCTCACCACTGGTGTCCCCCAGGGCTCAGTTCTAGGCCCTCTCCTTTTCTCCCTATACACCAAGTCACTTGGCTCTGTCATATCCTCACATGGCCTTTCCTATCATTGCTACGCTGACGATACACAACTAATCTTCTCCTTTCCCCCTTCTGATAACCAGGTGGCGAATCGCATCTCTGCATGTCTGGCAGACATATCAGTATGGATGACGGATCACCACCTCAAGCTGAACCCTGGCAAGACGGAGCTGCTCTTCCTCCCGGGGAAGGACTGCCCGTTCCATGATCTCGCCATCACGGTTGACAACTCCGCTGTGTCCTCCTCCCAGAGTGCGAAGAGCCTAGGCGTGACCCTGGACAACACCCTGTCGTTCTCCGCCAACATCAAGGCGGTGACCCGCTCCTGCAGGTTCATGCTCTACAACATTCGGAGAGTACGACCCTGCCTTACACAGGAAGCGGCACAGGTCCTAATCCAGGCACTTGTCATCTCCCGTCTGGACTACTGCAACTCGCTGTTGGCTGGCCTCCCTGCCTGTGCCATTAAACCCCTACAACTCATCCAGAATGCCGCAGCCCGTCTGGTGTTCAACCTTCCCAAGTTCTCTCACGTCACCCCCCTCCTCCGCACACTCCACTGGCTTCCAGTTGAAGCTCGCATCCGCTACAAGACCATGGTGCTTGCCTATGGAGCAGTGAGGGGAACGGCACCTCTGTACCTTCAGGCTCTGATCAGTCCCTACACCCAAACGAGGGCATTGCGTTCATCCACCTCTGGCCTGCTGGCTCCCCTTCCTCTGCGGAAGCATAGCTCCCGCTCAGCCCAGTCAAAACTGTTCGCTGCTCTGGCACCCCAATGGTGGAACAAGCTCCCTCACGACGCCAGGACAGCGGAGTCACTCACCACCTTCCGGAGACATTTGAAACCCCACCTCTTTAAGGAATACCTGGGATAGGATAAAGTAATCCTTCTAACCCCCCCCCCCCCCCCCCCCCCCCCAAATTGTAAAGTGGTTATCCCACTGGCTATAGGGTGAACGCACCAATTTGTGAGTCGCTCTGGCTAAGAGCGTCTGCTAAATGACGTTAATGTGCCCTTGAGCAAGGCACTTAACCCTAATTGCTCCTGTAAGTCGCTCTGGATAAGAGCGTCTGCTAAATGACTAAAATGTAAATGTAAATGTAACTAGAATATGTCCTAGCCAGATTATCCCAATTTAACTAGAATATTCCCTAGCCAGACTATCCCAATTTAACTATAACTGCCCTAGCCAGACTATACCAATTTAACTAGAATATTCCCTAGCCAGACTATCCCAATTTAACTAGAACTGCCCTAGCCAGACTATCCCAATTTAACTATAACTGCCCTAGCACTCTTTAATGATCGGCTATGAAAAGCCAACTGAGAGACCTGAGCCCTAGGACCATACGTCGGGACTACCGGCCGTGGTGACTCCTTGCTGTCCCCAGTCCGCCTGGCCTTGCTGCTATTCCAGTTTCAACTGTTCTGCCTGCGGTTATGAACCCCTACCTGTCCCAGACCTGCTGTTTTCAACTCTTAATGATCGGCTATGAAAAGCCAACTGAGATTTATTCCTGATTATTATTTGACCATGCTTGTCACTTATGAACATTTTTGAACATCTTGGCATGGTTCTGTTATAATCTCCACCCGGCACAGCCAGAAGAGGACTGGCCACCCCTCATAGCCTGGTTCCTCTCTAGGTTTCTTCCTAGGCTTTCGCCTTTCTAGGGAGTTTTTCCTAGCCACCGTGCTTCTACACCTGCATTACTAGCTGTTTGGGGTTTTAGGCTGGGTTTCTGTACAGCACTTCGAGATATTAGCTGATGTAAGAAGGGCTATATAAAATAAAATTGATTGATTGATTGATTGATATACCAATTTAACTAGAATATTCCCTAGCCAGACTATCCCAATTTAACCAGAATATTCCCTAGCCAGACTATCCCAATTTAACTAGAATATGCCCTAGCCAGACTAAACCAATTTAACTAGAATATGCCCTAGCCAGACTAAACCAATTTAACTAGAATATGCCCTAGCCAGACTAAACCAATTTAACTAGAATATGCCCTAGCCAGACTATACCATTTTAACTAGTTTATGCCCTAGCCAGACTAAACCATTTTATCTAGAATATGCCCTAGCCAGACTATACCAACAACAACAATTTACTGAAAGAGAAAAAGATACTCAGAGATGAGTTATCTTCCAAGGATGTAGATGAGGCACACATTATAAAGTTATTAGCCTGTAATGCACCATGACTTTTTGGGGCCAGGACTCCATTTGTGATAGAAAATTCATCAAGGACCCCATCATAATCAGAACACAACTTGAGTGAGTTAAAAATAGCACACAAGGAGTTTTACTATGACTTTTGCAGTGCACGTGTCACATGTGTGAAGAACGCTCTTAATTACTGTTCATGCTTCAGCCCATGTGCTCTTAATTTATTGCTTGCTAATTAATAGATTAATTGAGAACTGTGATTGGCTCCCAGTTTTTCCATGCCTGTTTATAACCCTTGTTTCCTTTGATTGAAGTGGAGCCACCCAGGGGATGGTGAAAGTGAAGCGACGTTTGAGTGAAGCAGTGGCAGAGCTCTTTTGGACGCCTCAGTTTTGTTAAAGGGATACTTGGGGATTTTGGCAATGAGGCCGTTTATCTACTTGTCATTATGGGGTATTGTGTGTAGATTGTTGAGAAAAACAAATATTTCATCCATTTTAGAATAAGGCTGTAACGTAACAAAATGTGGATAAAGTCAAGGGGTCTGAATACTTTACGCATGCACTGTGTATGTATATATATATATATATATATATATAGAACAAGAATATAAATGCAAAATGCAACAATTTTAAAGATTTTACGAGTTACAGTTCATTTAAGGAAATCAGTCAATTGAAATAATTTCATTAGGACCTAATCTATGGATTTCACATGACTGGGCAGGGGGGCAGCCATGGGTGGGCCTGGGAGGGCATAGGCCCACCCACTTGGGAGCCAGGCCCACCCACTGGGGAGCCAGGCCCAGCCAATCAGAATGAGTTTTTCCACACAAAAGGGCTTTATTACAGACATAAATAATCCTCAGTTTCATCAGCTGTCTAGGTGGCTGGTCTCAGACAATCATGCAGGTGAAGAAGCCAGATATGGAGGTCCTGGGCTGGCGTGGTTACATGTGGTTTGCAGTTGTGAGGACGGTTGGACGTACTGGCAAATTCTCTCAAACGACGTTGGAGGCAGCTTATGGTAGAGAAATTAACATTAAATTATCTATCAACAGCTCTGGTGGACATTCCTGCAGTCAGCAAGCCAATTGCACGCTCCCTCAAAACATGAGACTTGTGTTGTGTGAAAAAACTGCACATTTTAGTGGCCTTTTATTGTCCCCAGCACAAGGTGCACCTGTGTAATGATCATGCTGTTTAATCATCTTCTTGATATGCCACACCTGTCAGGTGGCTGAATTATCTTGGCAAAGGAGAAATGCTCTTTAACAGGGATGTAAACAAATTTGTGTGCCAAATTTTAGAGCAATAAGCTTTTTTTTGTGCAAATGGAATATTTCTGGGATCTTTTATTTCAGGTCATGAAACATGAGACCAACACTTTACATGTTGTGTTTACATTTTCATTCAGTATACATATTGAGATCTGGCCGCGGACCCCTGCAATACCTTCACGGACCCCACTTTGAGAATCCCTGACCTACAGAACACAACATACATGACACAGCACTTGGACAGCGCTGACGCTATGCACTGACTACAGACTACAACCAAATATTATCCACCCAGAGAAGATCCACAAGGACAAAGTGTGAATGTTCTTTACACACACACTTTCACACAACCAGAGGACATAGACATGACGTGCACACACACACACACACAGGCACGTGCACGCACGTGAACCAATCTACATTACTCACAGCAGCACATGAATATTACTCAGTGAGGAAGAGCAGGGCTAAACCCCAAAGGAGACGGAGTGATTAAGAACCTTTACCTGAGTCAAAGAAAATAGATAACTTATACTGTGCTGCTGTAGCTTTGGTGTTCCCACAGTAAAGACATCAAACAACAGCACCATCCTGCATCCCCTAACAGCGCCGTTCAAACGTTCCACCCCTTTGAAGTGAAGTATGTCAACCTCGAACGCTTAGACTCTGACGTCAACAAAACACATGCAAGTCATTTGGCAAATAGGGGGGACTCAGAAATAGGTCATATTCAAATCTTCTCAATCGTCATTTTAAGCTGCAGAACCGTGGCACTGCATAACACACTCCCTCAAACATATCTATCTCCCTCTCTCTCTCTGTCTCCCTCTCTCCCTCTCCCCCCCCCCCCCCCCCCCCCCCCTTTCTCCATCTCCCCCCTCCCCCCTCTCTCCCTCTCTCCCTCTCTCATCCTACAATTACAGCTCCTGTACGTGTGTCACTGAATCTGAAACTATCCCAAAAATACACATTCACACGCCCGGCCTCACCCAGGCAGCTACACACGGCAGCATTGGCAGCATATCACACACTGGAGTTGCTCTCTATATTACCATATCTGTATTCAGGGATCTCGGCACCCAGAACCAACTCTCGCATGCCAGCTGCTTGGTAAGTCTGCCACCAGCAGTGGTGACAGTGCTATTTGTTAAAGGTGAGGGAGCGCACATTTTGTTTAATCAAATGACGTCATCATTTCTCAATCAAAGTTTGTACCGACAGATGTAGACTATTGAATGTCACTGTAGAATAGGCCTATTGAACATCACTGTAGAATAGGCCTATTGAATAACACTGCAGAATAGACATATGCATAAAATGCATCCTCCAATTGCAACATCTGCTCATGCCAACACATATTATTGTCTCAATAAAATGATATATTTTTTATATCCTCAAACACCAATTTAGGCATACTTAATTTCAAAACAGGCCACCGTCACTGTCAATCATAAAATTATATAATTCTTCACGTTTTACCGCCTAGCCCTTAAATGTACACGGAGAGCTACCATTAATAATATGCATGTAAATCTCTCCTGGCTCAAAGTGGAGGAGAGATTGACTTCATCACTACTTGTTTTTGTAAGAAGTGTTGACATGCTGAATGCGCCGAGGTGTCTGCTTAAACTACTAGCACACAGCTCGGACACTCATGCACACCCCACAAGACATGCCACCAGAGGTCTCTTCACAATCCCCAAGTCCAGAACAGACTATGGGAGGCGCACAGTACTACATATAGCCATGACTACATGGAACTCTATTCCACATCAGGTAACTGATGCAAGCAGCAGAATCAGATTTTTTTAAAACAGGTAGAAATACACCTTATGGAACAGTGGGGACTGTGAAGAGACACACAGGTACAGACACAAGCTTACACATATACATGATACACATGTTAAGACACACACTCTACACACACTTATTTTGTGTTGTAAATATGTGGTAGTAGAGTAGTGGCCTGAGGGAACACACTTAATGTGTTGTGAAAAGTGTTGTGAAATGTAATGTCATGTAATATTTGTTTTTGTTTTACTGCCTTAATGTTGATGGACCCCAGGAAGAGTAGCTGCTGCCTTGGTAGCGGCTAATGTGGATCCTTAATAAATACAAATACAAAACCATTTGATCTCAATCAGTTTCATGGGAATATGCATTTAGATCTTCTTGAATTACTGTTTCGTGAGCAAATTAAAGCAGATGGTGTCAAACTATTAGTATTTCTTGAAGGCCAATTTTGTTTCAATCAAAGCATATATCCTGCCATATATCCGCTGTTGAGTTTTGGCCGTATAAGGAAAACAATTTCACTTCAGCTTCAAGATAAGAAATGACTGAGGATGTGCTTTTGGTGTAACATATTATAAGCCTACCATGCTACAGTATGCTACTATTTTTGATTCTGTTATGTAAAATACTAATTAATCATTATAGCCTTGTTCACACTGCAGGCCTTAATGCTCAAATCAGTTCTGTTTTTCAAATCCGTTTTTGAATACTGACTGTCCGAACAGCAAGTTACAAGAGACCAAATCGGTTTGTGTGTGTTCAGACAGCAGCCATTTGCTGACATGGCTACGCTAGTTGTCATAGTAACAACGGGTGTGTGCACAGTGGTGTAGGCTGATTGGTGGTGGTGCTCGTGCTTCCAATCACTCAGAAGTTATGTAGCAAGCTAAGGCGACATCAATGCCTGCCACGGACGTTTTTCAGTCAAAATTATAGTGTAAAACCTTTTTAAAGCCTCAATGGATAAGATGATCCATCTTTCAAAAGAAGCCCTTTTTGGTTTGCCACAGCAGTCAACTAGCTAGCTAGGTAGCTGTTTAGCTTTCTAGCACGTCATTTCTTTGAAAACAATTAACAAGCTAGTTAGCTACCATATGTTCTTGTCAAATTTGAGGGCAAATTTGAACAAGGCTTATGTGATCTTGCGAGACATTGATTCAACTTGACTAAACGTGCACCATTGTGAGAAGTGATAATCTTCTATTTGTAATAATAATATTTAGTGATAAGTAGGACTGTTGTGCTTAAGCATCAGACCTTGTTGAGGGTTATTTTAAGAGGTTTGAGCACCATTTGAATCGTGGTGCTGAAAGGACAGCACCTTAACCAAGTGGTCACATATTGTTATGCGTTCCAATGCGCAAGACGGGGGGTCCGTGGAGTTTTACGAACATCAAGGCAGACGAGGTGAATTTGGATCCCAGATCTCATTGGTGTGATGATAAGGTTCATGCGGTGGATCAGTTTGTCTGCACACGCAATAGAGGTGGTACGTTTCTGTAAACTAAAGCACCCCGGACATTATGGCGAGTTCAAGTGCGTTGTTGTACATGAGACCCAAGTTCAAAACAAACTGTTTTGAGGACAGCCGTTTTAGCAACCCCTGGTAGAGTTTTCTGTCTCTGGCTGTTCTTGTTATGTCAGATTTGGCCCTGCTCAAAGTGGTCAAGGCTCCGACCGACAGGCCTCTGCACACACGCCTACAGTTCTTCATAATTTGCGCAGATGCCAGAGAGAAGACAGGGAAGAAACCACCATTTACCTCCAGGCTGCTGAAGCCTAAACATTCATCTAGTTTGTCATTCTATTGTTTTTCATGGATTTGTTTGTGGTAATTAAAGGTGTACTATGCAGGTTTACGATGCAGAAATCGCTCCGCCATTTCATGGTTGCTAAAATTTGAATAGTTCGCCTAATTTCAGATTATGTGAC
Organism: Coregonus ussuriensis; assembly: GCA_031479575.1. NCBI lineage: Eukaryota > Metazoa > Chordata > Actinopteri > Salmoniformes > Salmonidae > Coregonus > Coregonus ussuriensis. The sequence continues at coordinate 8,746,988 of CM062491.1, read as the reverse complement.
AAAACAAGCGAGTATAGTGTAGAGAATCATTGTACCATCTAAACCGCTGTAAAATACGTAGTGTATATTGTATTTTAATGCTGTTTGAAGCTGGTGTACAAAACCAAACACAAAAGACGCAAAAACGAAACTTAAGAGCAGAAAGCATAGAAATAGCGCACATAGAACAGATCTACCACTTATTAGACTTGCTTTATATGAGAATGACAAATCTCTAACTCACATTTCTATGTGAATTTGGTCGGGTTGCCCAAAAAGTTAGCTTGAAATATAATGTATTTTGAATTTATCTGAATTAATTTTCCAGAAATATTTTTTACCAGCTCTGTGTATTCTCAAATTGAAAAACGTGCTAAGGCATTACTACATCCTTGGTCACGAGAGACTATATGCAGCAAATATACACAGACTGGACCTAGAATATTAACATTTGCAGCAATTGGGAGTGTGGATGGAAGATAACACACATTTCTGTTCTGTTAATGGCTTCCCTATGACAAATCAGGTCTGGGTAAACTAAAGCATGAATTACTGTAGTGAGAAAGTACCCAGTACTGTAGTGAGAAAGTACCCCGTACGGTAGTGAGAAAGTACCCAGTACTGTAGTGAGAAAGTACCCAGTACTGTAGTGAGAAAGTACCCAGTACTTTAGTGAGAAAGTACCCAGTACTGTAGTGAGAAAGTACCCAGTACTGTAGTGAGAAAGTACTCAATACTGTAGTGAGAAAGTACCCAGTACTTTAGTGAGAAAGTACCCAGTACTGTAGTGAGAAAGTACCCAGTACTGTAGTGAGAAAGTACCCAGTACTGTAGTGAGAAAGTACTCAATACTGTAGTGAGAAAGTACCCAGTACTGTAGTGAGAAAGTACTCAGTACTGTAGTGAGAAAGTACCCAGTACTGTAGTGAGAAAGTACCCAGTACTGTAGTGAGAAAGTACCCAGTACTTTAGTGAGAAAGTACCCAGTACTGTAGTGAGAAAGTACCCAGTACTGTAGTGAGAAAGTACCCAGTACTTTAGTGAGAAAGTACCCAGTACTGTAGTGAGAAAGTACCCAGTACTGTAGTGAGAAAGTACTCAATACTGTAGTGAGAAAGTACCCAGTACTTTAGTGAGAAAGTACCCAGTACTGTAGTGAGAAAGTACCCAGTACTGTAGTGAGAAAGTACCCAGTACTGTAGTGAGAAAGTACTCAATACTGTAGTGAGAAAGTACCCAGTACTGTAGTGAGAAAGTACTCAGTACTGTAGTGAGAAAGTACCCAGTACTGTAGTGAGAAAGTACCCAGTACTGTAGTGAGAAAGTACCCAGTACTTTAGTGAGAAAGTACCCAGTACTGTAGTGAGAAAGTACCCAGTACTGTAGTGAGAAAGTACTCAGTACTGTAGTGAGAAAGTACCCAGTACTTTAGTGAGAAAGTACCCAGTACTGTAGTGAGAAAGTACCCAGTACTGTAGCAGCTGCCTCTTTGCTAAAGGGGTAATCAATCTTTTAAACATATCTCTGTTTCTTTACTGTATCTCTTCAGGTTGGATCAGTTATTTTCATAAAGTCCTTCCTTCCTTCCCTCCTTCCCTCCTTCCTTCCTTCCTCTCTCCTTCCTTCCTCTCTCCTTTCTCTTTGACAGATGAATGCAGGTGTGATTGTGAGCAATTCCATGTGATGATGGCCCAAGTGTTCTGATTGAAATGATATCGTACTCAAGTGAATGGTGCATAAAACCCAGACAGCCAGCTGCTTCCTGTCTCCCCAAAAGGCTTCATGTGACTCCAGCAGCCATAGCACTACTTCACCTCTGTGCAGGTAGCTCAGTATTTATGGGATAATAATTTAACATGACCCAGAAAGACCCATCAGAACCCATTCAATAAGCTGGCCTCCGACCTGCAACTGAGGATTAGAATCGGCTCCCAGCCAATGTTGATGAATGAGATATTACTTTACACACTCTCTCTCTCTCTCTCTCTCTCTCTCTCTCTCTCTCTCTCTCTCTCTCTCTCTCTCTCTCTCTCTCTCTCTCTCTCTTCTCTCTCTCTCTCTCTCGCGAGCATCTCTCACTCTCGCTCCCCCACCCTCTCGCTCTCTATCTCTCTCTTTCTTTTCCCACTCATCACTCAATCCAAGGTAACGTCAGGTCATTGTTCTAGAAATTCACACTTTGTTGCAGCAGGTGTCTAGCGATCCCATTCCCTTCCTGGCAGACAACATAGTGCTTAATGGCTTCGGCCTACTCTCTCTAAATTGAGAGTGCATGGTTACGTCCCAAATTCCCTAAATAGTGCACTATTTTGACCAGAGCCCTATGATGTATAGGGTGTCTTTTGGGACGTAGACCAGGAGGACGACCTTCAGTGACCCCACGTAGGAGTTCCTGTAATTAGATTAGCAGAAGGAAAAACGTTCCTTTGAGAGCCAATCTGACACTGAAGTTTAAAGGGAAAAGGACTCATTTTGACTTACCGTGTTTTAGGATTGTATTCAAAATAATATGTTTGTGCCATTGTTCCTGGCTATAGTAGCTGGATGTGAAAATTCTGATTTTGGTATAGGATTAAAAAAATAAATAGTCTATTGTTTACCTGAGAACATTACTGTGACTGTTAATTCCAGGTATATTTTGGGTGGTAACTCTACAATTCACTCAAAAAGGCAAGGCACACTGGGAAATTATATTGGATGCGTGGCTTAGTTGGGGAGTTGCTTTCAGTTAGTTCGTTTTGGCCACCCGTGAGTGGAAGTGTTGTTAGCTCCTGAGTGGCGCAGTGGTCTAAGGCACTGCATCGCAGTGCTAACTGTGCTACTAGAGATCCTGGTTCGAATCCAGGCTCTGTCGCAGCCGGCCGCGACCGGGAGACTCATGGGCGGCGCACAATTGGCCCAGGGTAGGGGAGGGAATGGCCGGCAGGGATGTAGCTCAGTTGATAGAGCATGGCGTTTGCAACGCCAGGGTTGTGGGTTCGTTTCCCATGGGGGGCCAGTATAAAAAAAAAAAAAAATGTATTCACTAACTGTAAGTCGCTCTGGATAAGAGCGTCTGCTAAATGACTAAAAATGTAAAAAAAAATGTACCCGTTTGAGTGGTCTATGGTAGAGGTACAAAGGACGTAGCTTACAGGGTATCACTACAGTGACAAGTATTTGTACCCCTTTAAGAACAAATCTAAACTTTTTTACACAGTGTGAGAGACTCACCCATTTCATGCCAAAAATGGTCATAGAATTGAATCTCACAGCTTTTTTCCAACATATATTTAATCTCTTTTCAATTCATCATTGTCAAAAATGCCTTTATGTCTTGTTCTGCCCTAGGTGGAACGAGTTTGACACCCCTGGGTGAAACCTTTAGAGGTTAATCCCACCCGTGTCAAGGAACGTTCCAACCAGGATTTCTGTAAAACCTGAGAATTTGGGGAAAGTTACCAGAATTATACAACCCTACATGTACCTGCAAGTCACATTATGCTATCTTGCAAAGTGATGTGTATTTCCTATCGGAATCCAGCCAGCAATTAGGATATCCAACAGTTGGAATTTTTACTCACCCACAACCTGCATTTAGAATGACTGTCAAGGTTAGGAACATTGGGAGGAGACTACCTAAGCCAATTAATTTGGAATTAGTCCCACAATTAACCACAGACACATTTCTATTGGAATTCAGGAAATACAGAAGAGGAATCTGTAGTGTTATCTATTCTTACAACACAAAAAACCTTTAAATAGGCAGAACAAGACATAAAGGCATTTTTGACAATGATGAATGTAAAAGAGATGCACGTTGTTTCCGGGCGAGAAGATAACATGGAAGCAGACTGTGGAAAAAGCAACGTGGTGGTGCAGAAAGTACCAGCAAATGGTGAGAACGGTAAAATACTTGGAAAAGAAACTTCTGACGCTTATCACAGAAGTTGAAGCAGTAGTAAACTCACTTACCTCCATACGGACAAGGCCACTCATTTACCTCCAGACAGACAAGGCCACACATTTACCTCCAGACAGCCAGGGGTCACCGTTCACCCTAGCTGACTTCTTAGTAGGGAAAAGCAGTAGCAGTGCGTGGGTAAAATCATTGGGGAAGCCAAGCCCCAACCACACTTTTGTTTTATCACAAAACCAGATAGCAACCTCTGTCCATTGAAGTCCACAAAGCATATTGCATGTACACTAACAGATACAGTAGTTATATGACCTACAGCATGGTCAAGCAAGTTGATGTTTTCCGACATTTTCAGACGACTGAACAACTATTGATTTAGAACCACAGAGTTACAGCACGTCGCAAAGAAAACGGGAGCTGCCTCCACTATTCCAGCACCATTTCAACTTTAACATTTCAACATCATCAAATCATCTCTGCTTAGTCTAATACAGTGACAACTAAAAGATACCAAAAACAATTTAGTCCAATTAACGTAGGCTAAATATGATGTAGCTGTCCATGGTTCTGATTTCTGTGTGCATGTATGTGTGTGTGTGTGTGTGTGTGTGTGTGTGTGTGTGTGTGTGTGTGTGTGTGTGTGTGTGTGTGTGTGTGTGTGTGTGTGTGTGTGTGTGTGTGTGTGCGTGCATGCGCGTACGTTCATGTAGAAAAACATGTTGACTCACCCTGCTTGTAGAGAAACGCCAATGCCATCCTCCTCTCTTTCATGTTGACGAAACGGTCCATCACTCTGTCATACAGTACACACTTTTTAATTTTTTGTTGTCCTAGGCTACCTGGCTAAAATGCTTGCTTGCTAGCCTAACTTCCATTCATGGGCAAAGTTAGCTAGTTAACATTAGCCTTCTACATCTAGCTACATATTTAACTTCCATCCTCTCAGGCCAGGGGCACAACAATGTATGAATTGATGGTTGGATCAGAATCGCCATTATAATTATTGGCCAGTATGAAGAATTAAGTAAAACCACAAGTCCAAATACCTATCAATTCAATTCAATTTCAATTTAAGGGCTTTATTGGCATGGGAAACGTGTGTTAACATTGCCAAAGCAAGTGAAGTAGATAGTAAACAAAAGTGAAATAAACAATAAATATTAACAGTAAACATTACACTCAGAAGTTTCAAAAGAATAAAGACATTTCAAATGTCATATTATGTATATATACAGTGTTGTAACAATGTGCACATAGTTAAAGTACAAAAGGGAAAATAAATAAACATAAATATGGGTTGTATTTACAATGGTGTTTGTTCTTCACTGGTTGCCCTTTTCTTGTGGCAACAGGTCACAAATCTTGCAGCTGTGATGGCACACTGTGGTTTTTCACCCAGTAGATAAGGGAGTTTATCAAAATTGGGTTTGTTTTCGAATTCTTTGTGGATCGCTGTAATCTGAGGGAAATATGTGTCTCTAATATGGTCATACATTTGGCAGGAGGTTAGGAAGTGCAGCTCAGTTTCCACCTCATTTTGTGGGCAGTGTGCACATAGCCTGTCTTCTCTTGAGAGCCAGGTCTGCCTACGGCGGCCTTTCTCAATAGCAAGGCTATGCTCACTGAGTCTGTACATAGTCAAAGCTTTCCTTAAGTTTGGGTCAGTCACAGTGGTCAAGTATTCTGCCACTGTGTACTCTCTGTTTAGGGCCAAATAGCATTCTAGTTTGCTCTGTTTTTTTGTTTGTTCTTTCCAATGTGTCAGGTAATTCTCTTTTTGTTTTCTCATGATTTGGTTGGGTCTAGTTGTGTTGTTGTTGTTGTTGTCCTGGGGCTGTGTGGGGTCTGTTTGTGTTTGTGAACAGAGCCCCAGGACAAGCTTACTTAGGGGACTCTTCTCCAAGTTCATCTCTCTGTAGGTGATGGCTTTGTTATGGAAGGTTTGGGAATCGCTTCCTTTTAAGTGGTTATAGAATTTAACGGCTCTTTTCTGGATTTTGATAATTAGCGGGTATTGGCCAGATTCTGCTCTGCATGCATTATTTGGTGTTTTACGTTGTACACGGAGGATGTTTTTGCAGAATTCTGCATGCAGAGTCTCAATTTGGTGTTTGTCCCATTTAGTGAATTCTTGGTTGGTGAGCGGACCCCAGACCTCAGAACCATAAAGGGCAATGGGTTCTATAACTGATTCAAGTATTTTTAGCCAGATCCTAATTGGTATGTCAAATTTTATGTTCCTTTTGATGGCATAGAAGGCCCTTCTTGCCTTGTCTCTCAGATCGTTCACAGCTTTGTGGAAGTTACCTGTGGCGCTGATGTTTAGGCCGAGGTATGTATAGTTTTTTGTGTGCTCTAGGGCAACGGTGTCTAGATGGAATTTGTATTTGGGGTCCTGGCAACTGGACCTTTTTTGGAACACCATTATTTTTGTCTTACTGAGATTTACTGTCAGGGCCCAGGTCTGACAGAATCTGTGCAGAAGATCTAGGTGCTGCTGTAGGCCCTCCTTGGTTGGTGACAGAAGCACCAGATCGTCAGCAAACAGAAGACATTTGACTTCAGATTCTAGTAGGGTGAGGCCGGGTGCTGCAGACTGTTCTAGTGCCCTCGCCAATTCGTTGATATATATCCAGATGTTGGGGAAGATGCCAGAGCTACGGATGATGTTAAAGAGTTTAAGTATAGCTAATTGAAATTTGTGGTCTGTATATTTTATCATTTCATTGAGGATACCATCAACACCACAGGACTTTTTGGGTTGGAGGGTTTGTATTTTATCCTGTAGTTCATTCAATGTAATTGGAGAATCCAGTGGGTTCTGGTAGTCTTTAATAGTTGATTCTAAGATTTGCATTTGATCATGTATATTTTTTTTCTGTTTGTTCTCTGTTATAGGGCCAAAAAGATTGGAGAAGTGGTTTACCCATACATCTCCGTTTTGGATAGATAGCTCTTCGTGTTGTTGTTTGTTTAGTGTTCTCCAATTTTCCCAGAAGTGGTTAGAGTCTATGGATTCTTCAATTACATTGAGCTGATTTCTGACATGCTGTTCCTTCTTTTTCCGTAGTGTATTTCTGTATTGTTTTAGTGATTCACCATAGTGAAGGCGTAGGCTCAGGTTTTCTGGGTCTCTATGTTTTTGGTTGGATAGGTTTCTCAATTTCTTTCTTAGGTTTTTGCATTCTTCATCAAACCATTTATCACTGTTATTACTTTTCTTTGGTTTTCTGTTAGAGATTTTTAGATTTGATAGGGAAGCTGAGAGGTCAAATATACTGTTTAGGTTTTCTACTGCCAAGTTTACACCTTCACTATTACAGTGGAACGTTTTGTCCAGGAAGTTGTCTAGAATGGATTGAATTTGTTGTTTCCTAATTGTTTTTTGGTAGGTTTCAACACTACTTTCCTTCCATCTATAGCATTTCTTAATATTATTCAGTTATTTTGGCTTTGATGCCTCATGATTGAGTATTGCTCTGTTCAAGTAGACTGTGATTTTGCTGTGGTCTGATAGGGGTGTCAGTGGGCTGACTGTGAACGCTCTGAGAGACTCTGGGTTGAGGTCAGTGATAAAGTAGTCTACAGTACTACTGCCAAGAGATGAGCTATAGGTGTACCTACCATAGGAGTCCCCTCGAAGCCTACCATTGACTATGTACATACCCAGTGTGCGACAGAGCTGCAGGAGTCGTGACCCATTTTTGTTGGTTATGTTGTTGTAGTTGTGCCTAGGGGGGCATATGGGGGAGGGAATGCTGTCACCTCCAGGTAGGTGTTTGTCCCCCTGTGTGCTGAGGGTGTCAGGTTCTTGTCCAGTTCTGGCATTTAGGTCGCCACAGACTAGTACATGTCCCTGGGTCTGGAAATTATTGATTTCCCCCTCCAGGATGGAGAAACTGTCTTCATTAAAGTATGGGGATTCTAGTGGGGGGATATAGGTAGCACACAGGAGGACATTTTTCTCAGTTGAGATAATTTCCTTTTGAATTTCTAACCAAATGTAAAATGTTCCTGTTTTGATTAATTTAATAGAGTGAGTTAGGTCTGCTCTATACCAAATTAGCATACCCCCTGAGTCCCTTCCCTGTTTCACACCTGGTAGTTTGGTGGATGGGACTACCAGCTCTCTGTAACCTAGAGGGCAACCAGTGGGTCCGTCGCCTCTATACCATGTTTCTTGTAGGATGACAATGTCTGTATTTCCGATTTCTTTGGTGAAGTCTAGATTCCTGCTCTTTAGGCCAAAGGCAGATGACCTCAGGCCTTGGATATTCCAGGATGAAATAGTGAAGGCTTTGTGTTCCATAAAGTGTCTAATGTTGTTGGTTGTGTGGTTTGGCCTCAGGCCAGTAATTGTGAGCAGAGCCTGCTGAGCATCTGGTACATGCCATTGGTTTGGGCTAGTGTAAGAGTGGGTGTTGGGCCTGTTTGCCTGCTCACGGCCTGGGCGTATGTGTGACTTTCATGTTGAGGCCCTCTTTGTGGGAGTGGGGGGCTTGGGGTGGGTAGGAGGGGCATAGGTCTGATCTGAGGGGGCCTAAATGGGGTGTGGGCATGGTTGACTTGGGGGGGAGTTAATTGGTTGGGGTGGGGGTGTAGATGTGGTTGATGGTGCTGTGGTCTGGATGTAGGTCCTCTCTGCGTGGGTCCTCTATGTGTAGGTCCTGGGGGGGGTCCCGCAGGTCTGGGAGAGTGTCTCGCTGGTCTGGGCGGGGTGTCTGTTGATCTGTTGCTCCTGTGTGAGGTGTTGGGTCTGCGGTTGAGGGCGATATCCTTTAGGGTCCGGGCGAAGGTGGGCACTGCTGCCTTGTATAGGTGGACCTGGTCGTAAAGGCTGTTCACGTCCAGGGTGGAGTGGTGGGCCAGGAAGACATTTGGTTTTGATGCACAGTCACGGGAAATACTTGCGTTTACCCGCTGTATGGTAGCAGGGTGGAAGTCTTTTCGTGGTAACAGGGTTGAGATAACCACTTGTGCGTTGGGGAAAGTAGAAGAAGCTTTTTCTATCACGCCCTTGAGTGATGTGGCCACCCATTCCTGCTGTGTTCTCAGGTTGTTTGTGCCTGTGTGTATTATTATGTGGCTGGGTGATCCTAGTCGGTCCTTAGACAGAAGGTCTAGGGCGCGCTGGGTATTTGGACACCAGAGTTTAGACACTGTGTGTTTTGGAAAAAGTTTATTTTCTTGTATGTATTTCCCGTTTGAGTCCATAAGGAGTACAATCTGTGGCTTGTGTATGTCCTCAGTGGGTGTGGGGGGGTCGTCATGAGGGCTATCAGGGTGTCTGACTGGGGGGTTGCTCAGAGGGGTTGGGGTCCCCAGGGCTTGGGGTTCTTCATTTGTTTGTCTGGGTGTGATGTCGAGGCTATGGTCAGGGTCTAGGGTGTACTGTTCTGCTGCGGTGTCGAGACTTTGGCCAGGATCTGAGGTGGGCTGTTCTCTAATGGGTTGTTCAATGTCACCCGTCATCGTTCTCACCTTCTCCTCCAGCACTCTGATCCTCTCCTCTAGTGCTCTGTTCTTCTCCTGCTCCTGCTCTTTCTCCTGTTGATGTTGTCTCACCACAGTCCAGAGTGCAGACATGTCTCTCTCCACCTGCAGCTCTCCAGGTCTAGTTAAGGGGGTGTTGTTGTGCTGGACTGTTGTCTGGGTCTGTGCTGACTGGAGTGTGTTCACCTGCTGTTCCAGCTCCACCTGCCTTACCTCCAGCTGGGTGAATTTATCCTTCATTTCAATGAGGGAGTAGTACTCTGTGCTGGGAAGTTGAGTTTCTGCTTGGGGTTGCTCTGTGGGGTTATTTAATGAAGAGGTCTGGTCTGACCCGCTCGGGGCTAGGGGTATCTTTCTCAAGGGACAGCTTCTCCTGCTGAGCTATTTCTTTGATTAGGTGAATGTCCAGCTGGAACTGTTTGGTGTTGCCTTGAACCAAAACGGTTCCAGATTTATAGAGATTAATATTAGACGACTCAGAGTCCTCGTTGTCCAGTATCCTGAGTTTCCACCCGTCGCTAACACCCCCCCTCTTAACAGAGGGGTAGTGTGCTAGTATAGCACTGTGCCATGCCAGGGGATGGTCTGTGTGGAAGATAAGGTTGCTTATGTTCCCATTTTTATACAAATCAGCAAAAAGTGTCTCGTGCTTCCCCAAAATAAGTTTCAATTTGTACTCTTTTTGTGTCTTGTCGTTTTTTACATTCAGAGGGTACTGTATTTTAATGACCTCTGAACAGTGGGGGGGTGCTTCTAAGGCCTCTTCTAAGGCCTCTAGTTGGGGTAGACTGTACGACTCTCCTGCCATTGTTGGGCTCAAGGGCTTTGACACCTCTCACTTCACACGTCAGTGCTAATTGAAATTGTATCTCTTTGTAGCAAGCTTAAGCTTGGTAGCCTTAGAATTCAGTCCTTATAATATAAAATATATCATTGTAATGAATTTTTCTTCTTGGTTTTTGAAAGTGAAAAATAGCTTCATACTAAACATTACTCACACAGTTCCAGGTTGGATGGTGTTTTCAGGTTTCTGTTTGTTTTCCAGAGCATTTGCTGTATAGTTTGAGAATAGTAATCCTTGGTAGTAGAAAGCTTTCCAGGTAATTCCGTCCAAAATCAGGTTGTAGGTTTGGAGTTTTGGTTTGGAATAAAGGTTATGTTGTGGAGGGTAGCATCCTGTATATGTCCCTGCCAAAGAATCCTACTTTATCTAACTCTAAATCTATATTTTTTGTTAAAAATGCAGGAGCAATGTCTTTGAGCTGGCTAGCTAGCCACCGGAGGACAACAACACAACGAGATGCAACAATTCAAGTTGTTTCTGTCAATGACGTATGCTCTCAATGGGATTTGATAGAAGTGAAGCCAAATCCAAACTGGCTTCCCTTGACAAATTTGTTGGTGCGCCAGGACCATTCACAGTTGTGCTTTCTCAGTTTAGCTCAACGCTGATTGGCTAATTTTGTATACTTCTTTTGTCAAGAGAGGCCAGATGCTCGCTGGCTTCCCTTGCCTTCAACGCTACGTGCGGCAACAATGTCATACTCATTTGGACCAGACAGCATCAGATAGATGGCCTACATGTAAAGAGACAGAGGGGTGCTGTTTCGCTCGCTCAGATTCTTTCTCCTGTGAGATACTGTACATTCATCCTCTTGCGAATTGAAGGAAAATTATGAAACAGAGAGATGAAAGATTCATTATTATTATTTTTATTTTTTATTGGTCCGTTTTTTGGGGAAGCCTAGCTTCCCTTGGCATCCATGAATACACTCCACTGGGGAAAAGACACCACATTACCTTCACAGCCCATTCAAGCATCCACAGCGAGAAAAGTCGACGGAGAGCAACTGACAAAAAGATGGAACCGTTTGGACTTGCTGGAGAAAATAGTATTTGATGGAGTTGAGATTCTACTGTTTATTATCTATCCTGTTGCATAATCACTTTATCCCTCCCTATATGTGCATATCTACCTTTAATTACCTCGTACCCCTGCACATTGACTCGTGTATATAGCCAAGTTATCGTTCCTCATTGTGGATTTATTCCTCCTGTTATTATTATATTATTTTTCTTTCTTTTTCTTCTTGAATATTAAAACATACACATTAAAACATACAATCTACCTGCAGTGAAGCCACTCAACATTTACATCACATTCAGTCATCTAACAGACTCCCATCCAGAGCGACCCACAGAAGCAACCAGGGTCAACGCCCTGCTCAAAGGCACGTTGACAGATCTCCCACAAGGTCAAAAACGGGACCCAACCAGCGACCTATCAGCCACCGGCCCAAGCTCCCAACCGCCAGGACACCAGCCCTCCTGGATCCCCCCCCCCCACAGTCCCCCAAGAGCTGCCCCTCAACCCCTCCAATTCCACATCCCAACCCTCAGCTTCCCTCAGCCCATCCCATCTATCTCTGCTGGCCACCTTCTTCGGATTTCTACACACCATATATCATTCAACCATGCTGTGATGTTTGACATACAATTTTAATCTATCTAATCGAATAGAATCCACAGATTGCAAGTTGAAGATAAATACTTTTACTAAGAGTATTAGTATATTAGTAATTGACTGACCACGTCTCTCCAGATCTCCCAACAATGCAACTTCTAGGGTCAATTTAAGATTATTATGCTTTTTCAGCCATGCCTGAACCTGAGACCAGAAACAGGCTACCTGAGGGCAATACCAAAACAAATGGTCTATTGATTCTGTATCCTCACAACAAAATCTGCAGAGCTGCGATGATTGTATGCCCCAAAATATTCAACGTTTTGTTGGTGACAAGAATTCTGTACAAGAATTTTAGCTGAAAAGCACGAAGTCTTGAATCTTGCGTCGTTTTATATATCAACTCATAAACCCTGTACCATGGAATCGGCACATCAACAATCTCTTTCCAGCTATTTTGCAATCTGTATGGCACAGCTGTCAACATCCTGGTCCTCAAATGAAACTGGTATACTTTCCTATTTATGCTATTTTTATTCCTCCACCAGTTTTGATCCTTTATATTGGGCAGACAGACCAGTTCCTTACCTATTCCCGCTGCCACCTACCTCCTCCATTTTTGGGGTAATGCTGTAATCAATTGGTTGTAATCTTGGATTGAGCAGACCTTCCCATACAATTCTGATAACTCCATGAAATACACAACTCTACCATTCCAATTTACAATATCATTTAAAAACAAAATACCCTTTTCAAACATCTTTTATCAACCAGCACATTTGAGTTCAGCCATAATATTTGTTGTAATATCTGTTCTATCTTTTCAGGGGGATGAAATTGAAATTGTAACCAGCTCTGCAATGCTTGTTTGAAAAAGAGAGATACTTCTTTCTTTCTGCATTGTTGGGAAGGGCCCGTAAGTAAACATTTCCCTGTTAGTCTACACCTGTTGTGTACGAAGCATGTGACAAATAACGTTTGATGTGATTTGATCAGCACATCACACAAACCCAGTGACAAGGGAAGTCACATTCAAGGTTGGAGATGTTGCACTTGTGCACAAAGACAAAATCCCACGTCATATGTGGAAGACGGTACGTGTGGAAGAGGTGTTCACAGGAAGAGATAGTAAGATACGCTTACGTAGCATTCGAATGCCATTGAACACACTGGGGCGGCAGGTAGCTTAGTGGTTAAGAGCATTCTGCCAGTAACCGAAAGGTCGCTGGTTCTAATCCCCGAGCAGACTAGGTGAAAAATCTGTCGATGTGCCCTTGAGCAAGGCACTTAACCCTAATTGCTCTGGATAAGAGCGTCTGATAAATGACTAAAATGTAAAAATGTATAGAGACCCATTCAATTGATGTACTTGCTCGAACTGGACTAATGGATGAGCATGGAGAGGGCCAAGTTCATCGGGCCGGAGTTTGCTGCAGCTATTTCAGAGCGCCGCTGCACCTCAACAGCCATCATTAAGAGGAGATTACACACACCTGGGAAGGAACTGAGGACCGTGTGACTAGAGAGATGTTTGACTGCAGGGTGAGTAAAAGGCATTTTATCATTTGATTTTGTTCTCAATCCCCTTTCCCCAAAGTATTAGAATTGTACCTAACAGGAAATTAAACCTGATTTAATTTTCAACTGCAAGTAGGGACTCAAGTCTCCTGTTTTATATACTGCATCTCTCTCTCTGTTCCACCCTCTCTTGACCATCTCTCTCTCTCTCTCTCTGTTCCACTCTCTCTTGAGCATCTCCCCCTTCTCTCTCTCTCTCTCTCTCTCTCTCTCTCTCTCTCTCTCTCTCTCTCTCTCTCTCTCTCTCTCTCTCTCTCTCTCTCTCTCGCTCTCTCTCTCGCTCTCTCTCGCTCTCGCTCTCGCTCTCTCTCTCTCTGTCTCTGTCTTTCCACTCTCTCATCACTCAATCCAAGGTAACGTCAGGTCATTGTTCTAGGAATTCACACTTTGTTGCAGCAGGTGTCTAGTGATCCCATTCCCTTTCTGGCAGACAGCATAGTGCTTAATGGCTTTGGCCTACTCTCTCTAAATAGAGAGTGCATGGTTACATCCCAAATGACACCCTATTTCCTATACACTGAGTGTACAAAACTTTAGGAACACCTTCCTGATATTGAGTTGCACCCCCTTTTTCCTTTCAGAACAGCCTCAATTCGTCGGGCCATGGACTCTACAAGGTGCCGAAAGAGTTCCGCAGGGATGCAGGCCCATGTTGACTCCAATGCTTCCCACAGTTGTGTCAAATTGGCTGGATGTCCTTTGGGTGAAACTGTTGAGAGTGAAAAACCCAGCAGCGTTGCAGTTCTTGACACACTCAAACCGGTGCGCCTGGCACCTACTACCATACCCAGTTCAAAGGCACTTAAATATTTTGTCTTGCCCATTCACCTTCTGAATGGCACACATACACAATCCATGTCTCAATGGTCTCAAGGCTTAAAAATATTTATTTAACCTGTCTCCTCCCCTTCATCTACACTGATTGAAGTGGATTTAACAGGTGACATCAATAAGGGGATCATAGTTTTCTATGTAATGGAAAGAGCAGGTGTTCCTAATGTTTTGTACACTCTAAGTATAGTGTAGTACTCTTGACCAGAGCCCTATGAGGAATACACTCCTAGAAACAAAGGTTTAGAATGTTAGATTTGTTCTTAAAGGGGTACACACCCTGTAAGGTACGTCCTTTATACCTTTAGTAACAGGTAGATAATTTTACCCCATTTCATACCACAGATAGTACCTTTCTTACATATAGTCCACAGGTACAAAAGCATGCCTGTACATTTTCTCTTTATAGCATACCACCACAGTAACAGAGCAATTTGTTGCTTGTAATTGGCAATAATGTACCTCTACCATAGAACACTCAAACTGGTACAACACTTCCACTCACGAGTGGCAAAAAAATAACTGACTGAAAGCCACGCCCCCAACTAAGCCATGCCTCCAGTGTAATTTCCCAGTGTGCTTTGTCTTGACTGTATGTGTTAGTGACAGAGGCATGGTTGTTGAATTCATTGATTTTCAGTCCTGTGGCCGCCACCAAGTGAGTTTCTAGGCGAATGTTATTAAAATTACTCTTTATGACAATAAATTACAACTCTCATAAGGCCTTAAATTGAGCCCTAGTTGTACCCTAATACAGTGGCCTGAAACTCATGGTTTACAGGCCATGTCAAGCAAGCAAGTAGGGTTACAAAATTCTGGTAACTTTCCAGATTTCCTGCTTGTTCCCTCCCGTTTCCAGGAATCTTCCAAAAGGGATCTCTGGAAAACCTGTGAATTTGTGGAAAGTTACCAGAATTATGCAACCCTACATATACAGTACCAGTCAAAAGTTTGGACATTCATACTCATTCAAGGGTTTTGATTTATTTTTACCATTTTCTGCATTTTAGAACAATAGCGAAGACATGAAAACCTGAAATACATATTAATAATAAAAAATAAAAATAAAAATAAAAATAATAATAATATATATATATATATATATATATATATATATATATATATATATATACAGTGAGGGAAAAAAGTATTTGATCCCCTGCTGATTTTGTACATTTGCCCACTGACAAAGAAATGATCAGTCTATAATTTTAATGGTAGGTTTATTTGAACATTGAGAGACAGAATAACAACAAAAAAATCCAGAAAAACGCATGTCAAAAATGTTATAAAGTGATTTGCATTTTAATGAGGGAAATAAGTATTTGACCCCCTCTCAATCAGAAAGATTTCTGGCTTCCAGGTGTCTTTTATACAGGTAACGAGCTGAGATTAGGAGCACACTCTTAAAGGGAGTTCTCCTAATCTCAGTTTCTTACCTGTATAAAAGACACCTGTCCACAGAAGCAATCAATCAATCAGATTCCAAACTCTCCACCATGGCCAAGACCAAAGAGCTCTCCAAGGATGTCAGGGACAAGACTGTAGACCTACACAAGGCTGGAATGGGCTACAAGAACATCGCCAAGCAGCTTGGTGAGAAGGTGACAACAGTTGGTGCGATTATTCGCAAATGGAAGAAACACAAAAAAACTGTCAATCTCCCTTGGCCTGGGGCTCCATGCAAGATCTCACCTCGTGGAGTTGCAATGATCATGAGAACGGTGAGGAATCAGCCCAGAACTACACGGGAGGATCTTGTCAATGATCTCAAGGCAGCTGGGACCATAGTCACCAAGAAAACAATTGGTAACACACTACGCCGTGAAGGACTGAAATCCTGCAGTGCCCGCAAGGTCCCCCTGCTCAAGAAAGCACATATACATGCCCGTCTGAGTTTGCCAATGAACATCTGAATGATTCAGAGGAGAACTGGGTGAAAGTGTTTTGGTCAGATGAGACCAAAATCGAGCTCTTTGGCATCAACTCAACTCGCCGTGTTTGGAGGAGGAGGAATACTGCCTATGACCCCAAGAACACCATCCCCACCGTCAAACATGGAGGTGGAAACATTATGCTTTGGGGGTGTTTTTCTGCTAAGGGGACAGGACAACTTCACCGCATCAAAGGGACGATGGACGGGGCCATGTACCATCAAATCTTGAGTGAGAACCTCCTTCCCTCAGCCAGGGCATTGAAAATGGGTCGTGGATGGATATTCCAGCATGACAATGACCCAAAACTCACGGCCAAGGCAACAAAGGAGTGGCTCAAGAAGAAGCCCATTAAGGTCCTGGAGTGGCCTAGCCAGTCTCCAGACCTTAATCCCATAGAAAATCTGTGGAGGGAGCTGAAGGTTCGAGTTGCCAAACGTCAGCCTCGAAACCTTAATGACTTGGAGAAGATCTGCAAAGAGGAGTGGGACAAAATGCCTCCTGAGATGTGTGCAAACCTGGTGGCCAACTACAAGAAACGTCTGACCTCTGTGATTGCCAACAAGGGTTTTGCCACCAAGTACTAAGTCATGTTTTGCAGAGGGGTCAAATACTTATTTCCCTCATTAAAATGCAAATCAATTTATAACATTTTTGACATGCGTTTTTCTGGATTTTTTTGTTGTTATTCTGTCTCTCACTGTTCAAATAAACCTACCATTAAAATTATAGACTGATCATGTCTTTGTCAGTGGGCAAACGTACAAAATCAGCAGGGGATCAAATACTTTTTTCCCTCACTGTATATATATATATATATATATATATATATATATATATATACCAATCATATAAATCCATCTTAGTTACACATGGAAGCATGTAGTAACCAAAAAATTATCTCAACCAGCTTCACCTGGAATGCTTTTCCAACAGTCTTGAAGGAGTTCCCACATATGCTGAGCACTTGTTGGCTTCTTTTCCTTCACTCTGCGGTCCAACTCATCGCAAACCATCTCAATTGGGTTGAGGTCGGGTGATTGTGAAGGCCAGGTCATCTGATGCAGCACTCCATCACTCTCCTTATTGGTCAAATAGCCCTTACACAGCCTGGAGGTGTGTTGGGTCATTGTCCTGTTGAAAAACAAATGATAGTCCCACTAAGTGCACACCAGATGGGATGGCGTATCGCTGCAGAATTCTGTGGTAGCCATGCTGGATAAGTGTGCCTTGAATTCTAAATAAATCACTGACAGTGTCACCAGCAAAGAACCCCCACACCATCACACCTCCTCCTCCATGCTTCACTGTGGGAACCACACATGCAGAGATCATCTGTTCACCTACTCTGCGTCTCACAAAGACGCAGCGGTTGGAACCAAAAATCTCAAATTTGGACTCATCAGACCAAGGGACAGATTTTCACCGGGCTAATGTCCATTGGTCGTGTTTCTTGGCCCATGCAGGTGTCTTCTTCTTATTGGTTTCCTTTAGCAGTGGTTTATTTGCAGCAATTCGACCATGAAGGCCTGATTCACACAGTCTCCTCTGAACAGTTGATGTTGAGGTGTGTCTGTTACTTGAACTCTGTGAAGCATTTATTTGGGCTGCAATTTCTGAGGCTGGTAACTCTAATGAACTTATCCTCTGCAGCAGAGGTAACTCTGGGTCTTCCTTTCCTGTGGTGGTCCTCATGAGAGCCAGTTTCATCATAGCGCTTGATGATTTTTGCGACTGCACTTGAATAAACGTTCAAAGTTCTTGACATTTTCCGTATTGACTGACCTTCATGTCTTAAAGTGATGATGGACTGTCGTTTCTCTTTGCTTATTTGAGCTGTTATAGCCATAATATGGACTTTTACCAAATAGGGCTATCTTCTGTATACCACCCCTACCTTGTTACTACACAACTGATTGGCTCAAACACATTAAGAAGGAAATAAATTCTACAAATTAACTTTTAAGAAGGCATACCTGTTAATTGAAATGCATTCCAGGTGATTACCTCATGAAGCTGATTAAGAGAATGCCAAGAGTGTGCAAAGCTGTCATCAAGGCAAAAGGTGCCTACTTTGAAGAATCTCAAATATAAAATATATTTTGATTTGTTTAACCTTTTTGTGGTTACTACATGATTCCATATGTGTTATTTCATAGTTTTGATGTCTTCACTATTATTCTACAATGTAAAAAAAATAGTAAAAATAAAGAAAAACCCTTGAATGAGTAGGTGTGTCCAAACCTATTGACTGGTACTGTACATTCAAGTCACATTTTGCTGGCTTGCAAAGTAATGTGTAATTTCTATTGGAATCCAGCCAGAATTAGGATTTTAAACATTCAGAATGACTGGCACATTCAGGAACATTGGAAGGAGACTACCTAAGCCATTTAAACTGGAACAATCATTTCAGTACCGGGTGCAAAAAAAATCCAACTAATTGATTGTATATTGTTAGTTGTCTTTGTGTAGGATAAGATGAATCAATTAATCAATGTACATGCAAAAACACAGATAATCAAAACTATTTTATAAAATCAACATGCAATAGAGCATGCTGGGAAATTCCATAATGATTGTCAGGATCGTCAGGGAGAGACCAATGCGCAGCGTGTTGAACGAACATGGTATTTATTATCTTCAGTGATAACATACACAACCAACAAAACAATAAACGACTCGTAACGTCCAACGGTAACAATGACCAACTGGAACAAGAACCCACAAACACAAAGGGAACATAGACAGTATAAATATGGCTCCCAATCAGAGACAACCAACGACAGCTGACACTCGTTGCCTCTGATTGGGAGTCACTCTAGCCAACCTAGAAATAAACCCAACAGAATTACCAACATAGAAAATAAACACAAAGAATGAACACACCCTGGCTCAACATATAGAGTCCCAGAGCCAGGGTGTGACAGTGATTATGATACAAATATGCCCTTTAGGGTACCACCACATTGACAAAGCCGTTAGTTCCTTTTAGTGGCAAAAAATTTATAATTGTACCGTATTGAAGGTATTTGAGGGTACACAACATTTGTTTGTACCCTGGAAAGCAGAAATGTACCTTCACCGTAGTGTGATGATTGTACCTTTCATATTCAAAATACTGGGTACATTTTTTTTTACCATTATACTAGATTATCCACATATGTACCCTAAAAAGGTATCAAACAGTACCATGTGAAATCATATGTACCTCTGAAGGTACATGATGTGTATTTTGATATTTTTGTACCCCAGGGAACAATTTGTACCGTAACCGTACCCTTATTCCTATGAGTGTATGGGAGGTTGGTTCATGCTTTATTAATCTGTCTGGTCTTCCTGTCATTTCTCAGAGCAGAGTTCAGATGACAGAGGTGTGCAACACAGACACACAATCAATCAGCCAAACTCTGACACACACTGACGGGGGTTAGAAACCCATACACTGTGTGTGTGTGTGTGTATGTGTGTGTGTATGTTTGTATGTGTGTGTGTATGTGTGTGTGTATGTGTGTAGGTGTATGTGTGTGTATGTGTGTGTGTGTGTATGTATGTGTGTATGTGTGTGTGTGTATATGTGTGTGTGTGTGTGTGTGTGTGTGTGTGTGTGTCAAACCAAAGCAACCTTGGTAACTCAGAATAGTGACATCTGAAATCAGTTCTGTCAGACAAAATAAATCATGGAGGTGTTTAGATTTGATTACACAGAAGGTTTTTCTCTGGAGTTGGTCACGTGTGGAATGTGCAGACGTCTCTAACGGAATAAATGTCAGGTGGATGATACATTGTGATTGCATCTCTCTTCATATAGAGCATCTTTGATCATGGTAAAGGTAAACATAATGTAAACGCTGTAGAGAGGCTCGGAAGACTCTGTCTATTAATGTCAGTAAAGGGTCAAAAGGAACCTTGTAAAATGCTGAACAGGGATATTTTGACTTGTTCAGTGAAATAAGCGATTCCTCTAACCGTACTTGTGAAATTACAGTAACTGAACTAACCATAGCGTTTATTTTTTTTAATTTGTATTTTATCATCTTTGAAATGCAAGAGAAAGGCCACAATATAATATTGCAGTTTAGGCGCAATGTAGATGTTGGCCACTAGGTGTGTGTGCAAAATTTCAGATTGATCCTTTGCAATACTGGATTATTTTGTATCAAGTCTGCCCAAATGTGCCGAATTGGTCAATTGATACATTTCCAAGTACATAACTATAGAGAACATACAAAAATGATACCGTAGAGGTTAATAAACTAGTAGTTTAGAGAACATTATTCAACATAAGCCTTAGATGTTGCTACAGCAAGTAGGAGTCCAATGACATTTAATAAAACAAATTGGAGAAAATGCGACAATTCGATAATGTGAAAACTCAACAAAATGACACAGTCATTTTTTGTACATAAAGGTATTCATCCTAAAATGTAATTATGATTTTCAAACAAACGGTGAGGAATGTGAAATCTGTGTCTGTGTCCCAAATGACAAAACACAGAGAATAGTATTATTACATAATAGTATATAATAGTAATAGTCAGTACCTTGAAACTCCCGTCAGCCTCCACTTTATCACAGAAGTCAATTTCATGGATAATAGGTTCATTGCTGGCGTCATGGTTGGAGGGGCGTTCTGATAAAACTCACCCCCAGAGATGAAGAGAGCTAAGCCACTAGGGTACAAGTCTTAATAAGATGTGAACACACAAGCATGTACGCAGGGTGCAGGCATGCACCGCACACACATACGCACCGCACACACACACACACACACACACACACACACACACACACACACACACACACACACACACACACACACACACACACACACACACACACACACACACAGTCTTGCGCAGCTAATCTTGTGGGGACATACAATTCAGTCCCATTCAAAATCCTATTTTCCCTAACCGCTAACACTAAACCTAACCCAAACCCTTACCCTAACCTTAACCTTAACCTTAACCCTAACCCTAACCCTAACCCTAACCCTAACCCTAACCCCAAAACCTAGCCTTAACCCTAACCCTAAACCTAACCCTAGCTCCCAACCCTAACCCTAAAACTAACACTATCGCCTAACCTTAAACATAATTCTAACCCTAAGTTAATTCTAACCTTAACCCTAAACCCCCTAGAAATAGCATATGACCTTGTGGGGACCAAGAAATTGTCCCCAGTTGGTCACATTTTTGTTGGTTTACTATACTTGTGGGGACTTCTGGTCTAGCTTTTTTCTGTTTCCACTCAGTGTTTTCAAGGTGAAGTCCATTATTATCTTGCAGATCGGTCTGTCTGCTCAGCCATCTGTCGGTAGCTAAGGAACACCCTCTGCTTTTTCTAAATCACATAGTTCTCATTCTCCTGCTTTTACTGACCTCATGGAGCCTCATGTTTGTGAAAGCCTGTAACTGCTTTCCAAATGGCGCCCTACCCTGCCTACATGCTACCCTACCTACACCCTACCCTACCTACACCATACCCTACCTACACCCTATCCTACCTACACCCTACCCTACCTACACCATACCCTACCTACACCCTATCCTACCTACACCCTACCCTACCTACACCCTACCCTACCTACACCCTACCCTACCTACACCCTACCCTACCTACACCCTACATGCTACCCTACCTACACCATACCCTACCTACACCCTACCCTACCTACACCCTACCCTACCTACACCCTACCCTACCTACACCATACACTACCTACACCATACCCTACCTACACCCTACCCTACCTACACCATACACTACCTACACCATACCCTACCTAAATGCTACCCTACCTACACCCTACCCTACCTACACCCTACCCTACCTACACCCTACCCTACCTACACCATACACTACCTACACCCTACCCTACCTACACCCTACCCTACCTACACCATACACTACCTACACCCTACCCTACCTACACCATACCCTACCTACACCCTACCCTACCTACACCCTACCCTACCTACACCCTACCCTACCTACACCCTACCCTACCTACACCCTACCCTACCTATAACATACCCTACCTACACCCTACCCTACCTACACCCTACCTACACCCTACTCTACACCCTACCCTACCTACACCCTACCCTACCTACACCATACCCTACCTACACCATACCCTACCTACACCATACCCTATCTATACCCTACCTACACCCTACCTACACGCTACCCTAACTACTGTGCATTCGAAAGTATTTAGACCCATTGACTTTTTCCACATTTTCAGCCTTATTCTAAAATGGATTAAATTGCTTTTTCCCCCTCATCAATCTACACACAATACCCCATAATGACAAAGCTAAAATGTTTTTCCAAAAAGAGAAATACCTTATTTACATAAGTATTCAGACCCTTTGCTACCTGTCCACCTGTGGTAATTTCAATTGATTGGACATGATTTGGAAAGGCACACACCTGTCTATATAAGGTCCCACAGTTGACAGTGCATGTCAGAGCAAAGACCAAGCAATGATGTCGCAGGATTTGTCCGTAGAGCTCTGAGACAGGATTGTGTAGAGGCACAGATCTGGGGAAGGATACTAAAAAATGTCTGCAACATTGAAGGTCTCCAAGAACACAGTGGCCTCCATCATTCTTAAATGGCAGAACTTTGGAACCACCAAGACTCTTCCTAGAGCTGGCCGCCCGGCCAAACTGAGCAATCGGGGGAGAAGGGCCTTGGTCAGGGAGGTCACCAAGAACCCGATGGTCACATTGACAGAGCTCCAGAGTTCCTCTGTGGAGATGGGAGAACCTTCCAGAAGGACAACCATGTCTGCAGCACTCCACCAATCAGGCCGTTATGGTAGATTGGCCAGACGGAAGCCACTCCTCAGTAAAAGGCACATGACAGCCCGCTTGGAGTTTGCCAAAAGGCACCTAAAGGACTCTCAGACCATGAGAAACAAAATTCTCTGGTCTGATGAAACCAAGATTGAAATCTTTGGCCTGAATGCCAAGTGTCATGTCTGGACGAAACCTGGCACCATCCCTACGGTGAATCATGGTGGTGGCAGCATCATGCCCTACCTACACCCTACCCTACCCTATCTACACCCTACCCTACCTACACCCTACTCTGCCCTACCTACACCCTGCCCTACCTACCTACACACTACTCTACCTACACCCTACCCTACCTACACCCTACCCTACCTATACCCTAACTTACCTACAACCTATCCTACCTATACCCTACCCTACCCTACCTAAACCCTACCCTACCTACAACCTACCTAAAACCTACCCTACCTACACCCTACACCCTACTTACACCCTAACCTACCTACACCATACCCTACCTACACCCTACCCTACCTACACCCTACCCTACCTACACCATACCCTACCTACACCCTACCCTACCTACACCCTACCCTACCTACACCATACCCCTACCTACACCCTACCCTACCTACACCCTACCCTACCTACACCCTACCCTACCTATACCCTACCCTACCTACACCCTACCCTACCTACACACTACCCTACCTACACCATACCCTACCTACACCCTAACCTACCTACAACCTATCATACCTATACCCTACCCTACCCTACCTACACCCTACCTACACCCTACCTACACCCTACCCTACCTACACCATACCCTACCTACACCCTACCCTACCTACACCCTACCCTACCTACACCATACCCCTACCTACACCCTACCCTACCTACACCCTACCCTACCTACACCATACCCCTACCTACACCCTACCCTACCTACACTCTACCCTACCTACACCCTACCCTACCTACACCATACCCCTACCTACACCCTATCATACCTACACCCTACCATACCATACCCTACCCTACCTAAACCCAACCCTACCTACACCCTACCTACACCCTTCCCTACCTACACCCTATCCTACACCCTTCCCTACCTACACCCTATCCTACCTATACCCTACCCTATCTACACCCTACCCTACCTACACCCTATCCTACCTATACCATACCCTACCCTACCCTACCCCTACCCTACCCTACCTACACCCTCCCCTCCCCTACCCTACCTACGCCCTATCCTACCTATACCCTACCCTACCCTACCCTACCCTACCTACACCCTCCCCTACCCTACCCTACCTACACCCTATCCTACCTATACCCTACCCTACCCTACCCTACCCTACCCTATCCCTATGGACTCTGGTCAAAAGAAGTGTATCATAAAGGAAAAGCATGCCATTTGGCATGCATCTTGTAGCTCCCAGGACTACAGCCCTAATACCTAACCTAATCCTTCATGCAGTTGCTGAAAGCATTAAATCCAGGTACTCTCCAAAAAAAAAACGAATTTCACCATCACACGCTCCACAACATACATATGCCAATTCCAACTGCATCTTCCAATGAGGACCATTAAACTGATGTTTATGTGTTAGTTAGTCGCCTGGGCCTCATGGCCCAATGTGCTGTCTTTCATCTGTCCCAATAAGACCTTCTTCATGCAATATTCACCAGTCAATCACTCTGCTGACACTAATGAAGAGGAAAGCAGAAAACCAATCCACTCTGTTGTTGTGGCCATGACTACTTCCTTGTTAATTCTCTTTAACGCACTTTCAATTCCCTACCATCTTTGAAAGCGTGTCACACACGTACGCAAGCACTCGGTTTGCATGCACGCACACATGCACGGACACACGCACGCACACACAAACACCCCAGACAGAGATCCATCTGTTCTGAGTGAGGAGATAAGACCATTGAGTGCGAAGATGAGACCATTCAAATCAAAATCAAATTTGATTTGTTACATGCGCCAAATACAACATCTGTAGACCTTACCATGAAATCCTTACTTAAAAGATGTATACAAAAATAAAATAACGTAAAAAAAAAAGTAACAATAAAATAACAAAAACTAAGCTGTATGCATTGTGCGGAGGTACGGGTTAGTCGAGATAATTGAGTTAATATGTACATGTAGGTAGGGGTAAAGTGACTATGCATAGATAATAAACAGAGAGTAGCAGCAGCATAAAAAAAGGGGGTCAATGTAAATAGTCCGGGTGGCCATTTGATGAACTGTTCAGGAGTCTTATGGCTTGGGGGTAGAAGCTGTTAAGGAGCCTTTTGGATCTAAACTTGGCACTCCTGTACCACTTACCGTGCGGTAGCAGAGAGAACAGTCTATGACTTGGCTGGCTGGAGTCTTTGACTATTTTTAGGGCCTTCCTCTGACACCGCCTGGTATAGAGGTCCTGGATGGCAGGAAGCTTGGCCCCAGTGATGTACTGGGCAGTATGCACTACCCTCTGTAGCGCCTTGTGGTCGGATGCCAAGCAGTTGCCATACCAAGCAGTGATGCAATCAGTCAGGATGCTCTCAATGGTGCAGCTGTAGAACTGTTTGAGGATCTGAGGACCCATGCCAAATATTTTCTGAGGACCCATGCCAAGTCTCCTGAGGGGGAAGAGGCGTTGTCATGCCCTCTTCACGACTGCCTTGGTGTGTTTGGACCATGATAGTTTGTTAGTGATGTGGACACCGAGGAATTTGAAGCTCTCAACCCGCTCCACTACAGCCCTGTCAATGTGGATGGGGCAATGCTCGGCCCTTCGTTTCCTGTAGTCCACGATCAGCTCCTTTGTCTTGCTGACATTGAGGGAGAGGTTGTTGTCCTGGCACCACACTACCAGGTCAATGACCTCCTCCCTATAGGCTGTCTCATCATCGTCAGTGATCAGGCCAACCACCGTCGTGTCATCAGCAAATGTAATGATGGTGTTGGAGTCGTGAGCGGCCACGTGAACAGGGAGTACAAGATGGGACTAAGTATTCACCCCTGAGGGGCCCCCGTGTTGAGGGTCAGCGTGGCGGATGTGTAGTTGCCTACCCTCACCACCTGAGGGCAGCCCGTCAGGAAGTCCAGTATCTGGTTGCGGAGGGAGATGTTCAGTCCCAGGGTCCTGAGCTTAGTGATGGGCTTGGAGGGCTCTATGGTGTTGAACACTGAGCCATAGTCAATGAACAGCATTTTCACATAGGTGTTCCTCTTGTCCAGGTGGGTGAAGGCAGTGTGGAGTGCAATAGAGATTGTGTCATCTGTGGATCTGTTTGGTCGGTATGCGAATTGGAGTGGGTCCAGTGTGTCTAGGATGTTGATGTGAGCCATGACCAGCCTTTCAAAGCATTTCAGATGTAAGTGCTACAGGGTGATAGTCATTTAGACAGGTTACCTTGGTGTTCTTGGACACAGGGACTATGGTGGTCTGCTTGAAATGTTGGTATTACATACTGGGTCAGGGAGAGATTGAACATGTCAGTGAAGAGACTTACCAGCTGGTCAGTGCATGCTCTGAGTATGCGTCCTGGTAACCTGTCTGGCCTCGCGGCCTTGTGAATGTTAACATGTTTAAAGGTCTTACTCACATTGGCTAGAACAGCGGGTGCTCTCATGCATGGCTCAGTGTAGCTTGCCTCGAAGCGAGCATATAAAGAATTCACCGGGTAGCTCACGACTGGGTTTCCCTTTGTAATCCGTGATAGTTTGCAAGCCCTGACACATCCGACAAGCATCAGAGCCGGCACTGTAGGATTCGATCTTAGTCCTGTATTGACGTTTTGACTGTTTGATGGCTTATCGGAGGTCGTAGCAGGATTTCTTATAAGCTTCCGGATTAGTGTCCCGCTCCTTGAAAGCGGCAGGGCTAGCCTTTAGCTCAGTGCAGATGTAGCCTGTAATCCATGGATTCTGGTTAGGATATGTCTGTACGGTCACTGTGGGGACAACGGCATCGATGCACTTATTAATGAAACCGGTGACTGATGTGTTAAACTCCTCAATGCTTTCAGATGAATCCCGGAACCTATTCCAGTCTGTGCTAGGGAAACAGTCCTGTAGCTTAACATCCGCTTCATCGGACAGTTCCGTATTTAGCGCATCACTGGTACATTCTGTTTTTTTTGTAAGCAGGAATCAGGAGGATAGAGATTGCGCACCAGCTGTTGTTAACAAAGAGACACACCTCCCCCTTAACCTTACCTGAAGCTGCCGTTCAGTCTTGATGATGTATAGAAAAACCTACATGTATATTATCCATGTCCTTGTTCAGCCACGAAGAGAAACACAGGATATTACAGTTCTTCAGGTCTCGTTGATAGGACAGTCTCGAACGGAGGTCATCCAGTTTGTTCTTTAGTGATTGTACTTTTGCCAATAGAACGAAGGGTAGATGCGGTTTATTTACTCACTTACGTAGTCACGTCAGGGAGATCGCTCATTTGCCTCTCTTGTGCTGTCTCTTCCTCTTTCGAGTCCCGGGGATTTGGGGCCTGGTCAGGAATGAGCAGTACGTCTAAAGCTGCCTACTCTTTGAAATAGAAATCTTCATCCAAATCGAGGTTAGTGATCGCTGATCTGATGTCCAGAAGCTGTTTTCGTCATAGGAATTGATAAAGGGGGATATATTACTGTGCTTTCAGAAAGTATTCACACCCCTTTACTTTTCCCACATTTTGTTGCATTACAGCCTGAATTTAAAATGTATTAAATTGAGATTTTGTGTCACAAATCTACACACAATACCCCATGATGTCAAAGTGGAATTTTATTTTAGAAATTAACAAGCATTCAACCCCTTTGTTATGGATTGTTTGGTTTTGTCTTGATGTTGTACACCTGTGATCGTTTAGCGTTCATTATTGTCCTATAAGTTCTCGTTGTGTTTGTCAGGTGTTGTGTGTGATTGCGCTACTGTTGGTTGTCTGTGCTTCGTTGTTTCCTCCTCTGTTTGGAGAGGGTTCTCGCACATGTTAGTGCGCATTTTGTTTTACGCCTGTGTGCGTATTTACTCGCCTCCGGGTTGTTTGGCTCGTGTTCTAAGTGATTGTTCACTAAAGTCTTTTGGACTAAGTTTCTGCGTCCTGCGCCTGATTCCTGCACCACACCCACCTACAGCATCCACTGACAGAATCACACACCGAAGATGGAATCAGCAGGAGCCGCAGCAGCACCTGAGTCTCTGGAGGAGCGGGTCCGCGAGCAGAATGACCAGATCCTACGTATCGGGACCGCCCTTCAGGACGTGATCAACACGCTTCAACGCTGGGAGCCCAGAGGGACACCCACCCCTCCACCTTCTGTGCCATCACCATCAGCCAGTCAGCCCATACAAGCTCCGGAACCCAGGGGAATTCGGCTCTCGCTCCCGAGGGCATATGATGGGACCGCTGCCGGGTGTCAGGACTTCCTTCTACAGGTGGAGCTATACCTGGCCACTGTACACCCGGCGCCCTCGGGACACGAGAGCGTGTCCACCCTCATCTCCTGTCTCACCGGCAAGGCGTTGGAATGGGCCAACGCCGAGTGGAGGAGAATAGACGCCTCCACTATCACCTACTCAGAGTTCTCCCGCCGCTTCAGGGCTGTGTTTGACCATCCACCTGAGGGGAAAGCGGCGGGAGAGCGTCTATTCTACCTCCGGCAGGGGAGGAGGAGCGCCCAGGAGTTCGCTTTAGAATTCCGAACTCTAGCGGCGGATGCAGGGTGGAATGAGCGGGCCCTCATCGATCACTACCGCTGTAGTCTATGAGAGGACGTCCGTCGGGAGCTGGCCTGCAGGGATACCAGCCTCACTTTCGATCAGTTAGTGGACATGTCCATCAGGCTGGACACCCTGCTGGCTACCCGCGGACGTTCCGAGGGGGGTCCGTCCATTCCATCCTCCAGCACCTCCGAGCCGAGCCCTATGGAGCTCGGGGGTGCTGGCGCTAGAGAGAGGTGGGGTCGGAGCACGAGGGGGGCCGTCCCCTGCACCAACTGTGGCCGTGGAGGACACACCGCGGCTAGGTGCTGGGGAGGGTCTCCTAGGGGGAAAGACGGCAGGCTCCGCACTGGGGAGTCCTTCCACGTGAGTAGGCATCCCACTTACCCAGAGCTCTCTGTTGCGCACTTCTGTATACCTGTGCTATTTCCACAGGTTGCACCTCATTCCCAGCATAAGGCGCTAGTAGATTCAGGCGCGGCTGGGAATTTTGTTGATAGAAAATTTTGTTCAGAATTAGGGATTCCCCTTCTTCCTGTTGACGTCCCATTCCCCGTTCATGCCCTAGATAGCCGTCCGTTGGGATCGGGCTTGATCAGGGAAGTCACAGCACCACTTAGGATGCGTACGCAGGGGGGTCATGAGGAGATTATCCAACTATATCTGATCGACTCTCCTGCGTATCTGGTGGTGCTGGGAATGCCCTGGTTGAGTATCCATAATCCATCTATTTCGTGGCAGGAGAGGGCTCTGATGGAGTGGTCTGCCCAGTGTGTGGGGCGATGTTTAGGTGTTTCCGTGGGGGCTACCTCGGTGGAGAGTCCAAACCAGGTGCCCGCATTGCACATTCCCCCCGAGTATGAGGATTTGGCTATTGTGTTCAGTAAGTCGAGGGCGACGCAGTTACCTCCTCATAGGCAGGGAGATTGTGCGATAGACCTCCAGGCAGGAGATGCGCTCCCACGGAGCCATGTGTATCCTCTGTCTCAAGAGGAGAAGAGAGCTATGGAGACTTACATAGACGAATCTCTGAGACAAGGATACATACGGCCATCCACTTCCCCTGCGTCCTCGAGTTTCTTTTTTTGTGAAGAAGAAGGATGGAGGGTTACGCCCGTGCATTGATTACCGTAGTCTCAATCAGATCACGGTGAAGTACAGTTATCCACTTCCTCTGATTGCGACCATGACGGAGTCATTGCATGGGGCGCGTTTCTTCACAAAATTAGATCTCAGGAGCGCTTACAACTTGGTACGCATTAGAGAGGGCGATGAATGGAAGACAGCGTTTAGTACCATCTCGGGTCATTACGAGTATCTTGTCATGCCATACGGGTTGATGAACGCTCCTTCAGTTTTCCAATCTTTCGTGGATGAGATCTTCAGGGACATGCAGGGGCAGGGGGTGGTTGTGTACATAGATGACATTCTTGTGTATTCGTCTACCCGAGTCGAGCATGTGGCCCTGGTGCGCCGAGTGTTGAGGAGGCTGTTGGAGCACGACCTGTATGTCAAGGCAGAGAAATGTCTATTCTTCCAGGAGTCGATCTCCTTTTTGGGTTATCAGTTGTCTGCGTCAGGGGTGAAGATGGAAGTTGACCGGGTGTCAGCCGTGCGTAATTGGCAGACTCCAACCACTGTTAAAGAGATGCAGCAGTTTTTGGGGTTTGCAAATTACTACCGGAGGTTTATCCGGGGTTTTGGACAGGTGGCAGCTCCCATAACGTCTCTTTTGAAGGGGGGTCCGGTGCGTTTGCAGTGGTCAGCCGAGGCGGACAGGGCTTTTGGGAGACTGAAGGACCTGTTTACTTCGGCTCCGGTGCTGGCGCATCCGGATCCCGCTTTACCATTTCAGGTAGAGGTGGACGCGTCAGAGGCCGGTATAGGGGCCGTGCTTTCGCAACGGTCCGGTACGCCACCTAAACTCCGCCCCTGTGCTTTTTATTCCAAAAAGCTCAGTCCGGCGGAGCGAAATTATGACGTAGGGGACAGGGAGCTGT
This sequence comes from Coregonus ussuriensis, assembly GCA_031479575.1. Classification (NCBI taxonomy): domain Eukaryota; kingdom Metazoa; phylum Chordata; class Actinopteri; order Salmoniformes; family Salmonidae; genus Coregonus; species Coregonus ussuriensis. The sequence continues at coordinate 8,716,275 of CM062491.1, read as the reverse complement.
TAGCCGTGGTACAGGCCCTAAAGGTGTGGAGGCATTGGCTTGAGGGGGCTCAACACCCTTTTCTCATTTTGATTGACCACCGTAACCTGGAGTACATCTGGGCAGCTAGGAGACTGAACCCTCGCCAGGCGCGGTGGAACATGTTTTTGGCCCGGTTCGTATTTCAGATCACGTACATCCCTGGGTCACAGAACGGTAAGGCAGATGCACTGTCTCGGCGGTATGACACGGAGGAGAGGTCCGTGGAGCCCACTCCCATACTGCCAGAGTCTTGTCTGGTGGCACCGGTAGTGTGGGAGGTCGATGCTGAAATCGAGCGGGCGTTGCGCACTGACCCTAGTCCTCCTCAATGCCCGGAGGGTCGGACGTACGTCCCGCTCGAGGTTCGGGATCGATTGATATACCGGGCTCACACGTCACCCTCTTCTGGACATCCTGGTATTGGCCGGACAGTGCACTGCCTTAGTGCTAAGTACTGGTGGCCCACGTTAGCCAGGGATGTGAGGGTTTATGTCTCCTCCTGCTCGGTGTGCGCCCAGTGTAAGGCGCCTAGACATCTGCCTAGGGGTAAGTTACAACCCCTGCCCGTTCCACAACGACCATGGTCTCACCTCTCGGTGGACTTCCTCACTGACCTTCCCCCCTCGCAGGGGAATACTACTATACTGGTCGTTATGGACCGGTTCTCTAAGGCCTGTCGTTTGCTCCCTATGCCGGGCCTTCCTACTGCCCTACAGACCGCCGAAGCTCTATTCACCCACGTTTTCTGGCACTACGGGGTACCCGAGGATATTGTGTCTGATCGAGGTCCCCAGTTCACCTCCAGAGTCTGGAGAGCATTTATGGAGCGTTTAGGGGTCTCTGTGAGCCTTACCTCGGGTTACCATCCAGAGAGTAATGGGCAGGTGGAACGCGTGAACCAGGATGTGGGTAGGTTTCTTAGATCATACTGCCAGGGCCGGCCGGAGGAGTGGGCACGGTATGTTCCCTGGGCAGAAATGGCCCAGAATTCCCTACGCCACTCCTCAACTAACCTAACCCCTTTCCAATGTGTGTTAGGTTACCAGCCGGTTCTGGCACCATGGCAGCAGAGCCAGATCGAGGCTCCTGCGTTGGATGAGTGGGTGCGGTGCTCGGAGGAGACGTGGAACTCTGCACACGTCCATCTGCAGCGGGCCATCCGTTGTCAGAAGGCGAGCGCCGATCTCCACCGCAGTGAGGGGCCGGTGTACGCACCTGGTGATCGAGTCTGGCTCTCTACCAGAAACCTGCCCCTCCGCCTGCCCTGCCGGAAACTGGGTCGGCGGTTTGTGGGGCCGTTTAAAGTCCTGAGAAGATTGAACGAGGTGTGTTACAGATTAGAACTGCCTAGTGACTATCGTATTAACCCCTCGTTCCATGTGTCTCTTCTCAGGCCGGTGGTAGCTGGTCCACTCCAGGAAGATGAGATCAGAGAGACTCCTCCGCCCCCATTGGACATCGAGGGGGCACCGGCGTACACCGTGCGGTCCATTTTGGATTCGAGATGTCGGATGGGGGGTCTCCAATATCTCGTGGAGTGGGAGGGGTACGGCCCGGAGGAACGGTGCTGGGTGCCGAGGAGAGACATTTTGGACCCGTCTCTCCTGATAGAATTCCACCGTAGTCACCCGACGCGCCCTGCTCCGCGTCCTCCTGGTCGTCCCCGAGGCCGGGGTCGGCGCACGGCTGGAGCCGCGCGTCAAGGGGGGGGTACTGTCACGGTTTCGGCCGAGGCTGCCTCTCTTCCTTGCTCGGGCAGGCTTCGGCGGTCGTCGTCTCCGGAGTACTAGCTGCCACCGTTGTATGTTTTGATGATCGTTTGGTTTTGTCTTGATGTTGTACACCTGTGATCGTTTAGCGTTCATTATTGTCCTATAAGTTCTCGTTGTGTTTGTCAGGTGTTGCGTGTGATTGCGCTACTGTTGGTTGTCTGTGCTTCGTTGTTTCCTCCTCTGTTTGGAGAGGGTTCTCGCACATGTTAGTGCGCATTTTGTTTTACGCCTGTGTGTGTATTTACTCGCCTCCGGGCTGTTTGGCTCGTGTTCTAAGTGATTGTTCACTAAAGTCTTTTGGACTAAGTTTCTGCGTCCTGTGCCTGATTCCTGCACCACACCCACCTACAGCACCCACTGACATCAGGAGTAAAAATGCGAATAACAAATCGCATAATAAGTTGCATTCTGTGTTCAATAATAGTGGTTAACATGATTTTTGAATGATGCTGAATATCCCTTTGAGCATGGTGAAGTTATTAATTAGGCTTTGTATGGAGAATCACCCAGAAACTACAAAGATACAGGCGTCCTTCCTAACTCAGTTGTTGGAGAGGAAGGAAACTGCTCAGGGATTTCACCATGAAGCCAATGGTGATTTTAAAACAGTTGCAGAGTTTAATGGTTGTGATATAAGAAAACTGAGGATGTAGAGAAAAATATTCCAAAACATGCATCCTGTTTGCAATAAGGCAATTAAGTAATATTGCAAAACATGTGGCAAAGAAATTGAAGTTTGTCCTGAATACAAAGCACTATGTTTGGGGCAAATCCAACACAACACATCACTGAGTACCACTCTTCATATTTTCAAGCATGGTGGCATGTAATGGGTATGCTTGTCATCGGCAAGGACTAGAATACAGCTATAAGCACAGGCAAAATCCTAGAGGAAAACCTGGTTCAGTCTGCTTTCCAACAGACACTGGGAGACAAATTCACCTTTCAGCAAGACAATAATCTAAAACACAAGGCCAATTCCACACTGGAGTTGCTTACCAAGACAACATTGAATGTTCCTGAGTGTCACGTTCGTTGAGTACAGGATTGGACCAAGGTGCAGCGTGGAATGCATACATGTTTATTCACTAAGTTAACACACGACAAAACAACAAAAGCAACGTAACGTGAAGCTCACAATGGCTACACACAAACAAGAGTCAATATCCCACAACATAGGTAGGCAAAATGGCTACCTAAGTATGATCCCCAATCAGAGACAATGATCGACAGCTGCCACTGATTGGGAACCACACCCGGCCAACATAGATCTATAATAACATAGAATGTGAACATAGAAATTCACACCCTGACCAAACCAACCAAACCGGCAATTGCCCCGCGATGCACCAAGCCCTGTCTGGACCCTGGTGTGGGAGGCCCCGACCCTGGAGAGGGGTTGACGTCTGGTTCTGGAGTGGAGCCGCTGACCGGAGCTGAACTGGACCCCGGTGGAGCAGACTGCTCTGGCTCTGGACTGGAGCAGCTGACCGGGGCTGGACTAGGCACCGGTAGAGCGGACTGCTCTGGCACTGGAGCGGAGCCGCTGCCCGGAGCTGAACTGGACCCCGGTGGAGCGGACTGCTCTGGCTCTGGACTAGAGCAGCTGACCAGAGCTGGACTGGGCACCGGTGGAGCGGACTTCTCTGGCACTGGAGTGGAGCAGCTGACCGGAGCTGGACTGGCACCGGTGGAGCGGACTGCTCTGGCACTGGAGTGGAGCAGCTGACCGGAGCTGGACTGGCACCTGTGGAGCGGACTGCTCTGGCACTGGAGTGGAGCAGCTGACCGGAACTGGACTTGACACCGGTGGAGCGGACTGCTCTGGCACCAGCCGTACCGGGCTGGGAACACGCACCACAGGTTTGGTGCGAGGAGCAGGCACGGGGCGTACCAGGCTGGCGACACACACCACTGGTTTGGTGCGGGGAGCAGGTACAGGCCGTACTGGACTGGATACAAGCACCACTGGTTTGGTGCGGGGAGCAGGTACGGGGCGTACCGGGCTGCGACACGCACCACTGGTTTCGTGCGGGGAGCAGGTATGGGCCGTACAGAACTGGATACACGCACCACTGGTTTGGTGCGGGGAGCAGGTACGGGGCGTACCGGGCTGGCAACACGCACCACTGGTTTGGTGCGGGGAGCAGGTACGGGCCGTACAGGACTGTATAGACGCACCACTGGTTTGGTGCGAGGAGCAGGCACGGGCCGTGCCGGACTGGAGACATGCACCACTAGTTTGGTGCGAGGAGCAGGAATGGGGCGCACCGGACTGGAGACACGCACCACAGGTTTGGTGCGAAGAGCAGGAACAACCCGTCCTGGCTGAACGCTCATTTTAGCCCGACAAGAGCGGGACGCGGGCACCACTCGCACCGGGCTGTGAATGCACACTGGAGATACAGTGCGCATCACAGCAGAACATGGTTCCTGTATGGTCCCACGCTCCTTCTGTTGCCTGGCCAGCTCCTCTCTCCTAGCATATACTGACTCCTTCTCCCTTTGGGCCTCCTGCAGCGCCTCCCTCTGAAGTGAGAGCTCCTGCTCCCTCTTCTCTAACAGCCCCCGTAATGTGGTGGCCTCCTCTCTCATACTGCTGATCCGCAGGTCTTGGAGGACCTCTACAATATCGGCCTCCTCCTCCACAGTCAGCCCTTTCATGGCCTCCTGCTGCTTCGTCGACCACCCCGTGTGCCCCCCCCCCCACATTTTTTTTATTGGGGTTGCCTCTCGGGTCTCCTTCGTCGTTTCGCATTTTGGAGTCGCCGTTGATCCTCCCCTACCTGGGCTTCTACCTGCCCAGGGTCCTTCACCAGCAAATATCTCCTCCCAAGACCACGTCTTCCCCACCTGTGTCCAGGGTGTTTGCTCCTCCTGGCCACGCTGCTTGGTCCATTGGTGGTGGGATCTTCTGTCACGTTCGTTGAGTACAGGATTGGACCAAGGTGCAGCGTGGAATGCATACATGTTTATTTATAAAGTAAACACACGACAAACAACAAAAGCAACGTAATGTGAAACTCACAATGGCTACACACACACAAGCCAAACAAGAGTCAAGATCCCACAACATAGGTAGGCAAAATGGCTGCCTAAGTATGATCCCCAATCAGAGACAACGATCGACAGCTGCCTCTGATTGGGAACCACACCCGGCCAACATAGATCTATAATAACATAGAATGTACACATAGAAACTCACACCCTGACCAATCCAACCAAAGAAAACCAGGCTCTCAAGGCCAGGGCGTGACACTGAGTGGCCTAGTTACATTTTTAAATTAAATCTATTTGAAAATCTATGGAAAGACTTTTAATTGGCTGTCTAGCAATGATCAACAATCAACTTGACAGTGCTTGAAGAACTTTAAAAAGAAGAGATGGAGAGGAAGAGATGGAAGGAGAGATGGAAGGAGAGATGGAAGGAGAGATGGAAGGAGAGATGGAAGGAGAGATGGAAGGAGAGATGAGAGGAAGAGATGGAAGGAGAGATGGAAGGAGAGATGGAAGGAGAGATGGAAGGAGAAATGGAAGGAGAGATGAGAGGAAGAGATGGAAGGAGAGATGGAGGGAGAGATGGAAGGAGAGATGGCAGGAGAGATGAGAGGAAGAGATGGAAGGAGAGATGGAGAGGAAGAGATGGAAGGAGAGATGGAACGAGAGATGGAACGAGAGATGGATGGAGAGATGGAGAGGAAGAGATGGAAGGAGAGATGGAAGGAGAGATGGAAGGAGAGATGGAAGGAGAGATGAGAGGAAGAGATGGAGAGGAAGAGATGGAAGGAGAGATGGTGTCACGCCCTGGCTCTGGGGACGCTTGTATGTTGAGCCAGGGTGTGAGTTTTCTTTGTTTGTTCTAGTTTTGTATTTCTATGTTGGCCAGGGTGGCTCCCAATCGGAGACGGCTGTAGCTCGTTGTCTCTGATTGGGAGCCATACTTAGGTAGCCGTTTGGCATTGTTTTATGTGGGATCTTGTTCCAGTATAGGTTTGTGCTAGAACCGAGGACGTCACGTTATCGTTTGTTGTTTTTGTTCGTGTGTTCATTCTAAATAATAAAAGTATGTTTGCCTTCAACGCTGCGCCTTGGTCCTCTGTATCCGACGATCGTGACAGAAGATCCCACCAAAACTGGACCAAGCAGCGTGTCCAGGAGCCATCGCCAGGGGAATCTCTAGCGGATCTCCTTTGCCACCTCGACTGGGTCAAGCCGTGTGAGGAGGAGAGAGGCTGGACTTGGAAGCAGAAGGGCGAAAGTCTGGCGAGAGCTATGGAGGCCTGGCCCACGGGGAGGAGAGACGGCCAGAAATTTTTTAGGGGGGGGCTCACGCCGTGGACGACGGGGCAGCAGGAGGCCGCCAGGTTACGGGAGTCACTGGTCACCAGGGGGAAGGAGGATGTAGAGGCACGGCGAGAGGTATTGGGGTGTGTTGCCAGTCCGGTCCGGCCCGTTCCTGATCCCCGCGTAGGGCCAGTGGTGTGTGTTCCCAGTACGGTCCGGCTTGTTCCTGTCCCTCGCACCGAGCCTGTGGTGCGCGTCGCCAGCCCGGTCCGGCCCGCTCCTGCTCCCCGCACCAAGTCAGTGGTGCGCTTTGTCAGCCCGGTCCGGCCCGTTCCTGCTCCCCGCACCAAGTCAGTGGTGCGCTTCGTCAGCCCGGTCCGGCTCGTTCCTGCTCCCTGCACCAAGCCAGTGGTGCGCGTCGTCAGCCCGGTCCGGCCCGCTCCTGCTCCCCGCACCAAGTCAGTGGTGCGCTTCGTCAGCCCGGTCCGGCCCGTTCCTGCTCCCCGCACCAAGCCAGTGGTGCGCTTCGTCAGCCTGGTCCGGCCCGTTCCTGCTCCCCACACCAAGCCAGTGGTGTGCGTCGTCAGTCCGGCACAGCCCGTGCCTGTTCCACCGGTGCCTGGTCCGGCACCGGTCAGCTGCTCCACGCCGGAGCTAGAGCAATCCGCTCCACCAGTGTTCAGTCCAGCTCCGGCCAGCAGGGCCAGACCGGACCAGGGGTACTTTGGGGGTTAGAGAGGGAATTGGGATCATGCCCGGAGCCGGATCCGCCGCCAAGGCGGAGGGCCCACCCGGTCCCTCCCCTGTGGTGTTTGGTTGGCGCGGTCGGAGTCCGCGCCTTTGGGGGGGGGGGGGGGGGGGTACTGTCACGCCCTGGCTCTGGGGACGCTTGTATGTTGAGCCAGGGTGTGAGTTTTCTTTGTTTGTTCGGTAGCTCGTTGTCTCTGATTGGGAGCCATACTTAGGTAGCCGTTTGGCATTGTTTGGTGTGGGATCTTGTTCCAGTATAGGTTTGTGCTAGAACCGAGGACGTCAAGTTATCGTTTGTTGTTTTTGTTCGTGTGTTCATTCTAAATAATAAAAGTATGTTCACCTTCAACGCTGCGCCTTGGTCCTCTGTATCCGACGATCGTGACAGATGGAAGGAGAGATGAGAGGAAGAGATGGAAGGAGAGATGGAGAGGAAGAGATGGAAGGAGAGATGGAGAGGAAGAGATGGAAGGAGATATGGAAGGAGAGATGGCAGGAGAGATGGAGAGGAAGAGATGGAAGGAGAGATGGCAGGAGAGAACCAGAGGAAGAGATGGAAGGAGAGATGGAGAGGAAGAGATGGAAGGAGAGATGGAAGGAGAAAATGGAAGGAGAGAACCAGAGGAAGAGATGGAAGGAGAGATGGAAGGAGAGAACCAGAGGAAGAGATGGAAGGAGAGATGGAGAGGAAGAGATGGCAGGAGAGATGGAAGGAGAGAACCAGAGGAAGAGATGGAAGGAGAGATGGAAGGAGAGACGGAAGGAGAGAACCAGAGGAAGAGATGGAAGGAGAGATGGAGAGGAAGAGATGGAAGGAGAGATGGAAGGAGAGAACCAGAGGAAGAGATGGAAGGAGAGATGGAAGGAGAGATGGAAGGAGAGAACCAGAGGAAGAGATGGAAGGAGAGATGGAGAAGAAGAGATGGAAGGAGAGATGGAAGGAGAGATGGAGAGGAAGAGATGGAAGGAGAGATGGCAGGAGAGAACCAGAGGAAGAGATGGAAGGAGAGATGGAAGGAGAGAACCAGAGGAAGAGATGGAAGGAGAGATGGCAGGAGAGATGGAAGGAGAGAACCAGAGGAAGAGATGGAAGGAGAGATGGAGAGGAAGAGATGGAAGGAGAGATGGAAGGAGAGATGGAAGGAGAGATGGAAGGAGAGAACCAGAGGAAGAGATGGAAGGAGAGATGGAAGGAGAGATGGAGAGGAAGAGATGGAAGGAGACATGGAAGGAGAGATGGAAGGAGAGATGGAGGGGGAGAGATGGAAGGAGAGATGGAAGGAGAGAACCAGAGGAAGAGATGGAAGGAGAGATGGAAGGAGAGATGGAAGGAGAGATGGAAGGAGAGATGGAGGGGGAGAGATGGAAGGAGAGATGGAAGGAGAGAACCAGAAGAAGAGATGGAAGGAGAGATGGAAGGAGAGATGGAAGGAGAGAACCAGAGGAAGAGATGGAAGGAGAGATGGAAGGAGAGATGGAGAGGAAGAGATGGAAGTGATAATAGCTTCTTCGTCTGAGCTCCTTTGAGAAACAACCAAGCAGCAATCAGCTCTAAATATAGTATCGGCACTCAGTCGTTTGCAGCCAATTATTTATGAATAATAATAGAAGGACTAGCATGGAGACGTCACCATTCAAAACAACACCATCCATCTCTCATCTACCTCCCGAACACCCCGAGGGGGAAACCATAAGGAACAAGATGTGAACAGAAATTCTGTCATGGTGAAAAATGGGGGTGAGGTGAGAAAGCTGATTGGGTATAAGCTGCATGCTCACATCTCCCACTCCACGTGCATAGAACAAACATCAATAGCTATATATGAGAGTTGCCATAAATAGCAGCAACGATTCATGCAACAATAAGACTTATAAAAACAATTTCAGTTCAGATGAATGTCTATATCCATCACAGTCCATTATCATTAATCGTCCTGTATAAAAGTGACATTACCAATGATTGTGATATTTTTGGCAAAATAATCCACAGCCACACCTGCCCAGCTGCAAAATCATGGGTTTAAAACCGGATTAATTTAAAAACCTGATCGTTATCGTTCATTATATAACTCCTATCATAGAAAGTGCTTCCTGAAGGAAGTTTGGACCACTGGACCGTGATGCATTATGAGCATTAGGGCGAGTGACAGGTTTGGCATGGCATTACTCAGCATAATATTGTTTACGGGAGCGCTAACAACAGCAACAACAACAACAGGGTCAGTAAACAAACAAACAGAGGGCAGGCAGTGTCATCCTCCCAACACTCCTTTAGCCACATAAACAACAACATTTATCTAATAATGACTATATCTGACTATATCTACACAGACCTTGTAGACCCAACATTGTTGAGACGGTTGATGCGGGTTCAAAGTAGTAAGTGAATTGGTGACAGAAGTGGTTGTGACAGAATAGTTCATATAGTATACCCCAGGCATATTATACTTTTCTGTTCATTGAGAAAACAGCGACAGAAAGACACTCACAGAGACATAATCCTTAGAGAGAGTGAGAGAGAGACAAAGAGAGAGAGAAAGAGAGAGCGAGAGAGAGATTAAGAGTGTGTGTGAGAGAGAGAGACAGACAGAGAGAGACCATTGTAAATACACTCATATTTATGTTTATTTATTTTCCCATTTGTACTTTAACTATTTGCACATTGTTACAACACTGTATATAGACATTATATGACATTTGAAATGTCTTTATTCTTTTGGAACTTCTGAGTGTAATGTTTACTGTTACTATTTATTGTTCATTTCACTTTTGTTTACAATCTACGTCACTTGCTTTGGCAATGTTAACATATGTTTCCCATGCCACTAAAGCCCTTAAATTGAATTGAATTGAGAGAGAGAGAGACAGAGAACGAGAGAGAGCGAGACTGGGCACAGACGTCAGTTCAAAGTCTAGTTTTGATTTACTTTTGGTTGAGTTGTCAACTAACATGAATTCAACGTGATATCAACAGAACATTTCACCATGCCATTCCCTCCTCTCTCTCTCTCCCTCCCTCCATTCTCCCTTCAATCCCTCAATATGTTCATCCTTTACTCCATCTTTCCCTCTCTTTCCCTTCTCTCCCTTTTTTGCTCCTCTCTCTGTCTTCATCCTTCCCTCCATATTTCCCTCCTTTCTCTCACTCTCCACTCTTTCTTCCATCTTTACCTCAATCTCTCCCTCATTTTTCTCCGTCCCTCTCCTCTGAATACTGAATGCTGTGAATCAGGGCAGTGCCCTCCTGAGCTCTCTCCTCTCTTCCTCTCTCTCTCTCTCTCTCTCTCCCCCTCTCTCTCTCTTGCTCTCTCTCTCTCTCTCTCTCTCTCTCTCTCTCTCTCTCTCTCTCTCTCGCTCTCTCTCTCTCACTCTCTCTCGGCTATTACCTCCATTTCCCCCTTTCCTCCAGCCGTCCTTCTGTCTGCATACTGAATGCTATGAATCAGAGCCGTGCCATCCTGAACTCTCTCCTCTCTACCCATTGTCTTGGTCAGGATGATAACAGATCACAGTTAGCCTGCCTGCCTGCCTGCCTGCCTGCCTGCCTGCCTGCCTGCCTGCCTGCCTGCCTGCCTGCCTGCCTGCCTGCCTGCCTGCCTGCCTGCCTGCCTGCCTTATGTGCACTTGAAGACACTCAAATGACAGTACATTCAAGCTTTCATCAGACAGTTCAGTATATAAATTCCCCCGTGTAGAGGAGGCCCAGGGTGAGGGTTGGTGCATCACTGATTGCTAAGAGAAGTAGGGGTTTATGTATCAGCACAGCTGAAGTCAACAGACCTAGTGGAGACCAGGGACATTTGGGACACGTCTTACCCTTTCTTCCTAGTGGAGACCAGGGACAGTTGGGACACGTCTTACCCTTTCTTCCTAGTGGAGACCAGGGACATTTTGGACACGTCTTAAACTTTCTTCCTAGTGGAGACCAGGGACAGTTGGGACACGTCACTCTTTCTTCGTAAGCCTAATGCAAGGTCATCACTATATTAAACCGCCAGCATCTCCCTGTGTTTCTCAGGACGTCTGTTTCTCTGGTCTACTTTACTGAACCAGCTCCTAGCTAAGCAACAGCCAGCATCTCCCTGTGCGCCCACCATGCATGTACACCGATTCACCCCGCACCTTCTTGCTGCAGTGCCAGATCAGAAGAGGAGAGGGAGAGGGTGAAGGGGGAGGGAGAGAATGAAAGGAGTAATGGAGAGGGAGGGAGAGAGAAGAGAGAGTATTGAATAAGGAAACAGTGAAGAGTGAATGGGGAGAGTGGGGTGTAGGAACATTAGGAACCATGTTAAAACAAACACCATTACGCAACAGCCACCTAGGGATTACTACAACAAATGAAATGTTTATCTAGTGTCTTTTCAGTCAGACCCTCCCTCTCCATCTCTTTTTCCTCCCTCCCTCCACTCTCTCCCTCCCCCCTCTCTCTCTGTCTGACCTCAGTGTGATATTGCGTTGGTAGTGCTGTTGTTCACCATCTGTTGACCATGTTTGGCACCGTAGTGTAGTGTGTGTTTCCTGTACCACACCTCTCCTGTTGGGGACATTATTCACAATCTCTCTGACACTCTCTTATAAGTGATTTAAACTCACTGGTCATTCAATCTCTTGCTGGTATGGTGACACATTTATTAGATAATCAATCAATTCAATCATCACATACTGTATTTTATTTTTTATTTTTTCCTTTATTTAACTAGGCAAGTCAGTTAAGAACAAATTCTTATTTACAATGACGGCCTACACCGGCCAAACCTGGACGACGCTGGGCCAATTGTGCACCGCCCTATGGGACTCCCAATCACGGCCGGTTGTGATACAGCCTGGAATCGAACCAGGGGGTCTGTAGTGATGCCTCAAGCACTGAGATGCAGTGCCTTAGACCGCTGCGCCACAGAGGAGGTATTTTCAAAAACATCTATGCACCCTTTACTACTCAACATGTAAGCATACCACCAAGTATACAGATCATTATCAGCAGAAGATAAGATGTATACATCTATTTTTGTTGTTGTTGTAGTTGTTGACAATGGTTTGTTGTTGTTGTTGTTGCTGTTGTTGTTATCAAAAAGAGAACTAACCAAATTGTTTTGCTGTTTTCTTAGTGGAGCTCACAACCTGAAAACATCTTTGAGGCAACGTACCGGTACACAGCCTTGGTCTGGATCAACCCTTAGAAATTGTTGTGTATTTGTTTGGCTAATGCTTCACTGTACATTTCCTACAGAGAGGCCAACAGAAATCCAATCTCTACCATCAGCCAGCCGGCAAAATAAATTACATTTAATTTGTCATGTGGAACCCAAATCTAATCTGTTAGTTTAATGATAGGAGAAGAAGCCATTCTACTCTGAACACCAGCGAGGCCGTGTATAGGGCCTATTTGTTCCAACGTTTTATTGCTTATCACATCTCGGAAGTTTAATGCGTATAAAAAAAGATCCATCTCTTTTAGAATTATGATGCTCGTCGTCGTTTTTCATGTTCATAGTTTTAATGTTCATGATGTCGACAACAATCCCTAATACCATAACATTTGATTAACAAGGCACTTATGGTGCCTTCAGAAAGTTTTCATACCCTTTGACTTATTCCACATTTTATTGTATTAGTAATTAATTAGTATTGTATTTATTGTGTTATTAGCCTGAATTTTAAATGAATTTTAAAAAATCTCACTCATCTACACACAATACCCCATAATGACAAAGCGAAAACATGTTTTTAGACATTTTTGCAAATTTCTTAAAAATGAAATACAGAAATATCTCATTTACGTAAGTATTCACACCCCTAAGTCAATACTTTGTAGAAGCACTTTTGGCAGCGATTACAGCTGTGAGTTTTTCTGGATAAGTCTCTAAGAGCTTTCCACACCTGGATTGTGCAACATTTGCCAATTCTTCAAGGTCTGTGAATTTGGTTGTTGATCATTGCTAGACAACCATTTTCAGGTCTTGACATAGATTTTTAAGTAGATTTAATTCTAAACTGTAACTCGGCCACTCAGGAACATTCACTGTCTTCTTGATAAGCAACTCCAATGTAGATTTGACCATGTGTTTTAGGTTATTGTACTGCTGAAAGGTGAATTCATCTCCCAGTGTCTGGTTGAAATCAGATTGAACCAGGTTTTCCTCTAGGATTTTGCCTGTGCTTAGCTCCATTCCGTTTATTTGTTATCCTGAAAAGCTCCTTAACGATTACAAGTATACACAGTACTCAGTAATGTGTTGTATTGGATTTGCCCCAAACATAACACCTTGTACTCAGGACAAAATGTTAACTGCTTTACCACATTTTTGCAGTATTACTTTAGTGCCTTGTTGCAAACAGGATGCATGTTTTGGAATATTTGTATTCTGTACAGGCTTCCTTCTTTTCACTTTGTCAATTAGGTTAGTATTGTGGAGTAACTACAATGTTGTTGATCCATCGTCAGTTTTCTCCTATCACAGCCATTAAACTCTGTAACTGTTTTAAAGTCACCATTGGCCTCATGGTGAAATCCCTGAGAGGTTTCCTTCCTCTCCAGCAACTGAGTTAGGAAGAACGCCTGTATCTTTGTAGCGACTGGGTGTGTTGAAACACCATCCAAAGTGTAATTAATAACTTCACCATGCTCAAAGGGATATTCCATGTCTGCTTTTTTTTTTTTTACCCATATACCAATAGGTGCCCTTCTTCGCAAGGCATTGGAAAAACTCCCTGGTCTTTGTGGTTGAATCTGTGTTTGAAATTCACTGCTCGACTGATGGACCTTACAGATAATTGCATGTGTGGGGTACACAGATGAGGTAGTCATAAAACAAATATTTTAAACACTATTATTGCACACAGAGTGAGTTCCTGCAACATATTATGTGACTTGTTAAGCACATTTTTACTCCTGGACTTATTTAGGCTTACCATAACAAAGGGGTTGAATACTTATTGACTCAAAACATTAAAGCTTTTCTTTTTTTTTCATTATTTGTAAACATTTAGAAAACATTATGATGATGGGGTATTGTGTGTAGGCCAATGACAAAACATCTCAATTTAATCCATTTTAAATTCATGCTGTAACGCAACAAAATGTGGAAAAATTGAAGAGGTGTTAATAATTTCTGAAGACACTGTATATGCATTTACATTGTCCTCTCGGTATGAGTATTCATTTCAAGGAAGCCATTTCCTTTAAGTAGCCATTTCAGAGTAGACATTTTAAATTGGATCTATCCAATTTGAAATGTCCGTCCATCCGATACATTCATGTTTACAGAGATGAGTTGTGCAGACGCTAGAGCAGGGGACACAATTAATTAAGGAGACGCAATAGGCATTTACACAGTCTTCCTTCCTAGTACAAGTCGTTATTTCTAAGTAGTCATTTCAACAACAACAATCCATTCATATTTACTGAGATGAGTTGTAAATATAGAGTACCACTCTCCCCTCATGAGACATGGGTAAACTACCATGGGTAAACTACCATGGGTAAACTACCATGGGTAAACTACCATCCATTCAGAGATTACTTTTACAGTACAGTCTTTAGGGCACCACTCACCTCTCTGCTTATAATAATCATAATTATAATAGTAATTATATAATTACAATTTTCAAGACACCCAAAGTAACTTTACATAGACAAGATAATCAGCAGGTTCACTGTACCACCACTTTCTCTCCTTACTGATGAATTTAGGACAAGAGTAGTCATCTCTAAGTAGTCCTTTCAGAGTAGAGTAGTCATCTCTAAGTAGTCCTTTCAGAGTAGAGTAGTCATCTCTAAGTAGTCCTTTCAGAGTAGAGTAGTCATCTCTAAGTAGTCCTTTCAGAGTAAAGTAGTCATCTCTAAGTAGTCCTTTCAGAGTAAAGTAGTCATCTCTAAGTAGTCCTTTAAGAGTAGAGTAGTCATCACTAAGTAGTCCTTTCAGAGTAAAGTAGTCATCTCTAAGTAGTCCTTTCAGAGTAGAGTAGTCATCACTAAGTAGTCCTTTCAGAGTAAAGTAGTCATCTCTAAGTAGTCCTTTCAGAGTAGAATAGTCATCACTAAGTAGTCCTTTCAGAGTAAAGTAGTCATCTCTAAGTAGTCCTTTCAGAGTAGAGTAGTCATCTCTAAATAGTCATTTCAGAGAACAGTAGTCATCTCTAAGTAGTCCTTTCAGAGTAGAGTAATCTCTGAGTAGTCCTTTCAGAGTAGAGTAGTCATCTCTAAGTAGTCCTTTCAGAGTAGAGTAGTCATCTCTAAGTAGTCCTTTCAGAGTAGAGTAGTCATCTCTAAGTAGTCCTTTCAGAGTACAGTAGTCATCTCTAAGTAGTCCTTTCAGAGTAGAGTAGTCATCACTAAGTAGTCCTTTCAGAGTAAAGTAGTCATCTCTAAGTAGTCCTTTCAGAGTAGAGTAGTCATCACTAAGTAGTCCTTTCAGAGTAAAGTAGTCATCTCTAAGTAGTCCTTTCAGAGTAGAGTAGTCATCTCTAAATAGTCATTTCAGAGAACAGTAGTCATCTCTAAGTAGTCCTTTCAGAGTAGAGTAATCTCTGAGTAGTCCTTTCAGAGTAGAGTAGTCATCTCTAAGTAGTCCTTTCAGAGTAGAGTAGTCATCTCTAAGTAGTCCTTTCAGAGTAGAGTAGTCATCTCTAAGTAGTCCTTTCAGAGTAGAGTAATCTCTCTGAGTAGTCCTTTCAGAGTAGAGTAGTCATCTCTAAGTAGTCCTTTCAGAGTAGAGTAGTCATCTCTGAGTAGTCTTTTCAGAGTAGAGTACTCATTGCTGAGTAGTCCTTTCAGAGTAGAGTAGTCATCTCTAAGTAGTCCTTTCAGAGTAGAGTAGTCATCTCTAAGTAGTCCTTTCAGAGTAGAGTAGTCATATCTAAGTAGTCCTTTCAGAGTAGAGTAGTCATCTCTAAGTAGTCCTTTCAGAGTAGAGTAATCTCTGAGTAGTCCTTTCAGAGTAGAGTAGTAATCTCTATGTAGTCCTTTCAGAGTAGAGTAGTCATCTCTAAGTAGTCCTTACAGAGTAGAGTAGTCATCTCTAAATAGTCCTTTCAGAGTAGAGTAGTCATCTCTTAATAGTCATTTCAGAGAACAGTAGTCATCTCTGAGTAGTCCTTTTGGAGTAGAGTAGTCATCTCTAGGTAGTCCTTTCAGAGTAGAGTAGTCATCACTAAGTAGTCCTTTCAGAGTAGAGTAGTCATCACTGAGTAGTCCTTTCAGAGTAGAGTAGTCATCTCTGAATAGTCATTTCAGAGAACAGTAGTCATCTCTGAGTAGTCCTTTCAGAGTAGAGTAGTCATCACTAAGTAGTCATTTCAGAGTACAGTAGTCATCTCTAAGTAGTCCTTTCAGAATAGAGTAGTCATCACTAGGTAGTCCTTCCAGAGTAGAGTAGTCATCACTAAGTAGTCCTTTCAGAGTAGAGTAGTTTTCACTTAGTAGTCCTTTCAGAGTAGAGTAGTCATCTCTAAGTAGTCCTTTCAGAGTAGAGTAGTCATCTCTGAGTAGTCCTTTCAGAGTAGAGTAGTCATCACTTAGTAGTCCTTTCAGAGTAGAGTAGTCATCACTAAGTAGTCCTTTCAGAGTAGAGTAGTTTTCACTTAGTAGTCCTTTCAGAGTAGAGTAGTCATCTCTAAGTAGTCCTTTCAGAGTAGAGTAGTCATCTCTGAGTAGTCCTTTCAGAGTAGAGTAGTCATCACTTAGTAGTCCTTTCAGAGTAGAGTAGTCATCACTAAGTAGTCCTTTCAGAGTAGAGTAGTCATCACTTAGTAGTCCTTTCAGAGTAGAGTAGTCATCTCTGAGTAGTTCTTTCAGAGTAGAGTAGTCATCTCTGAGTAGTCCTTTCGGAGTAGAGTAGTCATCTCTAAGTAGTCCTTTCAGAGTAGAGTAGTCATCTCTAAGTAGTCCTTTCAGAGTAGAGTAGTCATCACTAAGTAGTCCTTTCAGAGTAGAGTAGTCATATCTGAGTAATCCTTTCAGAGTAGAATAGTCATCTCTGAGTAGTCCTTTCAGAGTAGAGTAGTCATCTCTGAGTAGTCCTTTCAGAGTAGAGTAGTCATCTCTAAGTAGTCCTTTCAGAGTAGAGTAGTCATCACTAAGTAGTCCTTTCAGAGTAGAGTAGTCATATCTGAGTAGTCCTTTCAGAGTAGAATAGTCATCTCTGAGTAGTCCTTTCAGAGTAGAGTAGTCATATCTGAGTAGTCCTTTCAGAGTAGAGTAGTCATTTCTGAGTAGTCCTTTCAGAGTAGAGTAATCTCTGAGTAGTCCTTTCAGAGTAGAGTAGTCATCTCTGAGTAGTCCTTTCAGAGTAGGGTAGTCATCTCTATGTAGTCCTTTCAGAGTAGAGTAGTCATCTCTAAGTAGTCCTTACAGAGTAGAGTAGTCATCTCTGAATAGTCCTTTCAGAGTAGAGTAGTCATCTCTGAATAGTCATTTCAGAGAACAGTAGTCATCTCTGAGTATTCCTTTCGGAGTAGAGTAGTCATCTCTGAGTAGTCCTTTCAGAGTAGAGTAGTCATCACTAAGTAGTCCTTTCAGAGTAGAGTAGTCATCTCTGTGTAGTCCTTTCGGAGTAGAGTAGTCATCTCCGAGTAGTCCTTTTAGAGTAGAGTAGTCATCTCTAAGTAGTCCTTTCAGAGTAGAGTAGTCATCTCTGAATAGTCCTTTCAGAGTAGAGTAGTCATCTCTGAATAGTCCTTTCAGAGTAGAGTAGTCATCTCTGAATAGTCATTCCAGAGAACAGTGGTCATCTCTGAGTAGTCCTTTCAGAGTAGAGTAATCTCTGAGTAGTCCTTTCAGAGTAGAGTAGTCATATCTAAGTAGTCCTTTCAGAGTAGAGTAGTCATTACTGAGTAGTCATTTCAGAGTAGAGTAGTCATCTCTTAGTAGTCCTTTCAGAGTAGAGTAGTCATCACTAAGTAGTCCTTTCAGAGTAGAGTAGTCATCTCTGAGTAGTCCTTTCAGAGTAGAGTAGTCATCTCTGAGTAGTCCTTTCAGAGTAGAGTAGTCATCACTGAGTAGTCCTTTCAGAGTAGAGTAGTCATCTCTAAGTAGTCATTTCAGAGTAGAGTAGTCATCTCTAAGTAGTCCTTTCAGAGTAGAGTAGTCATCTCTAAGTAGTCCTTTCAGAGTAGAGTAGTCATCTCTATGTAGTCCTTTCAGAGTAGAGTAGTCATCTCTATGTAGTCCTTTCAGAGTAGAGTAGTCATCTCTAAGTAGTCCTTTCAGAGTAGAGTAGTCATCTCTATGTAGTCCTTTCAGAGTAGAGTAGTCATCTCTAAGTAGTCCTTTCAGAGTAGAGTAGTCATTGCTAAGTAGTCCTTTCGGAGTAGAGTTTTCATTTCTAATTGGATGGGATTGAGTAAACTGACCATCCGTTCAGTTCATGTTTACCTATATGAGTTGTACAGTAGTACGGGTATGTCCCAAATGGCAGCCTATGGGCCCTGGTCAAAAGTAGTGCACTATATGAGGAATGGCAACCTACTTCCTCCTTTCCTTACTGCTGACAGCCAATCTGTGTCCGAGGCCTTCTTGTCTCTGCTGGTGGACCAATGGAGAATGGTGACTAAATGATTATGATCAACAGAGACCCACTGGGTACACACGTCAGTTCAAAGTCTAGTTTTGATTTACTTTTGGTTGAGTTGTCAACTAACGTGAATTTAAAAAGTGAAATCAACAAAAAATGTCAGCGTGTAATTGGATTTACGTTAAACGTTGGGTTAAAAAAATAAGAAATTCCCATGTGTTGATGACTTTTTGCAAACCCAATCAGTTTTCCACATTGATTCAACATCATTACATTTAATTTTTTGGTTGAAATGACGTGGAAACAATGTTGATTCAACCAGTTTTTGCCCAGTGGGGACCCCTTGCTTCACACTGCTCCTGAGTAATATCCAATTCCTGGTTAGCCAAGGACAGGCATCACTCCGCTGTGACGCAGACAGGATGGAACAGACGTAACTATCACACATACATCAGAACATCATGTTTTTAAAGTTGTTGTTTTAAAATAATATATGGTTGAACATGTTCTGATACAACCCAAAGCCCAAACCAAAACATATACCTCAGCACACATAATGTAAACAATAGGTTACATCGCCTATATTAATCAGTGTATTGGAAGTTCCAGTACATACACACACACACAATAAAAATCATATTTTCCCTAACCCCTAAACCTAATTCTTACCCTAACTCTAACCATAACCTTAACCCTAACCCTAACCCTAACCCTAACCCTAACCCTAACCCTAACCCTAACCCTAACCTTAACCCCAAAACCTAACCTTAACCCAAACCCTAAACCTAACCCTAGCTCCAATCCCTAACCCTAAAACTAACCCTAGCTCCTAATGCTCACCTCATTCTAACCCTAACCCTAATTTTAAATAACCCTAAACCCCCTAGAAATATAATTTGATCTTGTGGGACTAACAGGGTGACCCCAGTTGGTCAAATATTTGTTTGTTTACTATTCTTGTAGGAACTTCTGGTCCCCGAAAGTATAGTTGAACACGTCCACACAAACACCACGCACACACATATACACACACACACACACACACACACACACACACACACACACACACACACACACACACACACACACACACACACACACACACACACACACACACACACACACACACACACACACACACCATTTCAGGTAAGCTGCAGGGTCTAATTTATTTTGAAGACTGCAGCAGTGAGAGTCAGACGTGCTGACGGTGCCATGGTGCCTGACCACATGCCAGACTGTGAGTGTGCGTGCATGAGTGTGTGACCCCATGCCAGACTACAAGGACAACAGCTTGGTACGTTTGTCCATGACCGTGTTGCCACCCACGCACAATGCAACAGTCAGCTTGTACAGTCGCACGGGGGTGGATGACGTCAACGCATCTGCTCCATTTCTCAGGGTCCCATCCTTCCATCTTTACGACAGTGAGAGGCTGGAGCAGAGCGGTACTGAGGTGAAAGATCCCATTCTCTGTGCGGGAGACTGGGGTTGATACAGCAGTGTCCTGTTAAGAGCAGGGATGGGACTTAAGGATTTCGGGCCCTGGTCAGCTGGGCTAGTAGATCACAGGTCCATAATCGGGTCCAAAATCAGTGCCGTACGATATTTGAAAGACTTCAATTTTCCCTAGCTGAACATTATTCACAATTTCCACTGACCCGGTCTAGAAAAGTGATAGCCTCGGGCTGGCGGGCTAGCTTAAATTGCATCTCTGTTCAGAGAGGTGGTGATCTAAACTCAGCAAAAAAAGAAACGTCCCTTTTTCAGGACCCTGTCTTCCAAACATAATTCGTTAAAACCCAAATAACTTCACGGATCTTCATTGTAAAGGGTTTGAACACTGTTTCCCATGCTTGTTTCTATGAACCATAAACAATTAATGAACATGCACCTGTGGAGTAGGTCTGAGACCCTGCATGGTGAAATAGAGACGTCATGTGTAACGGGTGTGTACCCCTTTAAGAGAGCAGCAGGGTTATGGGCTCAGGGAGTGATAAGCGGAGAGAGAAATGGGATGTACAATTCCTCTATTTATTTATTTGTATTTACTCCGTTTATTTGGGCAGCGACAGGGTACAACAAAAACATACGTCTCAGAAAGGAAAAGTGATGCGTTGCGCCAGATTTTTCTGACAGCTCATTTCCATCTGCTTGTGGATATGGATTGGGCGACACAGTGAGTGGCTAGAGCAGAGCACCTTCTGAGAAGTGACATTTCTAATTCTCTCTGCAAATGTGATACAGAATACTGAGGATAGGTATTAAGATAGTCTCCCCACCTCAGCCCCAGCAGTGTTCTGATAGTCTCCCCACCTCAGCCCCAGCAGTGTTCAGATAGTCTCCCCACCTCAGCCCCAGCAGTGTGATGAAAAGTAATGATCTATGAAGCTGTGCAACTCTGCTCTTCTCTGCTCTACTCTACTTTAGTCTAGTCTCTACTTTATTCTACTTTGCTCTACTCTACTCTACTCTGCTTTACTCTGATCTGCTCTATTTTAGTCTCTACTTTATTCTACTCTACTCTGATCTACTCTAGTCTCTACTCTACTCTAGTCTCTACTTTACTCTACTCTACTCTACTCTACTCTACTCTACTCTACTCTACTCTACTCTACTCTACTCTACTCTACTCTACTCTACTCTACTCTACTCTACTCTACTCTACTCTACTCTACTCTACTCTACTCTACTCTACTAATCTCTACTCTAGTCTCTAGTCTCTAGTCTCTAGTCTCTACTCTACTCTAGTCTAATCTACTCTACAACACTCTACTCTACTCTACTCTTCTCTAGTCTCTACTCTATTCTACTCATCTCTACTCTACTCTAGTCTGCTCTACTCTACTCTACTCTACTCTACTCTACTCTACTCTACTCTACAATACTATACAATACTCTACAATACTCTACTCTACTCTCTACTCTACTTTATTATACTATACTCTACACTCTACTCTACTCTACTCTATTCTACTAATCTCTACTCTAGACTCTACTCTACTCTACTCTGCTCTGCTCTACTTTACTCTACTCTAGTCTCTACTCTACTCTACTCTACAATACTCTACTCTACTCTACTCTACTCTACTCTACTCTACTCTACTCTACTCTAGTCTACTCTACTCTACTCTACTCTACTCTACTCTACTCTAGTCTCCAGTCTCTACTCTCTACTCTGCTCTGCTCTACTCTACTCTACTCTACTCTAGTCTCTACTCTCTACTCTACAATACTCTACTCTACTCTACTCTACTCTCTACTCAACTCTCTACTCTACTATAGTCTCTACTCTACTCTACTCTAGTCTCCAGTCTCTACTCTCTACTCTGCTCTGCTCTGCTCTACTCTACTCTACTCTACTCTAGTCTCTACTCTCTACTCTACAATACTCTACTCTACTCTACTCTACTCTACTCTACTCTCTACTCAACTCTCTACTCTACTATAGTCTCTACTCTACTCTACTCTATAGTCTCTACTATACAATACTCTACTCTACTCTACTCTACACTCTACTCTACTCTATTCTACTCAAAGTAAAATACGCAAAAACGAAACTTCAGAACGGGAAGAAAATAAATACTGCGCACAGAACAGACCTACCGCTTCTTAGACTTGCTTTATATGAGAATGACAGATCTAGGCCTCCCGAGTGGCGCAGCGGTCTAAGGCACTGCAGTGCTTGAGGCATCACTACAGATCTGGTTTCGATCCCGGTCTGTGTCGCAGCCGGCCGTGACTGGGAGACACATGAGGGGATGCAAAATTGGCCAATGTCGTCCGGGTTAGGGGAGGGTTTGGCCGGCCGGGATGTCCTTGTACCATTGCACTCTAGATACTCTTGTGGTGGGCTGGGCACATGCATGCTGACACAGTCGGCAGTTATACAATGTTTCCTCTGACACATTGGTGCGGCTGGCTTCCGGGTCAAGAAGCAGTGCGGCTTGGCACGATCGTGTTTCGGAGGACGCATGGCTATCGATATTCGCCTCTCCTGAGTCCGTACGGGAGTTGCAGTGATGGGAGAAGACTGTAAAATATAATAATAATGACAGATCTATAACTCCGATTTCTATGTGAATTTGGTCACACAAAAAATTACATATTGCAGCTTTAAAAAGGAGCAACAGTCACCAGCCAGATGAATCAATATAGTGAGAGGCTACTCTCCCGTGAAAATACACACCCTCAGAGATAGAGGGAACATGGAGACATGTCTCTGTGAACAACAGCTGGTTTTGTGCTCTCTAATGTTAAGGAAGTCTTGAGTTGTTGCTGAGTTACAATACCTCATAATAAGCTGCAGACCATAATATTTACAAAGAGCTGTTTCTTGACAATTTCTCACATGGAATAGACTTCATTTCTCAGAACAAGAATAGACTGACGAGTTTCAGAAGAAAGTTATTTGTTTCTTGCCATTTTGAGCCTGTAATCGAACCCACAATTGCTGATGCTCCAGATACTCAACTAGTCTCAAGAAGGCCAGTTTTATTGCTTCTTTAACCAGCACAACAGTTTTCAGCTGTGCTAACATAATTGCAAAAGGGTTTTCTAATGATCAATTAGCCTTTTAAAATGATAAAATTGGATTAGCAAACATAATGTGCCATTGGAACACAGGACTGATGGTTGCTGATAATGGGTCTCTGTACGCCTATGTAGATATTCCATTAAAAATCAGCCGTTTCCAGCTACAATAGCCATTTACAACATTAACAATGTCTACACTGTATTTCTGATCAATTTGATGTAAAAAATTGCTTTCCTTTCGAAAACAAGGACAATTCTAAGTGACCCCAAACTTTTGAACGGTAGTGTATTCGGAAAGTATTCAGACCCCTTGACTTTTTCCACATTTTGTTACGTTACAGCCTTATTCTAAAATGGATTAAATAAAAAAGTGTCCTTATCAATCTACACACAATACCCCATAACGACAAATCAAAAACAGGTTTCTAGAAATGTTTGCAAATGTATTACAAATGCAGAACAGAAATACCTTATTTACATAAGTATTCAGACCCTTTGCTATGAAACTTGAAATTGAGCTCAGGTGCATCCTGTTTCCATTGATCGTCCTTGAGATGTTTCTACAACTTGACTGGAGTCCACCTGTGGTAGATTAAAATGATTGGACATGATTTGGAAAGGCACACACCTGTCTATATAAGGTCCCACAGTTGACAGTGCATGTCAGAGCAAAAACCAAGCCATGAGGTCGAAGGAATTGTCCGTAGAGCTCCGAGACAGGATTGTGTCAAGGCAAGGATCTGGGGAAGGGTAACAAAACCTGTATGCAGCGTTGAAGTTCCCCAAGAACACAGTGTTCTCCATCATTCTTAGACGGAAGAAGTTTGGAAGGACCAAGACTTCCTTGGTCAGGGAAGTGACCAAAAACCCAATGGTCACTCTGACAGATCTCCAGAGTTCCTCTGTGGAGATGGGATAACCTTCCAGAAGGACAACCATCTCTGCAGCACTCCACCAATCAGGTCTTTATGGTATAGTGGCCAGACGGAAGCCACTCCTCAGTAAAAGGCACATGCCAGCCCGCTTGGAGTTTGCCAAAAGGCACCTAAAGGACTCTCAGACCAACAAGATTATCTGGTCTGATGAAACCAAGATTGAATTCTTTGGCCTGAATGACAAGCGTCCTGCTCCAAAGCGCTCAGGACCTCAGACTGGGGCGAATGTTCACCTTCCAACAGGACACCGACCCTAAGCACACAGCCAAGACATCGCTGGAGTGTCTTGGGAAAAGTCTCTGAATGTCCTTGAGTGGCCCAGCCAGAGCCCGGACTTAAACCCGATCGAACATCTCTGGAGAGACCTGAAAAAAGATGTGCAGCGACGCTCCTCATCTAACCTGACAGAGCTTGAGAGGATCTGCAAAGAAGAATGGGAGAAACTTCCCAAATACAGGTATGTCTTGGGTATGACGCTTGTCGTGTCATACCCAAGACAAGACTCGAGGCTGTAATCGCTGCCAAATGTGCTTCAACAAAGTACTGAGTAAAGGATCTGAATACTTATATAAGTGTGATATTTCCGTTTTTAATTTCTAATCAATTTCCCAAAAATTCAAAAAAACTGTTTTTGCTTTGTCATTATGTGGTATTGTTTGGAGATTTCATTGTTTGGAAATTTCATCAATTTTAGAATAAGGCTGTATCGTAACAAAAGGTGGAAAAAGCAAGGGGTCTGAATACTTTCTGAATGCACTGTAGCTACCTCAATTACCTCGTACCCTTGCACATGGACTCGGTACTCGTGCTCCCTGTATATTGCCATGTTATTTGTCTACACCTGTTTACAAAGCATGTGACAAATAACATTTTATTTCGTTTAATGGATTTGACGGTAGCTTAAAGACGAACAACTAAAACCATGCGTTTAATGAGTCCGATACCATACCATAATTCCATTCCAGCCATTACTATGAGCCCGCCTCAATTAAAGGTGCCTCCTGTGATACACGGTACCAGTCAAAAGTTTGGACACAACTACTCATTCAAGGGTTTTTCTTTATTTTTACTATTTTTTACGTTGTAGAATAATAGTGAAGATATCAAAACTATGAAATAACACATATGGAATCATGTAGTAACCAGAAAAGTGTTAAACAAATATATTTGAGATTCTTCAAAGTAGCCACCGTTTGCCTTGATGACAGCTTTGCACACTATTGGCATTCTCTCAACCAGCTTCACCTGGAATGGTTTTCCAACAGTCTTGAAGGAGTTCCCACATATGCTGAGCACTTGTTGGCTGCTTTTACTTCACTCTGCAGTCCAACTCATCCCAAACCATCTCAATTGGTTGAGGTCAGGGGATTATGGAGGCCAGGTCATCTGATGCAGCACTCCATCACTCTCCTCCTTGGTCAAATAGCCCTTACACAGCCTGGAGGTGTGTTGGGTCATTGTGCTGTTGAAAAACAAATTATTGTCCCACTAAGCCCAAACCAGATGGGATGGCATATCACTGCAGAATGCTGTGGTAGCCATGCTGGTTAAGTGTGCCTTGAATTCTAAATAAATCACAGACAGTGTCCCCAGCAAAACACCCCCACACCTTCACACCTCCTCCATGCTTCACGGTGGGAACATATCCACATTGTTTTGGGGTGAGGGGGATACTCTTTGAAGAGATAGGACTTCAGACGTTTTTGGAAGATTAATTGGGATTCCGCTATCCTGACTTTAGGGTGTTTCTGGTTCCACCATTGGGGAGCCAGGACAGAGAAGAGCTTTGACTGGGATGAGCGGGAGCAGACCCCCATAGGGGTGGGATGGCCAATAAACCAGATGTGGCAGAACGGAGGGCTCGGGTTGGGGTGTAGGGTTTGAGCATAACCTGAAGGTAGGGTGGGGCAGTTCCCCTAGCTGCTCCATAGGCAAGCACCATGGTCTTGTAGTGGATGCGAGCTTTGACTGGAGGCCAATGGAGTATACGGAGGAGCAGGGTGACATGGGAGAACTTCGGAAGGTTGAAAACCAGGTGGGCGGCAGCGTTCTGGATAAGTTGCAGGGGTTTGATGGCACCAAGTATCGAATGTAATCCAGTAAAATGCCTAGCGAGGGTCTGAGAACATGGGAAATAGTGACGGATAGAGTAGCTGATCTGCAACAAACACATATGTCAGCGTTTTAGGGCTCTTGTGTGATGGTCGTCTCACGACTTCAATTTATACAGGGTCAGGATGAAAACCTTCATATTTCAGTTTGAGGACCTTTATCTTTTGAGCATGTGTGTGCACATGTGTGTGGTGTGAGCTTGCGTAGGGGAACATCTCCCCATCAGAGGGCCTCCTGTTGATGTTCACATGCCTGTCTACACGCCCTAAAGACTCACAATTCAGAATTCAAAGGAGATCCTGAGGGGGAAAAATAAACATAATTTAGCAACAGAGGCCAAAGTGTTGGACTGGAGGCCAGAGTGTTCCAACCACAATGCTCAGTGTTCCAACCACAACCAAAAGCTTGCTGTACGTTGACGAGCAGACGTCTGTGGCCTTGTTACTTAACCAAACAAAACAATAACAGAACTTGACCATTCTGTTGCCTGTGTGTGGCCTGGCCTTTCCTATTCAAAAAGGGCCTGGTTTCCCAAAAGCATCTTAAGGCTAAGTTCATCGTTAGAAGATTTGTAGGAGCATCGTTTAATCTCCAAGCTGTTTCCCAAAACCATCGTTATTAACGTTGCACTTGAAAACGCTCGGAATCTAACTTCTGCCTCAGAGCACTCGTAGAACGGCTAAATGCGTTGCTAAATGTGTTTTTGCCCAGAAGATATCTGCTATTACATCTGCATTGTGTGCTGTTTGGGGTTTTAGGCTGGGTTTCTGTATAAGCACTTTGTGACATCTGCTGATGTAAAAATACATTTGATTTGATAAAATGTTCTAAAGATACTGTAGAATCACATGGTTTATCCGTCTTTGCAATTAACCCTTAGCCTACAATTTCTGCGCCCCCGTGGACATCTAATTTAACATAATACAAAAATCGATCTATTTAGATCCTATCAGTATCCACACCTGCTCCAACGACTCACTTAGCGACCGTTCTCTCTGTGTGGTGTTTTGGGAAACGCATGTTACATCTTCGAAAGATGCATTGTTAAAACACTTGTAAGCCTAAGTTCCATCACTGTCGGGAAACCGGGCCCAGTTGAATACAACATGGTGGCATCTCACAAAGCCTTGGCTACCTTGGTGATTTTCACAGAATCAAATAGACTCTAGAATTCAGAATTCAGAGGTGATTCTGAAAAATAAACAGCATTAAACGAGAGGACAACGTGTTGGACTGGAGGCCAGAGTGTTCCAACCACAGGGCTCAGTGTTTCCGACTACAATGCTCAGTGTTCAATTATGTCATGATTGATGAGCACACGTCCCTGGAAGCCATTTTAGCTGGGCTTTGTTTAAAAGGGCAACATGGCTGTGTACTAACCCAAATAAAACCATAACAGAAACTGAGAAATTGGGCATTTCACTGCCTGTGTGTGTGGCCTAACTGCCCTTGTATTCATACAGTTCAATCAGAACAAAATGGCGGCATCTCAAACAACAAGACAACGAAAAAAGTTACCGTGATGATTTTCAGAGACCCAAAGAACATTCCAGTGTGGTAAGAAAGGAATGACCCAGTTTGAGGATTGTAAAGAGATGATCCCTTGACAAAAGGGCTTTCCCTCTACTAAAACAATACATCTTAGCAGAGAAGAATGATGCCACGTTAGGCCCAGTAATCTCATGTTGTTTGGAAACTGCCACAAAACAGCCATAAATGTTACAGTGCAACATTAAGAGTTCCATTGTATGCGCTTGGCTGTGTGATCCTAATGTGTATGTGTGTCTGTCTTTGTAGTCTTTGGCAGGGAATTTCTCCTGAGAAGGGAATTCCTCATCCATTGTATCCCTCTGGCTACTAAACACATGGATAAAGCTGTGTGTGTGCGTGCGTGTGTGTGTGTGTGCGTGTGTGTGTGTGTTTGTGTCTGTGTGTATACGTGCTTGTGTGTTGGAGTCGGTGGTCAGTGGGTCTGGAAAGCCGACTGGACCAGAGGATTATACCAGTAGAGACAGGATGGCAGCCCTAACCTAGTGGCAAAACACACACACGCACACATACCAGAGACCGGATGGCAGGCTGGGCCTATAGCCTGAAGTGATAACACAGAGACACAGGGGCTAGGGGGATGGATGTGGCCTTTCACTGACAGCGTCCATGGAACTAAGCTGTTTATTTGTCCTGATACATATTTGGGGACGCAAAGTTTAGAGTCCACTGACCCAATAACTGTCCAGGTTATTTCAGTCGTAAACAAACCGGAAAGCTGCGTCATGAAATGTTGGGTTGGATGGAGGTTAGGTTACTATCTTTGGCAATAACAGTAGATTATCTTACAGTTAACATGAACCGTTACTGTGTGCGTCCCAAATAGTACCCCACTCCCAATATAGTGCACTACTTCTGACCAGAGCCCAATGGGGAGTAGTGTACTACATAGGGAATAGGGTGCCATTTGGGACAGATCCCTTTGGGTTTTATTACATTAGCTTGACTGTGAAACTGATCTGCTGAGGTTTGAGTGCTCTGATGGCTGTGTGTCTAGAGAGTGTGTGTGTGTGTGTGCATGTGTGTATTTGTGTGTGTGTGTGTGTGTGTACATGTGTGCATGTATGTATGTATTTACTGTATGTACTGTATGTGTGTGTGTATACATGCTTGTGTGTGTGTTTAGTTGGAGTCTGTGGTCAGTGGGTCTGGAAAGCCAACTGGACTGGAGGATTATACCAGTAGAGACAGGATGGCAGCCCTAACCTAGTGGCAACACACGCTCGTGTGTACATGTGCATGCATGCAATCACTTCAGTTTGTGTGTGTGTTTATGTGTGCTTTCAAAGGTGTGCGTATGCATGCCTGAGTGCTGGGGGTTCTCTACTTTACAGTACATGCTTCCCCAGAGGTCCACTACTTCCCCCACCTACCTGCTCATCGTCCTCTGTGTGAGGACATCCCCCTGTGTTCCTCATTCGTTCCCCTGCCTTCTGTTCCCCATTCGTTCCCCTGCCTTCTGTTCCCCATTCGTTCCCCTGCCTTGTGTTCCTCATTCGTTCCCCTGCCTTCTGTTCCCCATTCGTTCCCCTGCCTTCTGTTCCCCATTCGTTCCCCTGCCTTGTGTTCCTCATTCGTTCCCCTGCCTTCTGTTCCCCATTCGTTCCCCTGCCTTCTGTTCCCCATTCGTTCCCCTGCCTTCTGTTCCCCATTCGTTCCCCTGCCTTGTGTTCCTCATTCGTTCCCCTGCCTTGTGTTCCCCATTCATTCCCCTGCCTTGTGTTCCCCATTCATTTCCTTGCCTTATGTTCCCCATTTGTTCCCCTGCCTTGTGTTCCCCATTTGTTCCCCTCCCTTATGTTCCCCATTTGTTCCCCTCCCTTATGTTCCCCATTTGTTCCCCTCCCTTATGTTCCCCATTTGTTCCCCTCCCTTATGTTCCGCATTCCCCCCACCCTGCCTTGTGCTCCCCACATTCCTCACCCCTGCCTTGTGCTCCCCACATTCCCCCCCGCCTTGTGCTCCCCACATTCCCCCCCTGCCTTGTGCTCCCCACACCCCCCCCCTGCCTTGTGCTCCCCACATTCCCCCCCTGCCTTGTGCTCCCCACATTCCCCCCCTGCCTTGTGCTCCCCACATTCCCCCCCTGCTTTGTGCTCCCCACACCCCCCCCCCTGCCTCCCCACATTCCCCCCTGCCTTGTGCTCCCCACATTCCCCCCCTGCCTCCCCACATTCCCCCCCTGCCTTGTGCTCCCCACATTCCCCCTCCTGCCTTGTGCTCCCCACATTCCCCCCCTGCCTCCCCACATCCCCCCCCGCCTTGTGCTCCCCACATTCCCCCCCTGCCTTGTGCTCCCCACAATCCCCCCCTGCCTTGTGCTCCCCACATTCCCCCCCTGCCTTGTGCTCCCCACATTCCCCCCCTGCCTTGTGCTCCCAACATTCCCCCCCTGCCTTGTGCTCCCCACATTCCCCCCCTGCCTTGTGCTCCCCACATTCCCTCCCTGCCTTGTGCTCCCCACATTCCCCCCCTGCCTTGTGCTCCCCACATTCCCCCCCTGCCTTGTGGTCCCCACATTCCCCCCCTGCTTTGTGCTCCCCACATTCCCCCCCTGCTTTGTGCTCCCCACATTCCCACGCCTCGAGCGACGCTCTTTGACTCGGCAGCTAATGACTAACGTAAACAGATGCTTCTACTGTGACAGGAAGTCCCCCAAATTCTATGAAAGCTGCAGGGTGACACACACACACACCACACACACACACACACACACACACACACACACACACACACACACACACACAGATCCCCACGGTCAGTGTTAACTATCTAACCAGGGTCCCTGCTTTATTTCACCAACCTCCAGCTGCAGCAGCACTGTAGAGGCCTATAAATCATTGGCTCCTATCATACCATGGAACATGAAATACTCTATAGGCCTAGAGTATACAGTATGTGGTCCTGTGTGACTTAGTCGGTTAAAATGACAACAGACAAGGTAGTTGGTTCAATTCCTGCAGGGATTACATCCGCAAATGAAAAAATATATGCACTTACTGTACTGTAATTGGCTTTGGATAAAAGCATTTGCTAAGTGACATATATTATATTCTACTATACTATATTCCAAAGTTACCCTGTATGTACCACCCGCTGTTGTATTAAAGCTAAGCTGAATGGGCACACTTATTCATATCTAAGTGCTTATTTTTTATTTATTTTTTTACGTCATTTAGCAGACGCTCTTATCCAGAGCGACTTACAAATGATAGCGTCTGTTTGCTCTACGCGGCTACAGTATAACTCTTTACATAATGAAACGGGTGGATACACAAGGCTCAGGACATGCTGTTATTAGTTTGTCGTGTAGGAGGATCTGGTGGGCCACCATGGCCAGAGAGAGAGAACACCAGTCTAGTCTGCTACCCCATGAGTGTAAATCACATACAAAATAACATCTGTGCAGGGTGAAATCAATTCGTTTTCTCAATGCAATATAAAGCTACTTTAGCTACAGTACAACTAGTGTAAACATGTACCTTACTCCCTATATTCCTATTAGTTCAGTGTCTAGGTACTTTCCCCACTGGATTCCCTTCAGATCTGGGTTCAAATACAATTCTAAGTCTTTAAAGTATTCTTTGAGTTTGCTCTAGCCTGTCTGGAGTGCCAGATGGACAGGGATTGGGACTACTAATTTGGTTCCGTTACACCATGTAAGCTGAATCAAGCCCAGATAAAGTGTTTGAAATGATTTTGAATAGTATTGAACCCAGGTCTTATTCCACTGTGGGGATGAGTATATCCAGTTACTCTCCTCCATCAACGGTGTGTCATATTAACAGAAGATAATTTACCAACGAGGTGTCAAACAATACTGTGTGCATATTCCATCTGGATGACATTTTACAGCTAATGGTTTTCATGCTATCTTAGATGATGCATTAACATTTCATACGGGGGCTGGTGTAGCGGGTGATTTTGGATGGAGTCAGGCGCAGGAGGGTAAATCACAGAAGAAATTGTTTATTCAGCAATACAATGGTACGCGCAATGAGTGCGCCCTGGGGAAAACAAGGCACACGGGTGAATACCCCGGCGATACACAATACAATATAGCTCCACCGAGGTATAGTAACCTCCACAATAAACAATCACACACAAAGACAAGGGGGGCAGAGGGAATACTTATACAGGTACTGAGGGGATATGAACCAGGTGTATGTAATAAACAAGACAAAACCAATGGAATGATGAGATGAGGAGCGGCAGTGGCTAGAAGGCCGGTGACGATGAATGCCGAAGCCTGCCCGAACATCGTGACAGTACCCCCCCCACCCCCCCCCTTTGGGGACGGCCAGGAGGACGCGGAGCAGGGCGAGGTGGATGGCGACGGTGGAAATCCCACAACAGGGAGGGATAGAGGACATCCCTCACCGGGACCCAGCACCGCTACTCCGGACCGTACCCCTCCCACTCCACGAGGTACTGAAGGCAGAGTACGCCGGGGCCCCCTCAATGTCCAGAGGGGGCGGAGGGACCTCCCGCACCTCAGACTCCTGGAGCGGAACAGCCACCACCGGCCTGAGGAGAGACACGTGAAACGAGGGGTTAATACGGTAATCAGGAGGGAGTAGTAACATTTACATTTACATCATAAGTCGCTCTTATCCAGAGCGACTTACAAACAGGGTTTGTAACCTATACGTAACCTCGTTTACTCTCCTCAGGACTTTGAACGGCCCCACAAACCGCGGGCTCAGCTTCCGGCAGGGCAGGCGGAGGGGAAGATTCCGGGTCAAGAACCAGACCCGATCACCCGGTACAAAGACCGGGGCCTCACTGCGGTGGTGGTCAGCGTTGGCCTTCTGGCGACGCACGGCGCGCTGGAGGTGGACGTGGGCAGCGTTCCACGTCTCCTCTGCGCGCTGAAACCAGTCATCCACCGCAGGAACTTCGGTCTGGCTCTGATGCCACGGTGCCAGGACCGGCTGATAACCTAAAACACATTGAAATGGAGATAGGTTAGTGGAGGAGTGGCGGAGAGAGTTCTGGGCATATTCGGCCAGTGGCAATAACACCGACCACTCCCCCGGCCGGTCCTGGCAGTAGGACCGCAGGAACCTACCCACATCCTGATTCACCCATTCCACCTGCCCATTAGACTCGGGGTGAAACCCAGAGGTCAGGCTGACCGAGACCCCCAGACGCTCCATGAACGCCTTCCAGACCCTGGATGTAAACTGGGGACCCTGATCAGACACTATGTCCTCTGGTACCTCGTAGTGCCGGAAGACGTGAGTAAACAGGGCTTCTGTGGTTTGCAGGGCCGTGGGGAGACCGTGCAGAGGAAGGAGGCGGCAGGCTTTAGAAAGGTGGTCCACAATGACCAGGATGGTGGTGTTACCCTGAGAGAGGGGAAGATCAGTGAGGAAGTCAATTGTCAATTGACAAGTGGGACCATGGCCATTGTGGAACTGGTAAGGGACGTAACTTACCCCCTGGGAGGTGCCTAGGTGCCTTACTTTGGGCGCACACTGAGCAGGAGGAGACATACACCCTCACGTCCTTAGCCAAGGTAGGCCACCAGTACTTCCTGGTCAGGCAGCCCACTGTACGGCTGATAACTGGGTGACCAGAGGAGGGGAACGTGTGTGCCCAATATATCAGACGATCACGGACAAGAGACGGCACGTACCGCAGCCCAGCTGGGCACTGATGTGGAGATGGCTCTGTGACGCCCGCTCTATGTCCGCGTCCACCGCCCACACTACCGGCACCACAATACAGGAGGCCGGGAGTATGGGGGTATTGTCTATGGGCCTCTCCTCTATGTCGTACAGCCGTATGTATGACAATGTGAAATCAAACTGGGTGAAGAATAGGGCCCACCTGGCCTGGCGAGGGTTCAGCCTCCTCGCTGCCCGGATGTACTCCAGGTTACGGTGGTCCGTCCAGAGGAGGAAATGGTGTTTCGCCCCCTCGAGCCGAAGGGTCGGGTCCTCTCCTCTCCAGGCGTTGGACGACCTGGAGAACCCGATCCATCGCTTCGCCCAAGCTGGCTAGCATGTTGGAATGCTCCCGGACCCTCTCCACAACTCCAGGCATATTCCCGTTTCCTGCTGACTCCATGCTGTCAGGTGTTTGATTCTGTAGCGGGTGATTTGAAAACCATGAAAAACAGCCCCAGACCATTATTCCTCCTCCACAAGTACTATGCCTTGGGGCAGGTAACGTTCTCCGTCGGACTGCCAGATGGTGAAGCGTGATTCATCACTCCAGAGATTGCGTTTCCACTGCTCCAGAGTCCAATGGCAGCGAGCTTTACACCACTACAGCTGACGCTTGGCATTGGTCATGGTGATCTTAGGCATGTGTGTGGCGGCTCGGCCATGGAAACCCATTTTATGAAGCTCCCGACGAACAGTTATTCTGCTGATATTGCTTCCAGAGGCAGTTTGGAACTTGGTAGTGAGTGTTGCAACAGAGGACAGACGAACTTTAAGCTCTTCAGCACTCGGCGGTCCCGTTCTGTGAGCTTGTATGGCCTACCTCTTCTTGGATGAGCCATTGTTGCTCCTAGACGTTTCCACTTCACCATAACATCACTTACAGTTGACCGGGGGCAGCTCTAGCAGGGCAGAAATTAGACGAACTGACTTGCTGGAAAGGTGGCATCCTGTAATGGTGCCACATTGAAAGTCACTGAGCTCTTCAGTAAGGCCATTCTACTGACAATGTTTGTCTATGGAGATTGCATGGCTGTGTGCTCGATGCTATACACCTGTCAGCAACGGGTGTGACTGAAATAGCCGAATCCACTAGTTTGAAGAGGTGTCCACAAACTTTTGTATATATAGTATATATTACCCCACTACATCAATAGCAAATTACAGATGGCCAACGGTCTGCAATGCATTAATTTCCCTTTAAGATATCTCCTTTCTATCTAAAATCCACAGTTCCACATGATGCTCTATTCTATTGGGGTTCTGGTGTGAAGTGGACGGCGAGGGATTAAAATAGATCAGACACACACATGTACGTGCATGCGTATGACTGCGCCTGCTTGAGTGTGTGTGTGGCGCAGTATGCATGCTGCAGCATTGAGATAAAAGTGGTTCTGTAGGAGCCTATGGGTCTGATGCTAAGGCAGATCTCTTGATGTGCAGCAAAACATGAATATGAAAGAAAGCACCCGCCACCCACCGCTGAAGTAGAATCAGTTGAATACGTAGAACCAATAGAATCAGTAGAATCAGTAGAATCAATAGAATCAATAGAATCAATAGAATCAGCAGAATCAGTAGAATCAATAGAATCATTAGAATCAATAGAATCATTAGAATCAGTAGAATCATTAGAATCTGTAAAATCATTAGAATCATTAGAATCAATACAATCATTAGAATCAATACAATCATTAGAATCAATAGAATCAGTAGAATCAGCTGCAAAATTATTTGATAAGGGCTGGCTGGGAACAGTTTGGAAAACACACAGAAACATGCAAGTAGGAACACACATGCAAACACAAATGCGCACGTACACACGCTTGCACACACACACACACACACACACATACACAAGGAGGGAGAAATAAATGGCAGAAAATATCTAAAAGATCTAAGATCTAAAAGAGTACTAAAAGATCAGCAGGCTGAAATATTAATGTCTATAAAATATTAAATACATTCTCTTCTGAACTCCTCTGAAGTTTGAGAAAGCACTCTTTTGCTCTAGAGTGTTTACCAAGGGTACGTCCCAAATGGCACCCTATTCCCTTTATAGTGCACAACTTTGACCAGGGCATTTTTAGATTTTTCCCACACAACATGGCAGGGATGTGGCAGGGCTTGCAAACTATCACGGATTACAAAGGGAAACCCGTGAGCGAGCTGCCCAGCGACATATGCCTACCAGACAAGCTAAATGCCTTCTGTGCTCGTTTCTAGGCAGGTAACACTGAACCATGCATGAGAGCACCAGCTGTTCCGGATGACTGTGTGTTCTCGCTCTTGGTAGCCGATGTGTAAGACCTTTAAACAGGCCGCGTACTCAGAACACGTACTCAGAACATGCGCTGACCAGCTGGCAAGTGTCTACACTGACATTTTCAACCTATCCCTGACCGGGTCTGTAATACCAACTTGTTTCAAGCAGGGCATTTTGTCAGCTCAGGTATTCGAACCAGCAACTTTGCGGTTACTGGCCCAACTCTCTAACTGCTAGGCTACCTGCCGCCCTTAAAAACAACCTCTCCCTCAACATCAGCAAGACAAAGAAGCTGATTGTGGACTACAGGAAACGAAGGGCCAAGCAAGCCCCCATCCACATAGACGGGGCTGTAGTGGAGTGGGTCGAGAGCTTCAAGTTCCTCGGTGTCCACATTAGTAAGGAATTAACATGGTCCACGCACACCCACACAGTGGTGAAGAGGGCACGACAATGCCTCTTCCCCCTCAGGAGCCTGAAAAGATTTGCCATGGGCCCTCAGATTCTCAAAAATATCTACAGCTGCACCATTGAGAGAATCCTGACTGGCTGCATCACCGTTTGATATGGCAACTGCTTGGCATCCGACCGCAAGGCACTACAGATGGTAGTGAGTACGGCCCAGTACATCACTGGGGCCGAGCTCCCTGCCATCCAGGACCTCTATACCAGGCGGTGTCAGAGGAAGGCCCGCATTTTTTTTAAAAAAAGTTCCAGCTACACAAGCCATAGACTGTTCTCTCTGCTACCACATGGCAAGTAGTGCTGATGCACCAAGTCTGGAATCAACATGACCCTGAACAGCTTCTACACCTAAGCCATAGGACTGCTAAATAATTTGCTAAATAGTTAACCAAATAGCTACCTGGACTGTCTGTATTGACCCTTTTAGCACTAACTTTTTGGACTAATCACATACTCTGCTGCTACTGTTTACTATCTGTCCCTTTATTCCTCGTTATATGTGCATACTGTATCTACCTCAATTACCTCAGACCCCTGCACATCGACTTGTATATAGGTTGTATTAAAGTTATCGTTACCCATTGTTACTTTTATTATTACTTCTCTACTATTTCTCTATTTTATTTTTTCTCTCCACTGTTAGTCCACACCTGCTGTTTACGAAGCATGTTACGATTAAAATTAGATTTTGATTTGTAGATACCTAACGGTACAAACGGCCTTTGAATAGACTACCCCGTCCCAGAGCCCGTCAGGGCTGCTCTGAGAGGAGCACGGACGGGGTCAGAACAAAAGGAAGCGGCTCCCCCTCCAGGCAGGAAAGGGTTAAGCCTATTATAGAAGACCGATCAGGGGAGGGGAGCGCTGCAAAGCTCTGCAGTGGATAGAGAGAGGGGTGGGAGAGAAGGACAGAGAGAGAGAGCGAGAGAGAGAGAGAGAGAGAGAGAGAGAGAGAGAGAGAGAAAGAGAGAGAAAGAGAGAGAGAGAGAGAGAGAAGTAGAGAGAGAAGTAGAGAGAGAGAGAGAGAGAGAGAGAGAGAGAGAGAGAGAGAGAGAGCAAGAGAGAGAGAGAGAGAGAGAGAGAGAGAGAGAGATACTAGGAGCACGTCTGTTTTTACTCCACTCCACACAGTGAGGCTGGAGAGAGCTCATGCCACAGAGTTGGTGAGGTGGATAGCTGCTTGTTCACACCGTGTGTACAGAGATAAAGAGAGGAGGAAGACAAGAGAGAGCACAGGAAAATAAAGCAGCAGGATTTTTTCTGTGGTAATTTTTTCTCTGCTGTCAAGAGAGAGACAGACAGGCACGAGACGAGAGGAGAAGAAGTATTTTAGAAAAACCTTCCTGCCTGGGACACTCACCCCCTTCTGATCCTGGGTTTACTGCTGCCTGGGACACTCACCCCCTTCTGATCCTGGGTTCACTGCTGCCTGGGACACTTACCCCCTTCTGATCCTGGGTTCACTGCTGCCTGGGACACTTACCCCCTTCTGATCCTGGGTTTACTGCTGCCTGGAAGTGGGGAGAAGTCGTGTGTTGGAATCTAGGAGCTCAGATCCTTTGGAGCTTGTAGGATTGCTATAGTACTGGACTTAGACTACAGTACTGGACCAAGACTACAGTACTGGACCAAGACTACAGTACTGGACCAAGACTACAGTACTGGACCAAGACTACAGTACTGGACCAAGACTACAGTACTGGACTAAGACTACAGTACTGGACCAAGACTACAGTACTGGACTAAGACTACAGTACTGGACCAAGTACGGGACAGTATGGTCAGTAGACCAGCTCAGTAGCGTCTGTGTGTTAACTCAGCCTGGTGAGTAGCCTTTTGTTTCTGCTTTGATTGGACAGGGCACTAGTCAATGGTTCCATCTAGAGAGTGTGTTGCAGGAAAGTGCTTGTGATAGCTTGGGTAATTCGATACCAAATACCTCTCTAACACTAAGAAAATACTGGCAACCAGCAGGTGTTTTAATTGTGAATTGCTTTATTGAATTACACAGTGAAATAAGAGTCTCCCATTTCTAAAATGTTTTTAGCATGTAGTTGACAGTGATTTGGTTATTCACTCTCAAACTCCCTGCTTCCACTCTCTACAATTTCTAAAAGATCCAAGATGTGTTTGAATTTCTATGTGTTTTTTTTGTAAGTGTGTTTGCATACTGCACTGTCTGACGCAAGACAGTATATCAAATGTCGGACACCATCAAAACACTGCAGGATCAATACACTACACTGCAGGATCAATACTCTACACTGCAGGATCAATACACTACACTGCAGGATCAATACATTACACTGCAGGATCAATACGCTACAATGCAGGATCAATACATTACACTGCAGGATCAACACGCTACACTGCAGGATCAATACGCTACACTGCAGGATCAACACGCTACACTGCAGGATCAACACGCTACTCTGCTATCTTTATTGAAGCGGTTATCTTTAATGTTTTACTTGTCTAATGTCTACTTACATTCGTGGCCAAAAATATTGGCACCGTTGCACTTTTTTCAAGTAACTCACAATTTTCCCTAAAAGTAAGTTGAAATTGACCAAAGTATTTGGTCTCCACAATTCTTTATTTCACTGTTAATATTACAGAACCTTTGTTTTTGAATTTAGTATATCCATTTAAATCAGAAAATAAACAGAAATGGCATTGACAAAATTATTGACAACCTAGACTTAATATTTGGTAGTACATCCTTTGGTCAAAATAACTGCAATCAAGCGCTTCCTATAGCCATCGATGAGCTTCCTGCACCTCTGTATTGGCAGTTTGGCCCACTCCTCTTGTGCAAACTGCTCAAGTTCTCCCAGATTTTAAGGGTTCCTTCTCCCAACTGCTGTTTTCAGATCTCTCCACGTTTTCAATGGGATTTAGATCTAGACTCATTGCTGGCCACTTCAGAACAGTCCAACGTTTTGTCTTGAACCATTCCTGGGTGCTTTTTGAAGTGTGTTTGGGGTCATTGTCCTGCTGGAAGACCCATGACCTTCGACGGAGACCCAGCTTTCTGACACTAGGTCTGACATTGCACTCCAAAATGCCTTGGTATTCTCCTGATTTCATGATGCCATGTACACGTTCAAGGCACCCGGTGTCAGAGGCAGCAAAGCAACCCCAAAACATCACTGAACCTCCTCCGTGTTTGACTGTAGGGAAGGTGTTCTTTTCTTTGAAGGCTTCATTTTGTTTTCTGTAAACATAGAGATGGTGTGCTTTACCAAAAAGCTCTAATTGGGTCTCATATGTCCACAGGACATTCTCCCAGAAGGATGTTGGCATGTTCAGGTGTGTTTTGGCAAATTGCAGTCGGGCTTTCTCATGTCTCTCTCTCAGCAGTGGGGTCCTCCTGGGTCTCCAACTATTTATCCCCCTTTCATTGAGTTGGAGATGGATGGTGCGAGTTGAAACTGCCGACCTAGTGTCTAAAGGTCAGCTTGAATCTTTGTGGCAGTTGATAGAGGTGCTTTCTCCACCATCCTTTGCTGCAATCTTCCATCAATCACCTTTATACAACAGGCTACCAACATATTCAAATAATGATTTACATATTTTCATTAAAAACTTTATTTTGATGAATTTATTCATACTATTTCATCCTTCCACAAGATATAGTCTCGATACAAATCTAGGGTTGCTACCCATGCCGGCTGGTCTTTCGTTCTGTCGGTCCGGTTGCCAGAGAAGCGACCCAGTTGTTCGTTCTAAATGTTCTATCGACATACTGGCTGGCAAGGTTCTTATGCCTTGCTTGCTAGCTAACCAACTAAAGCTATCTAGTTTTAACCAATCAGCATCCAGGATTAGACCCAGCTATCGCCTTCATACAATATCCTGTATGTAGGCAATAGATGCGATTTCCCTCCGTTTCAGAGTGTTGTTTTTTTTCGAGACAGTTATTGTATGGTAGACTGTAGAGCCATGTATTTGAAGAGTTGGTCCAACTTTTAGAATTTGGAACATTGTTCTAATTCTAGACATTCAGTTACAAAGCATATTCCCTATGTAATGTCAATGGGGCACTAACATGGAAGCCATGGAATTTTGTAGTGTAATGTAAATATATCACAATGCAGAAACTCTCTAAGTACAGGGCTCCGGTAGACTGTAGTTTGTGATTCTCAGCATACCGTTGGGACATGCACAGTGAAAAGCCCTCCAAGGGTATATAGTGGATTGCTAAGAGTGACAGTCATTTTGTCTATTAACAACCACCTCATGGTGCTCACAGTGTCTGTGAATTAACATGGAGAGGTTACATATAAAGTCTTATTGCCATCTTGGGATTTCTGCTTTGTGCGGTACTGGGTGTTATTATCTATTGGGGCTTATCAATATTACTGTTGCTATTGGAGCTTAACAATATTACTGTTACTATTGGAGCTTAACAATATTACTGTTACTATTGGAGCTTAACAGTATTTTTGTTACTATTGGAGCTTAACAATATTACTGTTACTATTGGAGCTTAACAATATTACTGTTACTATTGGAGCTTAACAGTATTACTGTTACTATTGGAGCTTAACAGTATTACTGTTACTATTGGAGCTTAACAATATTACTGCTGCAAGCATTGATACCAGTCATACCCTCATAATACTTCCCTTGAACCCTCCCACCTTCATAATTCTCCCTTTATCCAGTAATTAGTGAATCATAACATTAATTGAACTATAAACAGTCATGACGGATCTCTCAGCTACAGGCAATGAGTCAAACATCTGAATAGAAGGAAGCACAAGTCAGGAAAGTGTGTGTGTGTGTGCGTGCGTATGCGTGCGTACTTGCGTGTGTATGTTGTGATTGTGTGTGTATGTGTGTGTGTGTGTGCGAGTGCGTGCGTGTGTCAAATGTATTATGACTAGAGGATCTAATCTGCTTGTGTGTTTCTTCCTCCTGTCCTTTTCCTGATCAGACGGTTAAGGATTCTGTTATTATGGTATTTATGGGAAGGACTGCATTATAGTATTTATAGTATATACTTTTAGTTAAACCCGAACTGGTTCTCTAGAAAATTAGTAAGAATGTCTCATATCATGTTCAAGAATGGCCTTTTTCCATTTTTTTTCAGATTACGTGGTCCTCTGTAGCTCAATTGGTAGAGCATGGCGCTTGTAACGCCAGGGTAGTGGGTTCGACCACCCACCCCGGGACCACCCATACGTAAACATGTATGCACACATGACTGTAAGTCGCTTTGGATAAAAGCA
The DNA here is from genome assembly GCA_031479575.1 of Coregonus ussuriensis. Classification (NCBI taxonomy): domain Eukaryota; kingdom Metazoa; phylum Chordata; class Actinopteri; order Salmoniformes; family Salmonidae; genus Coregonus; species Coregonus ussuriensis. The sequence continues at coordinate 8,675,167 of CM062491.1, read as the reverse complement.
TCTGCTAAATGGCATATTATATATTATATTACAACCTCTCATTTTCGGTTATTTGAAAACGAAAGAATCTCCAAAATATCGTTATTTTAAAAACTAGCCATAGAAAGTTGGTTGCAATTTCAGTTTAATCCACCAGAAAAGACAGAACAAATAATACAACAAATATTGTGGTTAAACTCAAATATACTAATTAATTAAAAAATATATATATTTTGATAAAATGTTTAAAAAAGGTAAATGACATCATAAATAGGACTCTTGGATTTAAGTCACATATGCAGCTAACAAAAATATATGGAAATGTCTGCTCTACCCAAAATTACAACATTTACATTTACATTTAAGTCATTTAGCAGACGCTCTTATCCAGAGCGACTTACAAATTGGTGCATTCAACTTAGGATAGCCAGTGGGACAACCATCACTGGGGGAGGGGGGTGTAGAAGGATTACTGTTATACTATTCCAGGTATTCCTTAAAGAGGTAGGGTTTCAAGTGTCTCCGGAAGGTGGTCAGTGACTCCGCTGTCCTGGTGTCGTGGGGGAGCTTGTTCCACCATTGGGGTACCAGAGCAGTGAATAGCCAACTAACTAATTGCAGCATTACTGCAAAAATGGAAGAGGCAAGTGGAAGGGGGAAAAATTAAGGAACTTGTCTGTCGGCCCTGCATTAAAGACCAAAATCGGTTAAAGAAAATTGTGATAAAAGAAATACCAGTTTCATTTAAGGACCAACAAATTGACAAGACAAGAGATTTTCGACGTACCGATTCCATGGCACATGGTTTATGAACTGATAAGCAAAACAACACCGTATTTAAAACTGCATTTTTCAATTTAAATTATTATACAAAATTCTTGCAACCAATAGAATGTTATATATATGGGGGATACAACCTTCACAGCTCTGCAGATTTAGTTGCGAAGAGACAGAGTCATTAGATCATTTATTTTGGTACTGTCCATATGTAGCTTGTTTTTGATCACAGGTCCAGGAATGGCTGAAGAATTGCAACATTTACCTGGAGCTAACACTGCAGATAGTGCTACTGTGTGATCTGAAAAGTCATAGTCAATCAATCAATAATATAATAATACTTTTAGCAAAAATGTTTATCTTTAATTTACAATCTGTAGAAACTATGAGAATAGAAAGGTTCAGAACTTTTGTGAAGCATCACAGCACAGTTAAAAAATATATCGCAAATATAAATAAATATGAATGGTATTATGAGATAGATGGGAGGAGTTGAATGGAGCTCAAGGGTGGGACTAATAACAACAAGATAACACATGTAAAATATACAGTGTCTGTATAATGTATATATTTTTATTTTATTTTATTTCCCCTTTATTTAACCAGGTAAGCCAGTTGAGAACAAGTTCTCATTTACAACTGCGACCTGGCCAAGATAAAGCAAAGCAGTGCGATAAAAACAACAACACAGAGTTACATATGGGGTGAAACAAAACATAAAGTAAAAAATACAACAGAAAATATATATACAGTGTGTGCAAATGGAGCAAGTTATGGAGGTAAGGTAATAAATAGGCTATAGTGCAAAATAATTACAATTAGTATTAACACTGGAGTGATAGATGTGCAAGAGATTATGTGCAAAAAGAGATACTGGGGTGCAAATGAGCAAAATAAATAACAATATGGGGATGAGGTAGTTGGGTGGGCTAATTTCAGAGGTGCAGTGATCGGTAAGGTGCTCTGACAACTGATGCTTAAAGTGTGTGAGGGAGATAAGAGTCTCCAGCTTCAGAGATTTTTGCAATTCGTTCCAGTCATTGGCAGCGGAGAACTGGAAGGAATGGCGGCCAAAGGAGGTGTTGGCTTTGGGGATGACCAGTGAGATATACCTGCTGGAGCGCATACTACGGGTGGGTGTTGCTATGGTGACCAATGAGCTAAGATAAGGCGGGGATTTGCCTAGCAGTGATTTATAGATGGCCTGGAGCCAGCGGGTTTGGCGAAGAATATGTAGTGAGGACCAGCCAACAAGACACAGTGGTGGGTGGTATATGGGGCTTTGGTGACAAAACGGATGGCACTGTGATAGACTACATCCAATTAGCTGAGTAGTGTGTTGGAGGCTATTTTGTAAATGACATCGCCGAAGTCAAGGATCAGTAGGATAGTCAGTTTTACGAGGGCATGTTTGGCAGCATGAGTGAAGGAGGCTTTGTTGCGAAATAGGAAGCCGATTCTAGATTTAACTTTGGATTGGAGATTCTTAATGTGATCAGGAAGGAGAGTTTACAGTCTAACCAGACACCTAGGTATTTGTAGTTGTCCACATACTCTAGGTCAGACCCGTCGAGAGTAGTGATTCTAGTCGGGTGGGCGGGTGCCATCAGCATTCGATTGAAGAGCATGCATTTAGTTTTGCTAGTGTTTAAGAGCAGTTGGAGGCTACTGAAGGAGTGTTGTATGGCATTGAAGCTCGTTTGGAGGTTTGTTAACTCAGTGTCTAATGAAGGGCCAGATGTATACAAAATGGTGTCGTCTGCATAGAGGTGGATCTGAGAGTCACCAGCAGCAAGAGCGACATCATTGATATACACGGAGAAAAGAGTCGGCCCAAGAGTTGAACCCTGTGGCACCCCCATAGAGACTGCCATAGGTCCAGACAACAGGCCCTCCGATTTGACACATTGAACTCTATCTGAGAAGTAGTTGGTGAAACAGGCGAGGCAGTCATTTGAGAAACCAAGGCTATTTAGTATGCCAATAAGAATGCGGTGGTTGACAGAGTCGTAAGCCTTGGCCAGGTCGATGAAGACGGCTGCACAGTACTGTCTATTATCGATCGCGGTTATAATATCGTTTAGGACCTTGAGTGTGGCTGAGGTGCACCCATGACCAGCTCGGAAACCGGATTGCAGAGCGGAGAAGGTACGGTGGGATTCGAAATGGTTGGTGATCTGTTTGTTAACTTGGCTTTCAAAAACTTTCGAAAGGCAGGGCAGGATGGATAAAGGTCTGTAACAGTTTGGATCTAGAGTGTCACCCCCTTTGAAGAGGGGGATGACCGCGGCAGCTTTCCAATCTCTGGGGATCTCAGACGTTACGAAAGAGAGGTTGAACAGGCTAGTAATAGGGGTTGCGACAATTTCGGCAGCAAGTTTTAGAAAGAAAGGGTCCAGATTGTCTAGCCCAGCTGATTTGTAGGGGTCCAGATTTTGCAGCTCTTTCAGAACATCAGCTGTCTGAATTTGTGTGAAGGAGAAGCGGGGGGGGGGGGGGGGCATGGGCAAGTTGCAGCGGAGGGTGTAGAGCTGGTGGCCGGGGTAGTGGTATCCAGGTGGAAAGCATGGCCAACCGTACCAAAATGCTTGTTGAAATTCTCGATTATTGTAGATTTATCGGTGGTGAAAGTGTTTCCTAGCCTCAGTGCAGTGGGCAGCTGGGAGGAGGTGCTCTTATTCTCCATGAACTTTACAGTGTCCCAAAACTTTTTGGAGTTAGTGCTACAGGATGCACATTTCTTTTTGAAAAAGCTAGCCTTTGCTTTCCTAACTGCTTGTGTATATTGGTTCCTGACTTCCCTGAAAAGTTGCATATCGCGGGGGCTATTTGATGCTAATGCAGTATGCCACAGGATGTTTTTGTGCTGGTCAAGGGCAGTCAAGTCTGAGGAGAACCAGGGGCTATATCTGTTCTTAGTTCTGTATTTTTTGAATGGGCAGATTGAGAGGAAATTACTTTTAAAGAACAACCAGGCATCCTCTACTGACGGAATGAGATCTATATCCATCCAGGATTCCTGGGCCAGGTCAATTAGGACGGCCTGCTCGCTAAAGTGTTTTAGGGAGCGTTTGACAGTGATGAGGGGTGGTCGTTTGACCGCGGACCTGTTACGGACGCAGGCAATAAGGCAGTGATCGCTGAGATCCTGGTTGAAGACAGCGGAGGTGTATTTAGAGGGTAAGTTAGTCGGGATGATATCTATGAGGGTACCCATGTTTACGGATTTAGGGTTGTTCCTGGTAGGTTCGTTGATAATTTGAGTGAGATTGATGGCATCTAGTTTGGATTGTAGGATGGCCGGGGTGTTAAGCATATCCCAATTTAGGTCACCAAGCAGTACGAACTCTGAGGATAAATGGGGGGCAATCAATTCACATATGGTGTCCAGGGCACAGCTGGGAGCTGAGGGGGGTCTGTAGCAAGCGGCAACAGTGAGAGACTTATTTCTGTAAAGGTGGATTTTTAGAAGTAGAAGCTCAAACTGTTTGGGCACAGACCTGGATAGTATGATAGAGTTCTGCAGGCTCTCTCTACAGTAGATTGCAACTCCACCCCCTTTGGCAGTTCTATCTAGACGGAAAATGTTGTAGTTGGGGATGGAAATTTCAGAATTTTTGGTGGCCTTCCTAAGCCAGGATTCAGACACTGCTTGAACATCAGGGTTGGCGGAGTGTGCTAACGCAGTGAATAACTCAAACTTAGGAAGTAGACTTCTGATGTTAACATGCAGAAAACCAAGGCTTTTACGGTTACAGAAGTCAACAAATGATAGCTCCTGGGGAGTAGGAGTGATACTGGGGGCTGCAGGGCCTGGGTTAGCCTCTACATCACCAGAGGAACAGAGGAGGACTAGAATAAGGATACGGCTAAAGGCTTTAAGAACTGGTCTTCTAGTGCGTTGGGTACAGAGAATAAATGGGGCAGATTTCCGGGCGTTGTAGAATAGATTCAGGGCATTATGTTCAGACAAGGATATGGAAGGATATGAGTACAGTGGAGGTAAACCTAAGCGTTGGGTAACAATGAAAGAGATAGCATCACTGGAGGCACCGATTGAGCCGGTCTCGGCGTGTATGGGGGGTGGAACAAAGGAACTATTTGAGGCAGTTTGAGAGGGACTTGGGGTTCTACAGTGAAATTGTATAATAAGAACTAACTGGAACAGCAATAGGCAAGGCATATTGACATGGGAGAGAGGCATAAAGCAATCACAGGTGTTATTAGAGAGAGCTAAGACAACAACTGGTAATGGCGATAAAGTTTGGGCTGAGGCTAAACAGAATAAACAGGACAGGGTACCGTGTAAAGGAACAGTCCAGCAGGCATCAGCTGTGCAGCTGAGTGATCATAAGGTCCAGTGAACAGCAATATGTGAGTCCGAGAGCAGTTCAAATTGGTGCTTCAGCACAGCGAGCAGGAAGCACGGTTGTAGTTTGCGTGTGCTAGCAGGCCGGGGCTAGTAGATGGATCTTCGTGGTCTTCGCAAAGGGAAGCCTGTTGAAACCACAGACAATTACGTCGGCAGACCAGTCGTGATGGATCGGCAGGGCTCCGTGTCGACTCTAGGAGGTCCCGTCCGGTTGACAGAGAGGTAGATAGCCGGGAGATGTGCTTGACTCAAGGCTAGCTCAAGGCTAATTAGCCAACAACAACATTCATATGGTTGCAGCTAGCTAGTTGCGATTATCCAGTGTTAAAGGTCCAGTGATTCAGTGATTCCGGCAGAAAATCCGATAGGTTCTGGGTCGATAACTCGCTGTGCAGACAGTGCAGACTGGCCGATAATAGTTCAGACTAGAGCTGGCTGGTAGGTAGTGCAGGCCACGGACAATGGAGAAAAAGCCACTAACGGTGGCTAATAGCAAGTAGCTAGTTAGCTGGTTAGCTGGCTACTCCCGTCCGGTAGACAGAGAGGTAGATAGCTGGGGCTAGCTCAAGGCTCAAGGCTAACTGGTGCTACGGGGGCAGTGGTGATTAGCCTACAGCAACATCCATTCGGTTGCGGCTAGCTAGATCCGGTGTTAAGGTCCAGTGATTCAGTTATTCCGGCAAAATATCCGATGTTCTGGGT
>CM062491.1:8664337-8666837 GCA_031479575.1 Coregonus ussuriensis | reverse complement strand
TATATCCAGGTGTGTTTTCTCTTTCCACCCTCTCTGCTCTGCAGTACTGGGGATCCTCATCGTGGCACACATCCAAATATTCTAAAGTAATTAACGACTGGATGAAGCCCCCAGCCAACTAGCAGTCCTGTCCAATCTGTCAGTCCAATAGTTGCTTGCACTGCATCTAGTGGTTCATAGGTGGAAGAGAGGAGCATTGCTGGTGGAAGGACAGAGAGGTGCTTCTCTGGCCTGGCAGCCTCCCTGGAAGCATAGCAGCCTCCCTGGAAACGTAGCAGCCTCCCTGGAAGCATAGCAGCCTCCATGGAAGCATAAAAGCCTCCCTGGGTATGAGGAGAGGACAGGAGCAGTATTAGTAGTAGATCCTTGGTCTCAGGAGGATAGCTCAGAGCATCTTGATTGGTAGGCTTAGAGAGGATCCTTCTTCTGTGGTGGTCTCATGTTGACGTTATACCTGAATCGGACGCCTGTCCGTGTGAGTCTAGCTGGGGAGCTACCTGACTACGGAGCCTTGCTGGGGCTCAGATAGAGCTGGAGGGAAGGGTGAGTATACTCTGGCACTGGGGCTGTATGGGGTTGACGGCTCTCTGGACGGTATTGCTAATACTACATCTTTCATATAGGCCAGCTACAGGATGTAGAATTAATTCAATTTAGATTCTGAAAAGTTTGATTGTTCCAACATTGGTGGGCATTTTAATTTGGAACTGTATAAAAACAATACACAAGAATGAACACAGTGTATTATATAATGTTCAATGCAGACAACATTGTCAATAAATCAATGCATGATGACATACTCTGATTAGAATTCACATAGACGCCACACATAACAACTCAATGTGTTAATGAGAATTACCAAATAATGTTGCATAATAGCCTACTATTCACTGGCGTACCACACCCCCCAGCAGCCCCCGTTGGGCTTTGGAGGTCGCCCCCCATATAATTAGGAATTAGAATACTAGGCTAATGATGGGCTAAAAGGGTCAGCCATTTTGGGCAGGGTGTTGGTCAACCATGGTTTGCCAGTGCTGTGATAAGATATTGTGTAAAACAATGAATGTGAATAATTTATCTGCACTGTATGTTTGTTAGTTAGCCAGTCAGTTTTAGAGGAATGTTCCCATACATTTTACTAATTACATTTTAGTCATTTAGCAGACGCTCTTATCCAGAGCGACTTACAGTTAGTGAGTGCATACATTTTTCATACTGGCCCCCCGTGGGAATCAAACCCACAACCCTGGTGTTGCAAGCACCATGCTCTACCAACTGAGCTACACGGGGGGCAATAACTGCCAATATGCCAACATTACATTCAAACAATGCAATCAGTCCAGAGCCATACACTAACTCTAATCAGTTGATGATAGGACTTAGACAAGTTGTAAATGTAACAAGTACTGATATTGTATCATATAATAGCACTCTCAGCTTTCTAATATATATATCTATACATATTTTTTACATTTATGGTCTGTTTACATACACTACATGACCAAAACTATCTGGACACCTGCTCGTCCAACATCTCATTCCAAAATCAGGAAGATTAATATGGAGTTGGCCCCTCCTTTGCTGCTATAACAGCCTCCACGTTTATGGGAACGCTTTCTACTAGATGTTGGAACATTGCTGCGGGGACTTGCTTCCATTCAGCCGCAAGAGCATTATTGAGGTCGGGCACTGATGTTGGGAGATTTAGGCCTGGCTCGCAGTCGGCGTTCCAATTCATCCCAAAGGTGTTCGATTGGCTTAAGGTCAGGGCTCTGTGCAGGCCAGTCAAGCTCTTCCACACCGATCTCGACAAACCATTTATGGTTGGACCTCGCTTTCTGCACGGGGACATTGTCATGCTGAAACAGGAAAGGGCCTTCCCCAAACGGTTGCCACAAAGTTGGAAGCACAGAATCGTCTAGAATGTCATTGTATGCTGTAGCGTTAAGATTTCCCTTCACTGGAACTAAGGGGCCTTGCCCAAACCATGAAAAACAGCCCCAGACCATTATTCCTCCTCCACCAAACTTTACAGTTGGCACTATGAATTGGGGCATGTAGTGTTCTCCTGGCATCCGCCAAACCCATATTCGTCCGTCGGACTGCCAGATGGTGAAGCGTGATTCATCACTTCAGAGAATGCGTTTCCACTGCTCCAGAGTCCAATGGCGGCGAGCTTTATACCACTCCAGCCAACACTTGGGAAGGCGCATGGTGATCTTAGGCTTGTGTGTGGCTGCTCGGCAAATGGAAACCCATTTCATGAAGCTCCCGACGAACAGTTCTTGAGCTGACGTTGCTTCCAGAGACAGTTTGGAACTCGGTAGTGAGTGTTGCCACTGAGGACAGACCATTTTTAGGCGCTACGTGCTTCAGCACTCGGCGGTCCCGTTCTGTGAGCTTGTGTGGCCTACCACTTCGCGGCTGAGCCATTGTTGCTCCTAGATGTTTCCACTGCACAATAACAGCACTTACAGTTGTCCGGGGCAGCTCTAGCAGG
>CM062491.1:8646837-8659337 GCA_031479575.1 Coregonus ussuriensis | reverse complement strand
CCAGAAGGAAAAAACGTCCCTCCATGACGGCTATGACGTCACAGGCGATGGACGGGGCCACGGACCCGTCCGAACTCAGCGGCCGTGCTCTCCCCACGATGGGCATGCGGACCTCCGTCTCCCTCATCATTGCGTTGAGACGGGCGGTTAAACGCCACCGGGAGCGACGAGAACGCCAGAAGCGCGTCTTCAGGATGTCGCTGCTCATCGTGTCGACCTTCCTGCTCTGCTGGACTCCCATAACCGCCCTCAACACGGTCATCTTGACCGTAGGCCCCAGCAACTTCACGGTCAAGCTGCGGTTGGGCTTCCTGGTCATGGCGTACGGGACGACCATCTTCCATCCGCTTCTCTACGCCTTCACCAGGCAGAAGTTCCAGAAGGTTTGCCAACCCACTTCTGCCACATACACACACACACAGGCACACACACACTCCACACCATAGCCCAGATCACAGCCTGTTGATTATGCTTTTAGTGTTTAGTGTGTAGTGTGTAGTGTGTAGTGTGTGTATTTTGTTGTGTTTTTATTGTGTATTTGTTTGGTGTATATATTGTTTATTACATTTACATTTACATTTCAGTCATTTAGCAGACGCTCTTATCCAGAGCGACTTACAGGAGCAATTAGGGTTAAGTGCCTTGCTCAAGGGCACATTTACGTCATTTAGCAGACGCTCTTAAACAGAGCGACTCACAAATTGGTGCATTCACCCTATAGGCAGTGGGATAACCACTTTACAATTTTTTTTTTTGGGGGGGGGGGGGTAGAAGGATTACTTTATCCTATCCCAGGTATTCCTTAAAGAGGTGGGGTTTCAAATGTCTCCGGAAGGTGGTGAGTGACTCCGCTGTCCTGGCGTCGTGAGGGAGCTTGTTCCACCATTGGGGTGCCAGAGCAGCGAACAGTTTTGACTGGGATGAGCGGGAACTATGCTTCCGCAGAGGAAGGGGAGCCAGCAGGCCAGAGGTGGATGAACGCAATGCCCTCGTTTGGGTGTAAGGACTGATCAAAGCCAGAAGGTACAGAGGTGCCGTTCCCCTCACTGCTCCATAGGCAAGCACCATGGTCTTGTAGCGGATGCGAGCTTCAACTGGAAGCCAGTGGAGTGTGTGGAGGAGGGGGGTGACGTGAGAAAACTTGGGAAGGTTGAACACCAGACGGGCTGCGGCATTCTGGATGAGTTGTAGGGGTTTAATGGCACAGGCAGGGAGGCCAGCCAACAGCGAGTTGCAGTAGTCCAGACGGGAGATGACAAGTGCCTGGATTAGGACCTGTGCCGCTTCCTGTGTAAGGCAGGGTCGTACTCTCCGAATGTTGTAGAGCATGAACCTGCAGGAGCGGGTCACCGCCTTGATGTTAGCGGAGAACGACAGGGTGTTGTCCAGGGTCACGCCAAGGCTCTTCGCACTCTGGGAGGAGGACACAACGGAGTTGTCAACCGTGATGGCGAGATCATGGAACGGGCAGTCCTTCCCCGGGAGGAAGAGCAGCTCCGTCTTGCCAGGGTTCAGCTTTAGGTGGTGATCCGTCATCCATACTGATATGTCTGCCAGACATGCAGAGATGCGATTCGCCACCTGGTTATCAGAAGGGGGAAAGGAGAAGATTAGTTGTGTATCGTCAGCGTAGCAATGATAGGAGAGGCCATGTGAGGATATGACAGAGCCAAGTGACTTGGTGTATAGGGAGAAAAGGAGAGGGCCTAGAACTGAGCCCTGGGGGACACCAGTGGTGAGAGCACGTGGTGCGGAGACAGCTTCTCGCCACGCCACTTGGTAGGAGCGACCGGTCAGGTAGGACGCAATCCAGGAGTGAGCCGCGCCGGAGATGCCCAGCTCGGAGAGGGTGGAGAGGAGGATCTGATGGTTCACAGTATCAAAGGCAGCAGACAGGTCTAGAAGGACAAGAGCAGAGGAGAGAGAGTTAGCTTTAGCAGTGCGGAGAGCCTCCGTGACACAGAGAAGAGCAGTCTCAGTTGAATGACCAGTCCTGAAACCTGACTGGTTTGGATCAAGAAGGTCATTCTGAGAGAGATAGCAAGAGAGTTGGCTAAAGACGGCACGCTCAATAGTTATCTATTGGCTGGTTCAATCAAATGTCCCCTTTAGGGATTAATAAATACATATATTTTTTGATTTTCTGGTATCTTATCTTCTGTTATTCTTCTGTTATCTGATATTATCTTATCTTCTGTTATCTTATCTTCTGTTATCTTATCTTCTGTTATCTTATCTTCTGTTATCTTATCTTCTGTTATTGTATCTTATCTTATCTTCTGTTATCTTATCTTCTGTTATCTTATCTTACCTTATCTGATATTATCTTATCTTATGTTATCTTCTGTTATTTGACCTTGCCTTAAGGTTCTGAAGAGTAAGATGAAGAAGAGGGTGGTGAGCATCATAGAAGCCGACCCGCTGCCCAACAACACGGTCGTACGTAATTCCTGGATTGACCCCAAAAGGAACAAGAAGGTCACCATCAACGAGGACGCCGAGGCCAGGCAAAAATGTCTGCAGTCTTCAGAGGATGCTGTGGAATGACTGAGTGAATACTTAGCGACCTTGTCAAGAGGTCCGGATCTCAGGGGTTTGTCTGCATAGAAAAGTATTGGGCGGGCCGCGTAAGTGTTTTTTCAGACCGTCTATATCCAAACAAATAATCTTCGGGATGGAAAAATGTTTTCAGTGTAAACTTAAATGAGTTAAACCAGATATAAAGTACGTAGAAAAGATAATAGACCTATATATTTTTTAAATAAGATCATCTTTGAGAACTAACAATCACTAAAATAAAAACTAGAAAGTCAGGGAGAATCAGAAATTCCAAAAATGATGCATTCAGGAGTATTTTTGTCATGGCATGGGGCCCCCATTGATTTTGTTATAATGTTTGAGTCACTCAGATAGCATAAGCCATGGCAGAATGTGTAGAATTGCAGGAAATGTGATGTAAAACTGCACATTTTATCTCTGCCAAAATGTGTAAAATGGCTATGCCCCCACCATGCCCCCACCATGCCCACCACCTAAGCCCCATTTTGATCCAGAAAGAAAACTGGATCTCTTGGCGTAATGGCTAAGGTGTTGGGTTGACAGTCGCTGGACCTGGGTTTAAGTCCTGGACAATGAGACCAGACAGAAATGTCTTCAGAGGAAGCTGTGGAATAAATCATAGAATCTAGCCATTCTATTTCTGTGGAATGAATGAACTACTTAAGGGCAAGACAACACAATAAGGAACGTTGACAGTGTGCAGTAGATCACCTGCTGGGTGTCGACGGATGGTGGTGACTCAACATGTAGGATTGTCAGAAAACGAACTGAAAAGGAGGGCTGATGTTCTGTGGTCAGAGGAGATAGGAAGGCCAAACGCTGCTTTCAACCGTTCATCGGCACGGTCTGTTTTGTCCTCTAGTGCAATCTTTTACACTCAAAACAGTGGAGGCTGGTGGAGGGAGAAATTGGAGGACAGGTTCATTGTAATGGCTGAAATTGAATAAATGGAAGGGTATCAAACACATCAAACAAATGGCTTGCATGTGCAAAATGACACCAGCTGCCACTGATTCGAAGAAAGGACACATTATTAGGTTCATCAGGTTGGGATAAAAACAAGGGAAACACATTCCAAAGCAGCAATGTAAATATACAGGTAGCTGCCAAGATAAAGGAAACACCAACATAAAGAGTCTTAACAGGGCGTTGGGCCACCACAAGCCAGAACAGCTTCCATGCACCTTGGCATAGATTCTACAAGTGTCTGGAAGTCTATTGGAGGGATGCAACAACATTCTTCCACGGGAAATTCCATAGTTCTGTGTTTTGTTGATGGTGGTGGAAAACGCTGTCTCAGGCACCGCTCCAGAGTCTCGCATAAATGTTCAATTGGGTTGAGATCTGGGGACTGAGACGCACACACACACACACACACACACACACACACACACACACACACACACACACAAACCCTTTAAATCCCCTATGCTCCTTTGAGACCCATCTTCCGAAGTCAATGAGATCTTTTCTTCTAGCCCTTGTATCCGAAATAATGGGCAACTGGGCATTTTTACACATCACCCTAAGCATGATGGGATGTTAATTGCTTAATTAACTCAGGAACCACACCTGTGTGGAAGCACCTACTTTCAATATACTTTGTATCCCTCATTTACTCAAGTGTTTCCTTTTATTTTGGCAGTTACCTGTATGTGTATTTACTGTAAATGTACAAATACCAGAGATGGATAATTTATTACTATTTATTGAAAACAAAGTACATTAGAGGTTTCATAGATAAAAGCTGTAGATATTGCATGGCTTTTGGTAACTGTGGCGATGTACATGATATATATGATATACATACATACAGACATGTACAGTATACAATAAATACATATTCTATATTGAACAAGTAGGCATTGTATACATGGTATGTTTATAATAAATGTTGTGTTCACTTAATGGTTTTATTTGTATATATCCATCATTTAATTAGGGAGACTGAGAATTAGATCTCTTTAACAAGTGAGACCTGGGAACAAGACAACAGCAAACAACATCACAAAATACAAATACAGTGCTTTCAAAAAGTGTTCAGACCCCTTGACTTTTTCCACATTTTGTATTCTAAAATGGATTCAATTAAAAATGTTCCTCATCAATCTACACACAGGTTTTTAGAAATTGTAGCTAATTTATTACATATAAAAAACAGAAATCCCTTATTTACATAAGTATTCAGACCCTTTACTATGAGAATCGAAATTGAACTCCTGTTTCCATTGATCATCCTTGAGATGTTTCTACAACTTGATTGGAGTCCACCTGTGGTATATTCAATTGATTGGACATGATTTGGAAATGCACACACCTGCCAATATAAGGTGAATGCACCAATTTGTAAGTCGCTCTGGATAAGAGCATCTGCTAAATGGCGTAAATGTAAATGTTAATAAGGTCCCATAGTTGACAGTGCATGTCAGAGCAAAAACCAAGCCATGAGGTCAAAGGAATTGTCCGTAGAGCTCTTAGACAGGATTGTGTCGAGGCACAGATCTGGGGAAGGGTACCAAAAAATGTCTGCAGCATTAAAGGTCTCCAAGAACATTGTGGCCTTCATCATTCTTAAACGGAAGAAGTTTGGAACCACCAAGACTCTTCCTAGAGCTGGCCGCCCAGCCAGACTGAGAAATCTGGGGAGAAGGGCTTTGGTCAGGGAGGTGACCAAGAACCCAATGGTCACTCTGACAGAGCTCCAGACTTCCTCTGTGGAGATGGGAGAACCTTCCAGAAGGACAACCATCTCTGCAGCACTCCACCAATCAGGCCTTTATGGTAGAGTGGCCAGACGGAAACAACTCCTCAGTAAAAGGCACATGACAGCCCGCTTGGAGTTTGCCAAAATGCACCTAAAGACTCTCAGACCATGAATGCCAAGAGTCACGTCTGGAGGAAACCTGGCACCATCCCTACGGTGAAGCATGGTTGTGGCAGCATCATGCTGTGGTGATGTTTTTCAGCGGAAGGGACTGGGAGACTAGTCAGGACTGAGGCAAAGATGAACGGAGCAAAGTACAGAGAGATCCTTGATGAAAACCTGCTCCAGAGTGCTCAGGACCTCAGACTGGGGTGAAGGTTTGTCTTCTAACAGGACAATGACCCTAAGCACACAGCCAAGACAGCGCAGGAGTGGCTTTGGGACAAGTCTCTGAATATCCTTGAGTGGCCCATCCAGAGCCCAGACTTGAATCTGATCAAACATCTCTGGAGAGACCTGAAAATAGCTGTGCAGCGACGCTCCCCATCCAACCTGACAGAGCTTGAGAGGATCTGCAGAGAAGAATGGGAGAAACTCCCCAAATACAGGTGTGCCAAGCTTGTAGCGTAATACCCAAGAAGACTCAAGGCTGTAATCACTGCCAAAGGTGCCTCAACAAAGTACTGAGTAAGGGGTCTGAATACCTATGTAAATGTGATATTTCAGTTTTTTATTTTTTATAAATTTGCAAAAATGTCTAAAAACAGGTTTTTGCTTTGTCATTATGGGGTATTGTGCGGAGATTGATGGATTTGAAAACAATTTAATCAATTTTAAAATCAGGCTGTAACAAAACAAAATGTGGAAAAAGTCACAGGGGGTCTGAATACTTTCCGAATGCACTGTAGATGTAAAAGACTCCAAAGAAAAAAGAAAAGGTGAAACAAAACAAACAAACAAACAAGAGTTTGGGAGGGAGGGAGGGAGGGGGAAAAGAGTGGGGGGAGGGAGGAAGGGAGGAAAGAGTGTTGGAGGGAGGGAGGGGAGGGAGGGAAGAGAGTGGGAGGGAGGGAGGGAGGAAAGAGAGTGAGAGGGAGGGAGGGAAGAGAGTGGGAGGGAGGGAGGGAGGGAGTGAGTGAGGGAGGGAAGAGAGTGGGAGGGAGGGAGGGAGGGAGGGAGGGAGGGAGGGAGGGAGGGAGGGAGGGAGGGAGGGAGGGAGGGATGGAGGGAGGGAGGGAGGGGGAAAAAAAGTGGGCTGGAACGGGAGAATTTGGAGAGAGGATGGACAGAAGGTTTGTGGTGGTCTTTGTTGTGTCCATTTTGATACGATGGGGGATTGTTTATAGCAGTGAAACCCTACATCAGGGGTAAGCCAGAATGCACCACACCACTCCATTCTCATTAAATTATTGGATATCTCGAATAAAACACAATGGAAACAATGTCTGCATCATTTGAAAAAGCTGACTTTGAGCCAAATGGAAAATGTACAATTGTCTTTTTTTGGCGAAATGATGGAGGGTTTTAGAGAGAAGGAAGAGGTGACAGAGAGAGAGAGAGAGAGAGAGAGAGAGAGAGAGAGAGAGAGAGAGAGAGAGAGAGAGAGAGAGAGAGAGAGAGAGAGAGAGAGAGCAGGAGCGAGCGAGCGAGAGAGAGAGATATGCTAGACAGCCCTCTCACCAAGAATAAGTATGAGTAATTTATTGATAGGATTGTTGAAGATTTCCTCTCAGTCTTCTTGTTCTCTAAAATAAAACCCTGTCAACATATTATGTTTAGCCTTTTTTGAGAGGTGATAATGAATTGAGCACATCTAATACTAAATGTGCTTGCAGGGTTACAATGTGTATTAGCATAAAAATCCCATTCTTAGTCGTAAATCTAAAACAGTCTGTATTACGCAACAAGCTGCCACAGTCTCACTGCAGAATTAGAAGTTTATCCACATTTCTCCAAACATCAAATTTAGAAGTTGCTCCAAAAATCACATTTCAAAGTGTTTTTGACACCCTGGGTTGATTTATCCTGCTCAGCATTGTTTCGTTTCTACAAATGTCAAATTTAGAAGGTTAAAAGGTTAAGGTTTGGGATAGAATTAAAGCAAAACAAATTAAATAAGCAATTGTCAAACACACAACCTTCTGATCCAGAGTCATGGGATTACACCCATAATCCACCCCTATCTACAATGAGCAGGCCCCCTAGCAAAATCCAAAAGTCATGGGATTACGCTCATCCGCCACCGCCATCCAAATCGCCCTAGCAAAAAACCCTAGTAGCCAGTTTTGAAGGCATTTCCTGACGACTTCAGGACATGGATAGACGTCCAATTTCAATGTCACTCTTGAGCGATCTGCCTGGTATTACAATGCACTGGTCAAGGATTACAAATAGACGTACTGCATGCGCAATAGGTTACAGGACACATACATGCACGCACACACGTTCATGTACACGTGCACACACAGTGCCACTGTAATGATCAATCTCAGCACGGTACAGTACAGGTATGAAGAGCACTTTAGACGAGATTGTATAGATTCATAGAAATTCATAGATCTGTTGGCTGCCCAAGGCAATTACACAACCTAACCACAGTCACATTCTGAGAGAAAGAGAGAGAATGAGAGTGAGAGCGAGAGAGAAAGAGAGAGAGAGAGAGAGAGAGAGAGAGAGAGAGAGTGGGAGAGAGAGAAAGATAGAGAGAAGGAGAGAGAGAGAGAGAGAGAGAGAGAGAGAGAGGGGGGGGGGGGAAGAGAGAGAGAGAGAGAAAGAGAGAGAGAGAGAGAGAGAGAGCGAGAGAGAGAGAGAGAGCGAGAGAGAGAGAGAGAGAGAGAGAGAGAGAGAGAGAGAGAGAGAGAGAGAGAGAGAGGGGGGGGAAGAGAGAGAGAGAGAGAGAGAAAGAGAGAGAGAGAGAGAGAGAGAGAGAGAGAGAGAGAGAGAGAGAGAGAGAGAGAGAGAGAGAGAGAGAGAGAGAGAGAGAGAGAGAGAGCGAGCGAGAGAGAGAGAGACTGCTGTTGCTGCTGAGTGTTGTAGAGTATTTTGCAGCTCCGTGGAGAGGACTGAGAGAGTTGTTTTGGGAATATTGATGCAAGCCAGGTTTCTTTATGACCTATGGTTGTAAACAAACGGTGAATGATGTCTCTTCGCTCTGGGCTCTCCTCCCTGCACCCTGCCTGTGGACAGGATGGGAGTGTGATTGAAAGTGGAGATGGGACTGTGCCAGGGACAGTGGCAGACGAGAGGGAAACTGACGAGGGCCTCCTGGGAGACACAACATGTACCTGAAGTAGATAGAGGCACTTTAAAGGTCCAGTCCTTATTTGGGTAAAAACAGTAGCCTCACCATTTGGTTTGCTTTACATCTGAAGTGACCAGCTCTCATAGTCTCATGTCAGAATTAGATAGATGTTCATCCATGCTTCTCAAATGTACGATTTTGAAGTTGTTGTAAACGTCAAATTTCGATGTGTTTAAGGTTAAATTCAGGCATTAACAGCTTTCTAACGCTGGACTCAAACTTGCAGCCTTTGGAATCAGAGGCAGATGCTAACGCTCATCCGCTATTCTCGTCCACAACACCCTAGCAAAACCCGAAACCTACTTGAAGGTAACAGCGCTCATTGTTGCCCCAGTGGTCGGTTTCCACATAATCTCCCAACATCCTCAGACATGGACGTTGAATACTGACTTGTATCACGGGTGACCTGGTTAAGTATTGTATGATATAATACTCTTAAGACTCGTGTGAAGTCAGTACAGCCGATCTGCCAACTTCTGTCTGTAGCGTCCGAACAGTTTGGGGCTACACACTAATATGACCCCTCTGTGGAAAGGTGAGACTCTCACGAACGTGTACATGTTTTGCTCTAGGACGCCCACAGGCCTCACAGGACTCGTCTGAAGGTCCCCCGGTACCAGTTGAAAAAACAGTCTGTTGTTCCATGTAGTGAATCCGTTATTCAATGTATTTGTATGGGCTAATAGCAGTAAGGCTCCCCAAAAAATAATTCAAATATTTAAAAAAGATATATATATTTTTGGGATACTTCAAGGGGTCTTACAATTCTAAATCAAATAGCAAAATGATCCTTGATATGACCTTCTTAAAACAATTCCACATAGCTTAGTAGAACCCAGTGGTGGAAAAAGTACCCAATTGTCATACTTGAGTAAAAGTAAACATACCTTAATAGAAAATCACTAAAGTGAATGTCACCCAGTAAAATCCTACTTGAGTAAAAGTCTAAAAGTATTTGGTTTTAAATATACTTAAGTATCAAAAGTAAAAGTATAAATCATTTCAAATTCCTTATGCTAAGCAAACTAGACGGCACAATTTTCGTAAAAAAAAAAAATCTCAGATAGCCAGGGGGACACTGCAACACTCAGACATAATTTCCAAATGAAGCATGTGTTTAGTGAGTCTGCCAGATCAGAGGCAGTATGGATGACCAGGGATATTCTCTTGATAAGCGTGTGAATTAGACCATTTTCCTGTCCTGCTAAGCATTCGAAATTTAACGAGTTCTTTTGGGTGTCAGGGAAAATGTATGAAGTAAAAAGTACATTATTTTCTTTAGGAATGTAGTGAAGTAAAAGTAAGTTGTCAAAAAGTAAGTTGTCAAAGAGACAGTGCTTAGACAGGGCTTAGACTATTATGGGTTAACTCCACATTTTTAAGGTTAGGGATAAGTTTAGGCATTAACACCAAAAGGTTAGGCATGAACTACGAATGGTTAAGGTAAGGGTTAAGGTTTGGGATAGGCTTAAATCAAAAATACAGTGAAAAGTCAAAAAATCACGTCCTCCATTTGCAGATTGCACTTTCTCTCTGGACTTTGTCACAACGCCTGCTTTTTTCCCAATCATTGAGGGCGCACCATCTGTAGCCAGGCTGACAGCGCTGGACCAGTCCACTCCGACCCTGTCCAGCACGCCGACGAGTGCGGTAAAAATATCTGCTGGTGTCGTTGTATCTGTCATCGGCACCAACTCCACGAACTCCTCGGTGACGGTCAATGTGTCATCAACTCTGCGGATGAAAAAATGGCCAGTTGTGCAACATCTGTAATGTCCGTGCTTTCATCAATTGCAACCGAAAACGCAATAAATGACTTTACTTTTTGCTTCAACTGGCTGTCCAAATCCACTGAAAGATCGGAAATCCTGTCTGCAACTGTGTTTCTTGTCAGGCTGATATTTGCAAAAGCCTGCTGCTTTTCAGGGCACACAATCTCCACTGCCTTCATCATGCATGTTTTTACAAATTCACCCTCACTAAATGGTTTTGAAGCCACTGCGATTTCATTAGCAATGAGGTAGCTAGCTTTCACTGCAGCGTCACTGATGTCTCGGCTGTGAGTAAACACAGACTGCTGTTTCTTCAGACCCGCCAACAGTTCATTCACCTTCTCTCATCTCCGCTGTCCTTGAAAGTTGTCATATTTGTCGGCATGAAGACTCACATAGTGGCGACGAAGGTTATATTCTTTCAGCACTGCAACATGCTCTGAACACACCAAACATACAGCTTTCCCATTCAATTCCGTGATTAAATAGGATGACCATTTTTCTTGGAACACTCTGCACTCTGCGTCCACTTTTATCTTTTTTGACAGAGACATATTGGGGCAATGAGGGTGCCAAAGCACATAATATTAAAAGTAGAAGCCGTAATAAATATTGCGGGCAAAACAAAGTAGCTCATTGGCTGCACGTGCTTGACCTACTTGCTCTGCCCCGGTATAAACAGTTTGCTTGCTTAACACAATTGCTATTGCGCCATCCAGTGGACGCAATTGGAACAGCAGTTAATTTTATTGAAAAATTGCAGCGCATTTTTATACTTAACTTTTTTTTTTTTTTTTTATCATCTCGCGGGCCGGATTAAACCCGTTTGCGGGCCTGATCCAGCCCGCGGGCCGTACGTTTGACACCCCTGCTTTACACGGATCAGTCGTCCTGGTCCCTTTGCAGAAAAACAGCCCCAAAGCATGATGTTTCCACCCCCATGCTTCACAGTAGGTATGGTGTTCTTTGAATGCAACTCAGCATTCTTTGTCCTCCAAACACGACGAGTTGAGTTTTTACCAAAAAGTTCTATTTTGGTTTCATCTGACCATATGACATTCTCCCAATCCTCTTCTGGATCATCCAAATGCACTCTAGCAAACTTCAGACGGGCCTGGACATGTACTGGCTTAAGCAGGGGGACACGTCTGGCACTGCAGGATTTGAGTCCCTGGCGGCGTAGTGTGTTACTGATGGTAGGCTTTGTTACTTTGGTCCCAGCTCTCTGCAGGTCATTCACTAGGTCCCCCCGTGTGGTTCTGGGATTTTTGCTCACTGTTCTTGTGATCATTTTGACCCCACAGGGTGAGATATTGCGTGGAGCCCCAGATCGAGGGAGATTATCAGTGGTTTTGTATGTCTTCCATTTCCTAATAATTCCTCCCACAGTTGATTTCTTCAAACCAAGCTGCTTACCTATTTCAGATTCAGTCTTCCCAGCCTGGTGCAGGTCTACAATTTTGATTCTGGTGTCCTTTGACAGCTCTTTGGTCTTGACCATAGTGGAGTTTGGAGTGTGACTGTTTGAGGTTGTGGACAGGTGTCTTTTATACTGATAACAAGTTCAAACAGGTGCCATTAATACAGGTAACGAGTGGAGGACAGAGGAGCCTCTTAAAGAAGAAGTTACAGGTCTGTGAGAGCCAGAAATCTTGCTTGTTTGTTGGTGACCAAATACTTATTTTCCAACATAATTTGCAAATAAATTCATTAAAAATCCTACAATGTGATTTTCTGGAAAAAAAATTCTCAATTTGTCTGTCATAGTTGACGTGTACCTATGATGAAAATGACAGGCCTCTCTCATCTTTTTAAGTGGGAGAACTTGCACAATTGGTGGCTGACTAAATACTTTTTTTCCCCACTGTATTTGGGCTGCAATTTCTGAGGCTGGTAACTCTAATGAACTTATCCTCTGCAGCAGAGGTAACTCTGGGTCTTCCATTCCTGTGGCGGTCCTCATGAGAGCCAGTTTCTTTTCGTATTGACTGACCTTCATGTCTTCAAGTAATGATGGAATGTCGTTTCTCTTTGCTTATTTGAGCTCTTCTTGCCATAATATGGACTTGGTCTTTTACCAAATAGGTCTATCTTCTGTACACCCCCCCCCCCCCCACCCCACCCCACACACACACCTTGTCACGACACAACTGATTGGCTCAAA
>CM062491.1:8604337-8641837 GCA_031479575.1 Coregonus ussuriensis | reverse complement strand
ACATGAGCTACTTTTTGTAGATGAGGCCGGTTTTAACCTCAGTAAAACCAGGAGACGTGGCAGGAACATTATTGGACACCGTGCCATCATCAATGTCCCAGGACAACGTGGTGGTAACATAACCATGTGTGCAGCTATAAGCCAAAATGGTGTTGTTCACCATCATGCAACCTTAGGCCCATACAACACTGCACACATTATTGCATTCCTGGACACCTTACATGACATGCTCACTGTTCAGAGACCAGAGCATACCCGATATGTCATCATATGGGACAATGTTAGTTTCCATAAGGCTGCTTTGGTCCGCAACTGGTTTACAGACCACCCATTCTTCATGGCACTCAACCTCCCTCCATACTCTCCATTCTTAAATCCCATCGAGGAGTTCTTCTCTGCCTGGCGCTGGAAAGTGTACGACCGTCATCCTCATCAACAGGTAGCCCTTTTACAGGCAATGGAGGAGGCATGTGGAGATATTGACCAGGCATCATGTCAGGCCTGGATACGGCATTCAAGGAGATATTTTCCCCGGTGCCTTGGACTGGAGGATATCGCATACGATGTGGCCGAAATTTTGTGGCCGGACCCAGAAAGACGACATGATGTAGGCTGATTGTTTTTCTTTTTTTTTGTGAAATTACTATTTTGTGTTCTGACTTTGTCTTGGTTTTGATGAGTGTGAATAAACACCAATACTTGAAGTTTGGATCCTTGTATGTTTACATGACACTATGACAAAAGTATGACCTCAAATTGACATCTGTACACAGAGAAAGCAAAAGCCAGATGTGTTTTGTATTCATACCATCAGTGTGTAGTTGGCACATTGTGTGCTTAGTAGATGATGGCTTGTGTTTACTGTTTGATACGAAAACACAATTTTTAAGAAGGTGTGAAGAGTTAATCTAGCTGTGTTCGCTTTTGCAAGAGAACTACAATGTTTTGATAATTGGGTGAAAGGTTTTCTTATTTGTGTGTAGAGTTTTGCAAAAATAGCCAATAGTTACAAAAAATGTGCTTAACCAATCAGAAAAAACTGTAATATGGTGGACACAGAAAATCAGCTCAAATTGGGTTGCACTCTAAGTCCTGCTTCCCTCATTGTCAGTCCATGGACAAGAACATGGTCTATGACTGTTGCTCGAATTTCATCAGATATTTCCACTCATTGTCTTCCTCTTCCTCCTCGTCCTCCTCTTCCGCTTTCTTGCCCTCCTCCTCCTCTTCCTCCTCGTCGCCCACCTCGCATACGTCCTCGTCCTCGTCCTCTCACATTGTTTTTTCTATCCATTCTCAGACTTTCTCCTTCCCACTTTCAACAACCTGTTTGCTCTCTGAACTGGCTGATATTGGTTGTGTCGCATCATTTGAAACAGGTTAAATCAATTTTGAGTGGTTGTGTTCAATCAATGACATTTGTTCTCTATTTGTATTTGATTGTTGCCACTTGTGTTTACCAGTATGGATGACATGTGCATTAGAGTGCAGAATGTGTTTTGAGAATGAGAATGTGTTTAGAGTTTTGCTGAAAAGTCTAAGGGAGATCTGCAAATTGTGTTTTACCATGTGAAATGGTTTATGGTATTGACAACAAACTGCATAATTAGCTAAATGAGTCCAGGCAACTGAGAACTTTGTTCAGCCAATGGGTTTTAGTGTTTTAGCAATTGAGAAAAACTGTAACATTACCAAAGCAAGTGAAGTAGATAGTAAACAAAAGTGAAATAAACAATAAATATTAACAGTAAACATTACACTCAGAAGTTTCAAAAGAATAAAGACATTTCAAATGTCATATTATGTATATACAGTGGGGGAAAAAAGTATTTAGTCAGCCACCAATTGTGGAAGTTCTCCCACTTAAAAAGATGAGAGAGGCCTGTAATTTCCATCATAGGTACACGTCAACTATGACAGACAAAATGATATTTTTTTTCTCCAGAAAATCACATTGTAGGATTTTTAATGAATTTATTTGCAAATTATGGTGGAAAATAAGTATTTGGTCAATAACAAAAGTTTCTCAATACTTTGTTATATAAACTTTGCTGGCAATGACACAGGTCAAACGTTTTCTGTAAGTCTTCACAAGGTTTTCACACACTGTTGCTGGTATTTTGGCCCATTCCTCCATGCAAATCTCCTCTAGAGCAGTGATGTTTTGGGGCTGTCGCTGGGCAACACAGACTTTCAACTCCCTCCAAAGATTTTCTATGGGGTTGAGATCTGGAGACTGGCTAGGCCACTCCAGGACCTTGAAATGCTTCTTATGAAGCCACTCCTTCGTTGCCCGGGCGGTGTGTTTGGGATCATTGTCATGCTGAAAGACCCAGCCACGTTTCATCTTCAATGCCCTTGCTGATGGAAGGAGGTTTTCACTCAAAATCTCACGATACATGGCCCCATTCATTCTTTCCTTTACACCAGGGGTGTCAAACTCATTTTAGCTCAGGGGCCACATGGAGGAAAATCTATTCCCAAGTGGGCCGGACCGGAAAAATCATGGTATATATAACTTAAAAACAACAACTTCAGATTGTTTTCTTTGTTTTAATACGATCAACATACAACATAAAGCTGGAGCCTGAGGACAGTGTGTCCAAAATAGTACAAGCACAACATCACTATTAATCATAAAACACGTTAAGTTTATTTGAAAATTCTAAAGAAAAAGAACACACAAACACACAATGCCTCAGTGATTAACAGAACTGTTTCACAGATCACAGAACTATATCAGGGTGTCATTTCTCAGGCAGAAATGTAGATAAAAATAATGAAATCCTGTTCCCCAAACAAGTGCAAGAACCACGGAGTCAAGAATAGGTTAAATATACAAATAAAATAAAATCAATTAAAAA
The DNA here is from genome assembly GCA_031479575.1 of Coregonus ussuriensis. Taxonomy (NCBI): domain Eukaryota; kingdom Metazoa; phylum Chordata; class Actinopteri; order Salmoniformes; family Salmonidae; genus Coregonus; species Coregonus ussuriensis. Next base: position 8,638,973 of record CM062491.1, on the reverse strand, counting down.
CAATAGCACATCAACATAAAAACATATAAACATAAAGCTGGAGCCTGAGGACAGTGTCCAAAAGCACAACATCACTATTAATCATAAAACACCTCAAGTTATTTGAAAGTTCTGAGGACAAAGAACACACAAACACACAATGCCTCAGTGATTCACAGAAGTATATCACAGATCACAGAACTATATCAGGGTGTCATTTCTCAGGCAGAAATGTAGATAAAAATAATGAAATCCTGTTCCCCAAACAAGTGCAAGAACCACAGAGTCAAGAATAGGTTAAATATACAAATAAAATAAAATCAATTAAAAACAATAGCACATCAACATAAAAACATATAAACATAAATCTGAAAGCGTTGCTCAAACTCCCGTAACAGTCCCGTTATTTTATCTTTGAACCGCTTCATGTCTGCCACATGTTGGGTCGCGCACACATTTTTCAGACAGGGGAAGTGAGCTGCATCACCACCGGCAAGTTGCGTCTCCCACAATGACAGCTTCAACTTGAAAGAACGTATGCTGTCATAATACAGCATGTGACAACTTTGTTGCGCCCTTGCAGCTGTTTGTTCAAGTTATTCAGGTGCTCTGTAACATCCACCATAAATGCAAGGTCCGGCATCCATTCTGCGGAATGAAATTCTAACACTGGTTTGCCCTTTTCTTCCATGAACTGTTCAATTTCTTCTCGTAAATCAAAGAAACGCCTCAGCACAGCACCTCGGCTTAACCATTTTACCTCAGTGTGGTATGGCAGGCCATAGATGTGGTCTTTCTCTCTGAGAAGGCTGTCAAACTGACGGTGATTCAGGCTTCTGGATCGGATGAAATTAACAGTTTGGATGACCACCTTCATGACGTTATCCATCTTTAATGACTTGCAACACAAAGCCTCCTGGTGCAAAATACAGTGAAAAGTCAAAAAATCACGTCCTCCATTTGCAGATTGCACTTTCTCTCTGAACTTTGTCACAACGCCTGCTTTTTTCCCAATCATTGAGGGCGCACCATCTGTAGCCAGGCTGACAGCGCTGGACCAGTCCACTCCGACCCTGTCCAGCACGCCGACGAGTGCGGTAAAAATATCAGCTGGTGTCGTTGTATCTGTCATCGGCACCAACTCCACGAACTCCTCGGTGACGGTCAATGTGTCATCAACTCTGCGGATGAAAAAATGGCCAGTTGTGCAACATCTGTAATGTCCGTGCTTTCATCAATTGCAACCGAAAACGCAATAAATGACTTTACTTTTTGCTTCAACTGGCTGTCCAAATCCACTGAAAGATCGGAAATCCTGTCTGCAACTGTGTTTCTTGTCAGGCTGATATTTGCAAAAGCCTGCCGCTTTTCAGGGCACACAATCTCCACTGCCTTCATCATGCATGTTTTTACAAATTCACCCTCACTAAATGGTTTTGAAGCCACTGCGATTTCATTAGCAATGAGGTAGCTAGCTTTCACTGCAGCGTCACTGATGTCTCGGCTGTGAGTAAACACAGACTGCTGTTTCTTCAGACCCGCCAACAGTTCATTCACCTTCTCTCATCTCCGCTGTCCTTGAAAGTTGTCATATTTGTCGGCATGAAGACTCACATAGTGGCGACGAAGGTTATATTCTTTCAGCACTGCAACATGCTCTGAACACACCAAACATACAGCTTTCCCATTCAATTCCGTGATTAAATAGGATGACCATTTTTCTTGGAACACTCTGCACTCTGCGTCCACTTTTATCTTTTTTGACAGAGACATATTGGGGCAATGAGGGTGCCAAAGCACATAATATTAAAAGTAGAAGCCGTAATAAATATTGCGGGCAAAACAAAGTAGCTCATTGGCTGCACGTGCTTGACCTACTTGCTCTTCCCCGGTATAAACAGTTTGCTTGCTTAACACAATTGCTATTGCGCCATCCAGTGGACGCAATTGGAACAGCAGTTAATTTTATTGAAAAATTGCAGCGCATTTTTATACTTAACTTTTTTTTTTTTTTATCATCTCGTGGGCCGGATTAAACCCGTTTGCGGGCCTGATCCAGCCCGCGGGCCGTACGTTTGACACCCCTGCTTTACACGGATCAGTCGTCCTGGTCCCTTTGCAGAAAAACAGCCCCAAAGCATGATGTTTCCACCCCCATGCTTCACAGTAGGTATGGTGTTCTTTGAATGCAACTCAGCATTCTTTGTCCTCCAAACACGACGAGTTGAGTTTTTACCAAAAAGTTCTATTTTGGTTTCATCTGACCATATGACATTCTCCCAATCCTCTTCTGGATCATCCAAATGCACTCTAGCAAACTTCAGACGGGCCTGGACATGTACTGGCTTAAGCAGGGGGACACGTCTGGCACTGCAGGATTTGAGTCCCTGGCGGCGTAGTGTGTTACTGATGGTAGGCTTTGTTACTTTGGTCCCAGCTCTCTGCAGGTCATTCACTAGGTCCCCCCGTGTGGTTCTGGGATTTTTGCTCACTGTTCTTGTGATCATTTTGACCCCACGGGGTGAGATCTTGCGTGGAGCCCCAGATCGAGGGAGATTATCAGTGGTTTTGTATGTCTTCCATTTCCTAATAATTCCTCCCACAGTTGATTTCTTCAAACCAAGCTGCTTACCTATTGCAGATTCAGTCTTCCCAGCCTGGTGCAGGTCTACAATTTTGATTCTGGTGTCCTTTGACAGCTCTTTGGTCTTGGCCATAGTGGAGTTTGGAGTGTGACTGTTTGATGTTGTGGACAGGTGTTTTTTATATTGATAACAAGTTCAAACAGGTGCCATTAATACAGGTAACGAGTGGAGGACAGAGGAGCCACTTAAAGAAGAAGTTACAGGTCTGTGAGAGCCAGAAATATTGCTTGTTTGTAGGTGACCAAATACTTATTTTCATTTATTTTCATAGTTGACGTGTACCTATGATGAAAATTACAGGCCTCTCTCATCTTTTTAAGTGGGAGAACTTGCACAATTGGTGGCTGACTAAATACTTTCCCCCCCCACTGTATACAGTGTTGTAACAATGTGCAAATAGTTAAAGTACAAATGGGAAAATAAATAAACATAAATATGGGTTGTATTTACAATGGTGTTTGTTCTTCACTGGTTGCCCTTTTCTTGTGGCAACAGGTCACAAATCTAGCAGCTGTGATGGCACACTGTGGTATTTCACCCAGTAGATAAGGGAGTTTATCAAAATTGGGTTTGTTTTCAAATTCTTTGAGGATCGCTGTAATCTAAAGGAAATATGTGTCTCTAATATGGTCATACATTTGGCAGGAGGTTAGGAAGTGCAGCTCAGTTTCCACCTCATTTTGTGGGCAGTGTGCACATAGCCTGTCTTCTCTTGAGAGCCAGGTCTGCCTACAGCGGCCTTTCTCAATAGCAAGGCTATGCTCACTGAGTCTGTACATAGTCAAAGCTTTCCTTAAGTTTTGGTCAGTCACAGTGGTCAGGTATTCTGCCACTGTGTACTCTCTGTTTAGGGCCAAATAGCATTCTAGTTTCCTCTGTTTTTTTGTTTGTTCTTTCCAATATGTCAAGTAATTCTCTTTTTGTTTTCTCATGATTTGGTTGGGTTTAATTGTGTTGTTGTTCTCTCTCTCTCTCTCTCTCTCTCTCTCTCTCTCTCTCTCTCTCTCTCTCTCTCTCTCTCTCTCTCTCTCTCTCTCTCTCTCTCTCTCTCTCTCTCTCTCTCTCTCTCTCTCACTCACTCTCTCATACACTCTCATTCTGCTTTCTTTACAAACCTACCTCCTCTAGTTCTGATCTGATATCTCACTCTCTATCCAGCCACAGATTCAGGGAGATTGTATTACCCAGACCCGTATGGTGTCTCTATTGCATTAGGTCAGCCAACATTCAACTGCAATTCTACTTTCAAGGAGAGAGAAGAAAGTCAATTGCCAGACTGCACAGCCCAAGCCCGACAGATAGTTTTTCATGGACAATTTCAAAATGTCTCCCTCCTCATGATACCTCTAATATGGAGAAGAAAGGGACCCTATATGATTTAGATTAAACTTGATGAAAATAAAAAATAACTTTGTGACCATGGCTGTAGCCCCGTCGGCTCTAGTCAAAAGTAGCGCACTATATAGGGAATAGGGTGCCATTTAAGACGTAGCCTATGGCCATGGAGAAATGGACAGTTGAGATCAAAGGCTAGCAGATGAAAGAGTGTGACCTCTAGCAAGTGTGACCTCAATGACATCATCGAGTGGCAATTTGAAAGCAATAATAGTGAAGCTGACCTCAATGATTTCAATTGCACCCTATTCCTAGTGCAGTATACAGGGAATAGGGTGCCATTGGGAATGCAGCCCTGGTATATCCACAGCTCTATCAGTTTACCTATCTTCATTTATATACTCTTAGAAAAGAAGGAGCTATCTTGAACCAAAAAGGGTTCTTCGGCTGTCCCCATAGGAGAACCCTTTGAGGAGGAACCCTTTTTGGTTCCAGGTAGAACCCTTTTGTGTTCCATGTAAAACCCTTTCCACAGAGGGTTCTACCTGGAACCAAAAAGGGTTCTACCAGGAACCAAAAAGGGTTCTACCTCGAACCAAAAAGCTGAAGAATCAAAGAACCCTTTTGGAACCCTTTTTTTCTAAGAGTGTATAGTGTTTACCCACAGCTGCATCAGTTTCCCTATCTTCATTTAAATAGGGTTCATAGTGTTTATAGGGTTTAGAAGGACTGGCCATTTAATGAGGTTTCACTAAACACCCAATATCTGCTCTTCACAGTAGACAGATGAGCGCAAGAAAATTAACAGGGGAACATGTTGGACAGCACAGACCAGTCCTCAAACATTGATAAACAGGGGAACAAATTGGACAGCAGAGACTGGTCCTGAAACATTGATAAACAGGGGAACATACGAACAACTATGTTTGCCTGCAATGCTGAAATTTGAAGGACACCGAGAGCTCAGCAGAATGTAGATTTGCCTGCAATGGGTACAGCTGCTGCTGCATGCCCCCTTTCCCCACTGGGAGCTCCCTGTCCCTCCATGCGTTCAGGGGGGAGTGTGCAGTGTGTGTGTGTGTGTGTGTGTGTGTGTGTGTGTGTGTGTGTGTGTGTGTGTGAGAGAGAAATACGGTGTGTGTGTGTTTGCCTGTATGTATGTATTTGTGCTGTGTGTGTGTGTCAAACTGATTGTTTTATCAGCTAGTGACAGTGTCTGCAGTGTGTGAGAGCATCAGTGCCCTCCAGCTTCTTTTAGTGCTGACTGGTGTCTGATTACACACAAACACACACAAACACACACACACCGTCTCTCTCTCTCTCTCTCTCTCACACACATACATACTTACACACACACACTTACACACACACACACACACACACACACACACAAACACACACACACCGTCTCTCTCTCTCTCTCTCTCTCTCTCACACACATACATACTTACACACACACACACAAACACACACACTCTCTCTCTCACACACACACACACACACACACACACACACAAACACACTCTCTCTCGCGCGTTCTCTCTCTCTCTCTCTCACTCTCTCACACACACACACACACACACAAACACACACTCTCTCTCGCGCTCTCTCTCTCGCTCTCTCTCTCTCTCTCGCGCGCTCTCTCTCTCTCCCACGCTCTCTCTCTCTCTCTCTCTCTCTCTCTCTCTCTCTCTCTCTCTCTCTCTCACACACACACACACACAAACACACACTCTCTCTCTCTCTCTCTCTCTCTCACTCACACACACAAACACACTCTCTCTCTCTCTCTCGCACACTCTCTCTCTCTCTCTCTCGCTCTCTCTCTCTCTCTCTCTCTCTCTCTCTCTCTCTCTCTCACACACACACACACACACAAACACACACACACTCTCTCTCTCTCTCTCTCTCTCTCTCTCCCTCTCTCTCTCTCTCTCACTCACACACACAAACACACTCTCTCTCTCTCTCTCGCACTCTCTCTCTCTCTCTCTCTCTCTCTCTCTCTCTCTCTCTCTCTCTCTCTCTCTCTCTCTCTCTCTCTCACACACACACACACACACACACACTTGGAAAACCAAGAGTTATCCAAACAGAACTGGAATTCCCTTCATGCCTGTCTCTGTCCCCCTCCTCCCCTGGCACACTGTACCCCTCCTCCCCTGGTACACTTTAGCCAATACATGCACACTCATTTTCCCTCTGGCCAAATCTGAATTATCAGAGCACAGAGCTAGAATTATCAGAGCACACAACACATTACAGTCAATTGATATTACTCTCAAGAATGGACCAGACAATAAACACCTTAGCCTACCAGAATACAGCCTGACCATCTGGTGACTGCAAAAACACTTTACGATCTGTCTGTGGTGAGGAAGGGAATACAAAACACATCAAAGCACATTCAACTCAAATTCAATTCTCCTATAATTGTTTTTTAGCTCCAAAAAAGCAATCTCAGAGCACAGCTGAATTGGGAAACACTCAGCCTTTCAGCTCTCTAAAGAGGTGCAGTGCAACCGTTTAGAGAAAGAGCCTGGATGAATGCAGGTGACTGAGAGAGAGAGAGAGCGCGAAAGAGAGAGAGATAGAGACCGTGAGAGATAGAGAACGTGAGAAAGAGAGAGAGAGAGAGAGAGAGAGCGTGAGAAAGAGAGAGAGAGAGAGAGAGAGAGTGAGAGAGAGACAGAGTGTGAGAAAGAGAGAATTTTTATATATATTCTTTATTATTGAACAAAATATTGTGATCCAAAATAAAGTGGCATTCACAAACATATACTATATACAACACATCCAATAACATGCCAGAACTTGTTCACAATCATAAAAATTATTTGAGATTTCCTAATTCTGTCAAATAAGTCTGTTTTTTACTTGACTTTACAGTATATATACTGTGGCTTGCGAAAGTATTCACCCCCCTTGGCATTGTGCCTATTTTGTTGCCTTACAACCTGGAATTAAAAGGGATTTTTTGGGGGTTTGTATCATTTGATTTACACAACATGCCTACCACTTTGAAGATGCAAAATATTTTGTGAAACAAACAAAGAAATAAGACAAAAAACTGAAAACTTGAGTGTGCATAACTATTCACCCCCCCCAAAGTCAATACATTGTAGAGCCACCTTTTGCAGCAATTACAGCTGCAAGTCTCTTGGGGTATGTCTCTATATGCTTGGCACATCGAGCCACTGGGATTCTTGCCCATTCTTCAAGGCAAAACTGCTCCAGCTCCTTCAAGTTGGATGGGTTCCGCTGGTGTACAGCAATCTTTAAATCATACCACAGATTCTCAATTGCATTGAGGTCTGGGCTTTGACTAGGCCATTCCAAGACATTTAAATGTTTCTCCTTAAACCACTTGAGTGTTGCTTTAGCAGTATGCTTAGGGTCATTGTCCTGCTGGAAGGTAAACCTCCATCCCAGTCTCAAATCTCTGGAAGACTGAAACAGGTTTCCCTCAAGACTTTCCCTGTATTTAGCGCCATCCATCATTCCTTCAATTCTGACCAGTTTCCCAGTCCCTGCCGGTGAAAAACATCCCCACAGCATGATGCTGCCACCACCATGCTTCACTGTGGGGATGGTGTTCTTAGGGTGATGAGAGGTGTTGGGTTTGCGCCAGACATAGCGTTTTCCTTGATGGCCAAAAAGCTCAATTTTAGTCTCATCTGACCAGAGTACCTTCTTCCATATGTTTGGGGATTCTCCCATATTGCTTTTGGCGAAGACCAAACGTGTTTGCTTATTTTTTTCTTTAAGCAATGGCTATTTTCTGGCCACTTTTCCATATATCCCAGCTCTGTGGAGTGTATGGCTTAAAGTGGTCCTATGGACAGATACTCCAATCTCCGCTGTGGAGCTGTGCAGCTCCTTCAGGGTTATCTTTGGTCTCTTTGTTGCCTCTCTGATTAATGCCCTCCTTGCCTGGTCTGTGAGTTTTGGTGGGTGGCCCTCTCTAAGCAAGTTTGTTGTGTGTGGTGCCATATTCTTTCAATTTTTTAATAATGGATTTAATGGTGCTCCGTGGGATGTTCAAAGTTTCTGATATTTTTTTTATAACCCACCCTGATCTGTACTTCTCCACAACTTTGTCCCTGACCTATTTGGAGAGCTCCTAGGTCTTCATGGTGCCGCTTGCTTGGTGGTGCCCCTTGCTTAGTGGTGTTGCAGACTCTGGGGCCTTTCAGAACAGGTGTATATATACTGAGATCATGTGACACTTAGATTGCACACAGGTGGACTTTATTTAACTAATTAGGTGACTTCTGAAGGTAATTGGTTACACCAGATTTTATTTAGGGACTTCATAGCAAAGGTGATGACTACATACTGTCACAAGCTGGGCTAGAACTCAGGTCTCAGATGTGGAGAGTTGGGTGTTCTACCCCTTAGCCACTGAGGAGGTATAGTTGGACCCAAATGAAACACCCAAGGCAATACTCCAGGTAAGTAGGTTTAATGTAAAAAAAAGGTTCTTTGCACTTCAAAAATAGTCCAACAAAAGTTCTTCTCAGAATGAGGTATATTAACAGAGGTAGAGTAACAAAACAGGAGGCAAAACAAAATAACTCCACGAGGGGAGAAAAACAAACTAAAGATAACTTAGAAAAGCTTACTTGGAAAGACACGGTGGGACAAAGCAGGAGACACATAGCCAGGACTCAAAAACCAAGTGAGGAACAAGGGGAAAACACACAGCTAAAATACACTAGGGGAAACAAGGCACAGGTGACCTGGATTAAGCTAATAAGGACACACGAGGAAGAACTAAGGCAGAGGGGAACACAGATGACCTCTAGAGGCCCGGAGACAAACAGGAGGCAGGAAGCTGACACATACAGTGAGGGAAAAAAGGATTTGATCCCCTGCTGATTTTGTACGTTTGCCCACTGACAAAGAGGTAGGTTTATTTGAACAGTGAGAGACAGAATAACAACAAAAAAATCCAGAAAAACGCATGTCACAAATTTTATAAATTGATTTGCATTTTAATGAGGGAAATAAGTATTTGACCCCTCTGCAAAACATGACTTAGTACTTGGTGGCAAAACCCTTGTTGGCAATCACAGAGGTCAGACGTTTCTTGTAGTTGGCCACCAGGTTTGCACACATCTCAGGAGGGATTTTGTCCCACTCCTCTTTGCAGATCTTCTCCAAGTCATTAAGGTTTCGAGCCTGACGTTTGGCAACTCGAACCTTCAGCTCCCTCCACAGATTTTTTATGGGATTAAGGTCTGGAGACTGGCTAGGTCACTACAGGACCTTAATGTGCTTCTTCCTGAGCCACGCCTTTGTTGCCTTGGCCGTGTGTTTTCGGGTCATTGTCATGCTGGAATACACATCCACGACCCATTTTCATTGACCTGGCTGAGGGAAGGAGGTTCTCACCCAAGATTTGACGGTACATGGCCCCGTCCATCGTCCCTTTGATGCGGTGAAGTTGTCCTGTCCCCTTAGCAGAAAAACACCCCCAAAGCATAATGTTTCCACCTACTTGTTTGACGGTGGGGATGATGTTCTTGGGGTCATAGGCAGCATTCCTCCTCCTCCAAACATGGCGAGTTGAGTTGATGCCAAAGAGCTCGATTTTGGTCTCATCTGACCACAACACTTTCACCCAGTTCTCCTCTGAATCATTCAGATGTTCATTGGCAAACTTCAGACGGGCCTGTATATGTGCTTTCTTGAGCAGGGGGACCTTGCGGGCACTGCAGGATTTCAGTCCTTCATAGCGTAGTGTGTTGCCAATTGTTTTCTTGGTGACTATGGTCCCAGCTGCCTTGAGATCATTGACAAGATCCTCCTGTGTAGTTCTGGGCTGATTCCTCACTGTTCTCATGATCATTGCAACTCCACAAGGTGAGATCTTGCATGGAGCCCCAGACCAAGGGAGATTGACAGTTATTTTGTGTTTCTTCCATTTGCGAATAATCACCTTCTCACCAAGCTGTTTGGCGATGGTCTTGTAGCCCATTCCAGCCTTGTGTAGGTCTACAATCTTGTCCCTGACATCCTTGGAGAGCTCTTTGGTCTTGGCCATGGTGGAGAGTTTGGAATCTGATTGATTGATTGCTTCTGTGGACAGGTGTCTTTTATACAGGTAACAAGCTGAGATTAGGAGCACTCCCTTTAAGAGTGTGCTCCTAATCTCAGCTTGTTACCTGTATAAAAGACACCTGGGAGCCAGAAATCTTTCTGAATGAGAGGGGGTCAAATACTTATTTCCCTCATTAAAATGCTAATCAATTTATAAACTTTTTGACATGCGTTTTTCTGGATTTTTTTGTTGTTATTCTGTCTCTCACTGTTCAAATAAACGTACCATAGAAATTAAAGACTGATCATTTCTTTGTCAGTGGGCAAACGTACAAAATCAGCAGGGGATCAAATACTTTTTTCCCTCACTGTATGCATGCACCACTTTTCTGTAAATAATTTTTTAGAATTTTTTCAAACAAGTTATTTTTTCATTCCACTTCACCAATTTGGACTATTTTGTGTATTTCCATTACATGAAATCCAAATAAAAATCCATTTATATTACAGGTTGTAATGCAACAAAATAGGAAAAACGCCAAGGGGGATGAATACTTTTGCAAGGCACTGCAGTCTAGTGGGATGTAACTAAATAGTTAATTCCTCCAGTTTGTAATAGAGGGTGAATATAAGGCTTTCCAGTTGATGGCAATAAAAACATTTTGCAGCAATTAGACCTAGATTACAAAACTTTCTCTGTTATTGTTTACCAATATTTACATTTCCCAACATACGTAGATAATCGTGAAGATGGATGGATATAAATTCCTAGACACAATGAAATTATAGCATATACAGTACTCCCAAGATGATGTAGCAGTGCGATCGTGTTCTCTTGTGTGTCCATGTAAATAGCCAGTTTTTTGTATTTTTTTTGTATTTTACGTATATATTTCCCTATCACACTTTTCATCCTTCTACTAAATATACCTTCCTGCAACCCGCCTCACTCAATGTAGAACGGATTATATTATTTACTCACCTTTATATAGAATCTCCAGTTGAAACTAGCCAGCCAGCTAACTAGCTAACTAGCTACTTGCTATTAGCGACCGTTAGCGGTTTTCACCCAGAACATCGGATTTTCTGCCGGAATAACTGAATCACTGGACCTTAACACCGGATCGCAACTAGTTAGCCGCAACCGAATGGATGTCGAATGGATGTTGCTGTAGGCTAATCACCACTGCCCCCGAAGTAAGCATCAGTTAGCCTCGAGCTAGCCTGGACCTATGGCAGTCTCTATGGGGGTGCCACAGGGTTCAATTCTTGGGCCGACACTTTTCTCCGTGTATATCAATGATGTCGCTCTTGCTGCTGGTGACTCTCAGATCCACCTCTACGCAGACGACACCATTTTGTATACATCTGGCCCTTCACTGGACACTGTGTTAACAAACCTCCAAACGAGCTTCAATGCCATACAACAATCCTTCAGTAGCCTTCAACTGCTCTTAAACACTAGTAAAACTAAATGCATGCTTTTCAATCGAACGCTGCTAGCACCCGCCCACCCGACTAGAATCACCACTCTCAACGGGTCTGACCTAGAGTATGTGGACAACTACAAATATCTAGGTGTCTGGTTAGACTGTAAACTCAACTTCCAGACTCACATAAAGAATCTCCAATCCAAAGTTAAATCTAGAATCGGCTTCCTATTTCGCAACAAAGCCTCCTTCACTCATGCTGCCAAACATGCCCTCGTAAAACTGACTATCCTACCGATCCTTGACTTCGGCGATGTCATTTACAAAATAGCCTCCAACACTCTACTCAGCAAATTGGATGTAGTCTATCACAGTGCCATCCGTTTTGTCTCCAAAGCCCCATACACTACCCACCACTGTGACCTGTACGCTCTTGTTGGCTGGTCCTCACTACATGTTCGTCGTCAAACCCACTGGCTCCAGGCCATCTATAAATCACTGCTAGGCAAATCCCCGCCTTATCTTAGCTCATTGGTCACCATAGCAGCACCCACCCGTAGTCTGCGCTCCAGCAGGTATATCTCACTGGTCATTCCCAAAGCCAACACCTCCTTTGGCCGCCATTCCTTCCAGTTCTCTGCTGCCAATGACTGGAACGAATTGCAAAAATCTCTGAAGCTGGAGACTCTTATCTCCCTCAATAACTTTAAGCATCAGTTGTCAGAGCACCTTACCGATCACTGCACCTGTACACAGTCCATCTGAAATTAGCCCACCCAACTACCTCATCCCTATATTGTTATTTATTTTGCTCTTTTGCACCCCAGTATCTCTATTTGCACATCATCTCTTGCACATCTAGCATTCCAGTGTTAATACTATTGTAATTATTCTGCACTATAGCCTATTTATTGCCTTACCTCCATAACTTGCTACATTTGCACACACTGGTATATATATTTTCTGTTGTATTTCTGACTTTATGTTTTTTTTACCCCATATGTAACTCTGTGTTGTTTTTATTGCACTACTTTGCTTTATCTTGGCCAGGTCGCAGTTGTAAATGAGAACCTGTTCTCAACTGGCTTACCTGGTTAAATAAAGGTGAAATAAAAAATAAAAAAATATAAATAAAATAAAAAGAGCAGGCCCATATCCTGGCTATCTACCTCTCTGTCTACTGGACGGGAGTAGCCAGCTAACTAGCTACTTGCTATTAGCCACCGTTACCGGTTTTTCACCATTGTCCGTGGCCTGCACTACCTACCAGCCAGCTCTAGTCTGGACTATTATCAGCCAGTCTGCACTGTCTGCACAGCGCGTTATCGACCTAGAACCTATTTGATTTTCTGCCGGGATCACTGAATCACTGGACCTTTAACACTGGATAATCGCAACTAGCTAGCTGCAACCAAATGAACGTTGTTGTTGGCTAATCAGCCTTGAGCTAGCCTTGAGTCAGGCACATCTCCCTGGCTATCTACCTCTCTGTCAACCGGACGGGACCTCCTAGAGTCGACACAGGAGCCCTGCCGATCCATCACGACTGGTCTGCCGACGTAATCGTCTGTGGTTTCAACAGGCTTCCCGTTGCAATGACTACGAAGATCCATCTGCTAGCCCCGGCCCGCTAGCACACGCAAACGACAGCCGTGCTTCCTGATCGCTATGCTGTAGTACCAATTCGAACTGCTCTCGGACTCACATATTGCTGTTCACTGGACCTTATGATCACTCAGCTGCACAGCTGATGCCTGCTGGACTGTTCCTTTACACGGTACCCTGTCCTGTTTATCTGTTTAGCCTCAGCCTAAACTTTATCGCCATTACCAGTTGTGGCTCTCTCTAATAACACCTGTGATTGCTTTATGCCTCTCTCCCATGTCAATATGCCTTGCCTATTGCTGTTCCAGTTAGTTCTTATTATACAATTTCACTGTAGAACCCCAAGTCCCTCTCAAACTGCCTCAAATAGTTCCTTTGTTCTACCCCCCATACACGCCGAGACCGGCTCAATCGGTGCCTCCAGTGATGCTATCTCTTTCATTGTTACCTAACGCTTAGGTTTACCTCCACTGTACTCATATCCTTCCATATCCTTGTCTGTACATAATGCCCTGAATCTATTCTACAACACCCGGAAATCTGCCCCCTTTATTCTCTGTACCCAACGCACTAGAAGACCAGTTCTTAAAGCCTTTACCCGTATCCTTATTCTAGTCCTCCTCTGTTCCTCTGGTGATGTAGAGGCTAACCCAGGCCCTGCAGCCCCCAGTATCACTCCTACTCCCCAGGAGCTATCATTTGTTGACTTCTGTAACCGTAAAAGCCTTGGTTTTCTGCACGTTAACATCAGAAGCCTCCTTCTTAAGTTTGAGTTATTCACTGCATTAGCACACTCCGCCAACCCTGATGTTCTAGCAGTGTCTGAATCCTGGCTTAGGAAGGCCACCAAAAATTCTGAAATTTCCATCCCCAACTACAACATTTTCCGTATAGATAGAACTGCCAAAGGGGGTGGAGCTGTAATCTACTGTAGAGATAGCCTGCAGAGCTCCAGAGCCAGAGCAGTCCGCTCCACCGGGGTCCAGTTCAGCTCCGGTTAGTGGCTCCACTCCAGAATCAGACGTCAACCCCTCTCCAGGGTCGGGGCCTCCCACACCAGGGTCCAGACAAGGCTTGGTGCTTCGCAGGGGGATTGCCGGTCCAAGCCCAGACGTCGGCCCCTCTCCAGGGTCGGGGTCTCCCACACCAGGGTCCAGACAGGGCTTGGTGCATCGTGGGAGGACTGAGAGGGGAAGCATCGCGCCGAGGTCCAGACCGGACCAGGGGTGCAACGGGGAGGCAGTAAGGGAGAGGACATCACGCCCGGAGCCTGGAGCCGCCACCGAGGCTAGATGCCCTCCCGGACCCTCCCCTGTTAAGTTAGGTTTTGCGGCCGGAGTCCGCACCTTTGGGGGGGGGGGGTACTGTCACGCCCTGACATGGAGTTCGCTAGTTGGTTTGGTCAGGGTGTGAGTATCTATGTATGTGTATATCTATGTGTATGATCTAGTATGTGTATATCTATGTTGGCCGGGTGTGGTTCCCAATCAGACGCAGCTGTCGATCGTTGTCTCTGATTGAAGATCATACTTAGGCAGCCATTTTGCCTACCTATGTTGTGGGATCTTGACTCTTGTTTGGCTTGTGTGTGTGTGTAGCCATTGTGAGCTTCACGTTACGTTGCTTTTGTTGTTTTGTTTGCTGTGTGTTAACTTAGTGAATAAACATGTATGCATTCCACGCTGCACCTTGGTCCAATCCTGTACTCAACGAACGTGACATTTATCCTCAGAGTTCATACTGCTTGGTGACCTAAATTGGGATATGCTTAACACCCCGGCCATCCTCCAATCCAAACTAGATGCCCTCAATCTCACACAAATTATCAACGAACCTACCAGGTTCAACCCTAAATCCGTAAACATGGGCACCCTCATAGATATCATCCTGACTAACTTACCCTCTAAATACACCTCCGCTGTCTTCAACCAGGATCTCAGCGATCACTGCCTTATTGCATGCGTCCGTGACGGGTCCACGGTCAAACGACCACCCCTCATCACTGTCAAACGCTCCTTAAAACACTTTAGCGAGCAGGCCTTCCTAATTGACCTGGCCCAGGTATCCTGGATGGATATCGATCTCATTCCTGGTCCTCTGTAGCTCAGCTGGTAGAGCACGGCGCTTGTAACGCCAGGGTAGTGGGTTCGATCCCCGGGACCACCTATACGTAAAAATGTATGCACGCATGACTGTAAGTCGCTTTGGATAAAAGCGTCTGCTAAATGGCATATTATTATTCCGTCAGTAGAGGATGCCTGGTTGTTCTTTAAAAGTAATTTCCTCTCAATCTTAAATAAACATGCCCCATTCAAGAAATACAGAACTAAGAACAGATATAGCCCCTGGTTCTCATCAGACTTTACTGCCCTTGACCAGCACAAAAACATCCTGTGGCATACTGCATTAGCATCGAATAGCCCCCGCGATATGCAACTTTTGAGGGAAGTTAGGAACCAATATACACAAGCAGTTAGGAAAGCAAAGGCTAGCATTTTCAAACAGAAATTTGCATCCTGTAGCACTAACTCCAAAAAGTTTTGGGACACTGTAAAGTCCATGGAGAATAAGAGCACCTCCTCCCAGCTGCCAACTGCACTGAGGCTAGGAAACACTATCACCACCAATAAATCTACAATAATTGGTAATTTCAACAAGCATTTTGCTACGGCTGGCCATGCTTTCCACCTGGCTACCACTACCCCGGCCATCAGCTCTGCACCCTCCGCTGCAACTTACCCATGCCCCCCCCCCCCCCCCCCCGCTTCTCCTTTACACAAATTCAGACAGCTGATGTTCTGAAAGAGCTGCAAAATCTGGACCCCTACAAATCAGCTGGGCTAGACAATCTGGACCCTTTCTTTCTAAAATTAGCAGCCGAAATTGTCGCATCCCCTATTAATAGCCTGTTCAACCTCTCTTTCATAATGTCTGAGATCCCCAGAGATTGGAAAGCTGCCGCGGTCATCCCCCTCTTCAAAGGGGGTGACACTCTAGATCCAAACTGTTACAGACCTATATCCATCCTGCCCTGCCTTTCGAAAGTTTTTGAAAGCCAATTTAACAAACAGATCACCGACCATTTCGAAAACCACCGTACCTTCTCCGCTATGCAATCCGGTTTCCGAGCTGGTCATGGGTGCACCTCAGCCACGCTCAAGGTCCTAAACGATATTATAACCGCGATCGATAATTGACAGTACTGTGCAGCCGTCTTTCATCGACCTGGCCAAGGCTTTCGACTCTGTCAACCACTGCATTCTTATTGGCAGACTAAATAGCCTTGGTTTCTCACATGACTGCCTCGCCTGGTTCACCAACTACTTCTCAGATAGAGTTCAATATGTCAAATCGGATGGCCTGTTGTCTGGACCTATGGCAGTCTCTATTGGGGTGCCACAGGGTTCAATTCTTGGGACGACTCTTTTTTCCGTGTATATCAATGATGTCGCTCTTGCTGCTGGTGACTCTCAGATCCACCTCTACGCAGACGACACCATTTTGTATACATCTGGCCCTTCATTGGACACTGTGTTAACAAACCTCCAAACGAGCTTCAATGCCATACAACACTTAACACTAGTAAAACTAAATGCATGCTCTTCAATCGAACGCTGCTGGCACCCGCCCACCCGACTAGAATCACTACTCTCGACGGGTCTGACCTAGAGTATGTGGACAACTACAAATACCTAGGTGTCTGGTTAGACTGTGAAATCTACTTCCAGACTCACATTAAGCATCTCCAATCCAAAGTTACATCTAGAATCGGCTTCCTATTTCGCAACAAAGCCTCCTTCACTCATGCTGCCAAACATGCCCTCGTAAAACTGACTATCCTACCGATCCTTGACTTCGGCAATGTCATTTACAAAATAGCCTCCAACACTCTACTCAGCTAATTGGATGTAGTCTATCACAGTGCCATCCGTTTTGTCACCAAAGCCCCATATATACTACCCACCATTGTGACCTGTACGCTCTTGTTGGCTGGTCCTCACTACATATTCGTCGCCAAACCCACTGGCTCCAGGCCATCTATAAATCACTGCTAGGCAAATCCCCACCTTATCTTAGCTCATTGGTCACCATAGCAACACCCACCCGTAGTATGCGCTCCAGCAGGTATATCTCACTTGTCATCCCCAAAGCCAACATCTCCTTTGGCCGCCGTTCCTTCCAGTTCTCTGCTGCCAATGACTGGAACGAATTGCAAAAATCTCTGAAGCTGGAGACTCTTATCTCCCTCACTAACTTTAAGCATCAGTTGTCAGAGCACCTTACCGATCACTGCACCTGTACACAGCCCATCTGAAATTAGCCCACCCAACTACCTCATCCACATATTGTTATTTATTTTGCTCATTTGCACCCCAGTATCTCTATTTGCACATCATCTCTGGCACATCTATCATTCCAGTGTTAATACTAATTGTAATTATTTTGTACTATGGCCTATTTATTGCCTTACCTCCATAACTTGCTACATTTGAACACACTGTATATATATTTTCTGTTGTATTTTTGACTTTATGTTTTGTTTTACCCCATATGTAACTCTGTGTTGTTGTTTTTATCGCACTGCTTTGCTTTATCTTGGCCAGGTCACAGTTGTAAATGAGAACTTATTCTCAACTGGCTTACCTGGTTAAATAAAGGTGAAATAAGAAAATAAAACACCAACATGGTGTCAGTTTGTCACAGGACCACAGCATATGTAATAGGGTTCCTTTGGGCTTTTTGCATCTCCAACAGAGATGTGATATTTCTGGGTTCATTACATGCATTCATGCATTCTGGCAGGAGTGTAGTAAGTTCTATGAACTGTCTTAAATTGCAGTAGTTTATGTCTTAGGTTGTAGGAGCAGGTACGAACATTTTCAAAAATCTGTGACCAACGGTTCTCCTAAATGTCTTGCTTTAGATCAGTTTCCCATGTTGTCCTTATAGGTCCTGAACCAGCAGCTAGAGTTTCAATCAACCCTTCATATAACTTGGCAATAAACGTATTTGGCGTAGCAGCTTCTTTCAGTATTTCTTCTATGCTAGATGCCTTTGGTTCATCCAGATTCTGTTGAAGCAATTGAATAAAGATTTCTGAGTTGTAAGAACTTAAAGAAATCGGCCCTTGGATAATCCAAATCTTTCTTGTAATTGGTTGAAGGACAGTAGGGAGACACCATACATGCTCAAAATACATGATGCCACTTAAAGGTATTGTCATTAAACTCTGGAGCTAAGGTGGGGGAACGAGGAGTATTTCAATTATTGGTTGCAATTTTCCATTTCACTTGACAATGAGGATTGGGATGGATAGCTTTTTATCCAGTCTAAAGTTAGACGATAGCGCCCTCTGCTGGGCAATTTACAAAATGCCTTTGCAACATTTTGTCCCCAGTGTAGATCTTACAGAGATTGGCCTGATGTCTAATGTAATGTATACAGTACCTTCAGAAAGCATCTTGTTGTGATACAGCCTGAATTTAAAATGGATTATATTGAGATTTTGTGTCACTGATCTACACACAATACCCCATAACATCAACGTGGAATTGTGTTTTTAGAAATGTCTACCAATTCATAAAAAATGAAAAGCTGAAATGTCTTGAGTAAATTAGCATTCAACCCCTTTGTTATGTCAAGTCTAAATAAGTTCAGGAGTAAAAAATGTGCTTAATAAGTTGCATGGACTCACTATGTGTGCAATACTAGTGTTTAACATGATATTTTAATGACTACCTCATCTCTGTACCCCACACATACAATTATCTGTAAGGTCCATCAGTCGAGCAGTGAATCTCAAACACAGATTCAACCACAAAGACCAGGGAGGTTTTCCAATGCTTCGCAAAGAAGGGCACCTATTGGTAGATGGGTAAAAAAAAAATCATAGTGAAGTTGTTAATTACACTTTGGATGGTGTATCAATACACCCAGTCACAACAAAGATACAGACGCCCTTCCTAACTCAGTTGCCGGTGAGGAAGGAAACTGCTCAGGGATGTCACCATGAGGCCAATGGTGCTTTTAAAACAGTTACAGAGTTTAATGACTGTGATAGGAGAAAACTGAGGATGGATCAACAACATTGTAGTTACTCCAGAATACTAACATAAATGACAGAGTGAAAAGAAGGAAGCCTGTACAGAATACAAATATTCCAAAACACTTATCCTGATTGCAATAAGGCATTAAAGTAATACTGCATAAACTGTGGCAAACAAATTAACAAATTAAAAACGTTATGTTTGGGGCAAATCCAACACAACATATCACTGAGTACCAGTCTTTATATTTTCAAGCATGGTGGTGGCTGCATCATGTTACTGGTATGCTTGTCATCGGCAAGGACTAGGGAGTGTTTTTAGGATTAAAATAAACGGAATAGAGCTAAGCACAGGCAAAATCCTAGAGGGAAACTTCGTTCAGTCTGCTTTCCAACAGACACTGGGAGACAAATTCACATTTCAGCTGGACAATTACCTAAAACACAAGTCCAAATATACACTGGAGTTGTTTACCAAGACGACATTGGATGTTCCTGAGTGGTGCACTTACAGCTTTGACTTAAATCGGCTTGAAAATCTATGGTAAGACTTGAAAATGGCTGTCTAGCATTTTGTATATATTTTTAAAGAATAATTGTAAGCTCTTAGAGGTGTGCAAAGCTCTTAGACAGTCTTAAAGACTCACAGCTGAAATCTCTGCCAAAGGTGATTCTAACATGTATTGACTCAGGGGGTTGAATACTGATCTAATAAATTTATATCAGTGTTTTATTTTCTATTCATTTTTTAAAATGTTAGAATTTTTCTTCCACTTTGATGTTACAAAGTATTTTGTGTGGATCGTTGACAAAAAATAGCAATTAAATCCGTTTTAATCCCACTTTGTAACACAACAAAATGTGGAAAACGTCAAGGGGTGTGAATAGTTTCTGAAGGCACTGTACAATATTCATAAACAAATTGATAGGGAAGTTTGGAAAAACAATACATTTAAAGTAGTTCTACATACTCAAGATACTTTCATCGACCCAGTAATTGGTGATCACCAAAGATAGTTGAGGTGTTAGGTACCTCAGTGTTTAGGTTGAGACAAGGCGTCAGCAGCAAGGTTAGGCTAAAGAATGTAATAAAATACATTAGGTAGAACAATAAGCCAAGACGACATTGCAATAGCTTTATGTGCAGTGAAATGGCTCTTGTTTCTATAACATGGAATATCATAAGTCCACAGTCTAAATGGCATTGCTTTGACAGTATGAAACACATTAAAACATAAAGGAACGGTTCCTTTATGTCTATGTAAGTTCAAGTTCAACCTTATTTATTGTTTCTCTTCAATACAACGACAGGGGGTTTACTTTCAGCTTAGAACACTGCATGGTCACGGCTTTATTTATGGACATAGGGGTCTTGTTCAAGTTGTTCTCCGGTGACGTCAGGGCCCAGGGGGCTGAGCATGAACAGCTGTTGTGCAGGGTGGGGGGGGGGTTCAGAGGAGGGGGTGGGGGTATGTTCCTTCCAGCGTCTACTTCTAATCTATCGTATTTGTCGGGTAAGATTCTAACTCTATTTCTGCTTGTTTGGGTGTGTCGACGCGGTTCTCATGTAATGTATAGAAAGCAAGAGAATGGACTGTTGATTTGACAAACGATCTTTAGGTCAACTGCGGAGAAGTTAGAAAATAACTTTAGATATAAATAGCATTTGGCTGCATTGTATTTGTAAATGCATGTTAAACAGTATGCCACTCATGCTGTAGAGCTGTCGGACTGGTTATAGACTATTTATGGTGCCTTAGCACCAAAGTTTCAGTATACATTATTACGGTATCTCCACAGTGCCCACACTGTTATGTAGCTAATTAACATGTCAAGAGTTTCTCTGCTGGTCAGATCAGGGAAAGTCACCCAGTTGATTCACTTTTTAAAGGAACTTGTAAAGGTTTGGATAGTTTGCGTTCGGATCAAATTCCATTCATATTTTCAACATGGACTCGGTGATAGGAAATAGGAAATGGTCAAAAGAGTAAACACTAAACAAAACAAAAGTACACCAGATTCAGGTAACACATGAATAATCATATGTAATCCCCCCTGTAACAACTTGTAATCATCACGCCACTGTTACCTAATATAGATTGATAAGAAGTGAATAGTCAATGTCTTGTTGGCCCATCATCCCTCAAAGCCTTGTTCCGTCAGAACCATATGGCACAAACGCAGATTCAGGAGACTTGTGTTGTTTCGTACAGAAGAACAACAAATGTAGCCCAGTTTTGCCAGCTGGGTATTGTGTTGTGTATTTTATATATGTATTTACAGTGTTGTTGTTTTCTCCACAGTGGACTCCCCAGTATAAGATGACTCTCCAGTGGACTGTGGTGGCTTTCTTCCTTTATGTGGAGATAGCTGTCATCCTGATATTTTGTCTGCCTTTTATATCTGCCAAGAGGTACTGTGGGGAATCATATCCTAGCATGTAACCAGGCTGAAGAGTTAACCCTTCTCTTGTGGCATTTTGGCCAACACTGTAACATTTACAGTCACATCCCCCCAAAAAATTATTGACACCCTTGATAAGATAAGCAAAACCTGCCTGGTAGAGAACCCGTGTGTATCTTGTCCCCTCACACAGTTAGGAAGATGGTTCTGGAGGCAAAAAAAAATAAAGTCCAAGGGCCACAGTTGGAGAATTACAGAACATGATCGCATCTTGGGGTCACCAAGTCTCGAAATCTACAATTAGACGTAACCTTCATGCCAATAGGCTATTTGGTTGCCATAAAAAAAGCCTTTATTGAGGGCAACCAACAAATGTAAATGCCTGGTGTTTGCTGAACGCCATTGTCACTTAGATTGGTACTGGGTGCTATGGTCAGATGAGACGAAAATAGAGCTCTTTGGCCACACAAACCAGTTTGGGTTTGGCCTCTTAAGAGGGATGCATATGCAGAAAATAACCTCTGTAAAAATACTGTATGGTCGTGGATCTTTGATGTTATGGGGGCTGTTTTGCTTCGATTGGCATCATGAACTCTACCAAGTACCAGGAAATTTTTTGACAAAAACCTGGTTGCCTCTGTCAGAATGCTGAAACTTGGGTGCAAGTGGATCTTCCAGCAAGTCAATGATCCCAAGCAAACATCAAAATCTACAAAGACATTTTTAAATAACCGCAAAGCAACATTTTGCAATGCCCAACTCAGTCTCCGGACTTGAACCCTATTGAAAACCTGTGTTTTGAATTGAAGATTCGGATTCAGAGTGTTTAATAGTCACATGTGCAGGGGTTGCATGTGTGATTGCAGGGTACAGTGAAAATCTTAGGCTCCGAGCTCCAACATGAAGGACTAAGTGAAATAAAATAATTAAAATGGTAATAGAAAACAATAATAGACATAGCATTAAATACATAATAACAACTGTATCAGTGATGAATAAATAAATGTCCATTTGGGCGGAGGCAAAGTAAAGACTGTTGAGGGGGTGGGGTGAATGACCATAGGGGGAGGAGCATGACTATTGAGGGGGTGTGGCGACCAAGTGAAATAAAAACAAAAAAAATTATAATAAAATAAAATAATAATATACATATTAACAACTGCAACAGTGATGAATGTCGTCGGGGTGGGGGCAGAGTAAAAGTCAGTTGGGGGGGGTTCGGTGTAAAATGTCCGTAGGGGGAACAACACGTAAGGTAAGTGACCATTGAGGGGGGTGGGGGATGTCCCTAGGGGGAGCAGCAGGTAAGGTAAGTGACCGTTTGCGGGATGAGCAGGTAGCTGCACGTATCCTCCTCTGAAGAGCCTTGCGGTCCGCGGCGGTGGAGTTGCCGTACCAGGCTGTGATGCAGCCCGACAGTATACTCTCCTCCTGTATAACACACTGAGGGCCCTCAGGGACAGGCCGAATTCCTTCAGCATCTTGAGGTTGACGAGTCGCTGTCGTGCCTTCTTCACTGCAGAGTCCGTGAGGTTAGACCAGTTCAGCTTCTCTGAGATGTGTACACCGTCTCCACGGCGGCCCTGTTGATGACGATGGGGGGCGTCTCCAGCTTGGTTCCTCCTGAAGTCCACAATCAGCTCCTTTGTTTTGCTAACGTTGAGAGAGAGGTTGTTTACCTGGCATCACACCGTCAGAGTGCCTACCTCCTCCCTGTAGGCCGTCTCGTCGTTGTTGGTAATCAGGCCTACTAGTGTCGTGTCGTCAGTGAACTTGATGATGGAGTTGGAACTGTGTGAAGCCATGCAGTCGTGGGTACACAGGGAATACAGGAGGGGACTGAGGATGCACCCTTGTGGGGCCCCCGTGTTGAGGATCAGTGTCGAGGAGGTAATGTTGCCTACCTTCACCACCTGGGAGGCCCGTCAGGAAGTCCAGGACCCAGTTGCACAGGGAGGAGTACAGACCCAGGGCCGTGAGCGTTGTAATGAACTTAAAGGGAACTATGGTATTGAAGGCCGAGCTGTAGTCGATGAACAGCATCCTCACATATGCATTGTAGAATAATAGTGAAGGCATCAAAGCTATGAAATAACACATGGAATCATGTAGTAACCAAAAACGTGTTCAATAAATAAAAATATAGTTTAGATTTTAGATTCTTCGAAGTAGCCACCCTTTGCCTTGATGACAGCTTTGCACACTCTTGGCATTCTCTCTACCAGCTTCACCTGGGATGCTTTTCCATCAGTCTTGAAGGAGTTCCCACATATGCTGAGCACTTGTTAGCCAATTTTCCTTCACTCTGCGGTCCTACTCATAACAAACCATCTCAATTGGGTTGATGTTGGGTGATTGTGGAGGCCAGGCCATCTGATGAAGCACTCCATCACTCTCCTTCTTGGTCAAATAGCCCTTACACAGCCCCGTGCTTCACGGTTGGGATGGTGTTCCTCGGCTTGCAAGCAACACCCTTTTTCCTCCAAACATAACGATGGTCATTATGGCCAAACAGTTCTATTTTTGTTTCATTAGACCAGAGGACATTTCTCCAAAAAATACGATCTTTGTCCCCATGTGCAGTTGCAAACCGTAGTCTGGCTTTTTTTATGGCGGTTTTGGAGCAGTGGCTTCTTCCTTCCTGAGCAGCCTTTCAGGTTATGTCGATATAGGACTCGTTTTACTGTGGATATAGATACATTTGTATCTGTTTCCTCCAGCATCTTCACAAGGTCCTTTGCTGTTGTTCTGGGATTGAGTTACACTTTTTGCACCAAAGTACGTTCATCTCTAGGAGACAGAACGCGTCTCTTTCCTGAGCGGTATGACGGCTGCGTGGTCCCATGGTGTTTATACTTGCGTACTATTGTTTGTACAGATGAATATATTTATATTATTACCTTCAGGCATTTGGAAATTGCTCCCAAGGATGAACCAGACTTGTGGAGGTCTACAATCTTTTTTCTGAGGTCTTGGCTGTTTCTTTTGATTTTCCCATGATGTCAAGCAAAGAGGCACTGAGTTTGACGGTAGGCCTTGAAATACATCCACAGGTACACCTATGGATGTCAGTTAGCCTATCAGAAGCTTCTAATGCCATGACATCATTTTCTGGAATTTTACAAGCTGTTTAAAGGCACAGTCAATAGTGTATGTAAACTTCTGACCCACTGGAATTGTGATACAATAAATTATAAGTGAAATAATCTGTCTGTAAACAATTGTTGGAAGAATTACTTGTGTCATGCACAAAGTAGATGTCCTAACCGACTTGCCAAAACTATAGTTTGTTAACAAGAAAGTATTCACCCCTCTTGGCATTTGCCTATTTTGTTGCCTTACAACCTTGAATTAAAAGGGATTTTTGGGGGCTTTGTATCATTTCATTTACACAACATGCCTACCACTTTGAAGATGCAAAATATGTTTTATTGTGAAACAACCAAAAAATAAGACAAAAAAAACTAACTTGAGTGTGCGTAACTATTCACCCCCCCCAAAGTCAGCATTCACCCCCCCTTTTGCAGCAATTACAGCTGCAAGTCTCTTGGGGTATGTCTCTATAAGTTTGGCACATCTAGCCAATGGGATTTTTGCCCATTCTTCAAGGCAAAACTGCTCCAGCTCCTTCAAGTTAGATGGGTTCCGCAGGTGTACAGCAATTTTTAAGTCATACCACAGATTATCAATTGGATTGAGGTCTAGGCTTTGACTAGGCCATTCCGACATTTAAATGTTTCCCATTAAACGACTCGAGTGTTGCTTTAGCAGTATGCTTAGGGTCATTGTCCTGCTGGAAGGTAAACCTCCGTCCCAGTCTCAAATCTCTGGAAGACTGAAACAGGTTTCCCCCAAGAATTTCCCTCTATTTAGTGCCATCCATCATTCCTTCAATTCTGACCAGTTTCCCAGTCCCTGCCGATGAAAACATCCCCACATCATGATGCTGCAACCACCATCCTTCATTGTGGGGATGGTGTTCTCGGGGTGATGAGAGGTGTTGGGTTTGTGCCAAAAAGCTCAATTTTAGTCTCATCTGACCAGAGTACCTTCTTCCATATGCTTATTTTTTTCTTTAAGTAATGGCTTTTTTCTGGCCACTCTTCCATAAAGCCCATCTCTGTGGAGTGTATGGCTTAAAGTGGTCCTATGGACAGATACTCCAATCTCTGCTGTGGAGCTTTACAGCTCCTTCAGGGTTATCTTTGGTCTCTTTGTTGCCTCTCTGATTAATGCCCTCCTTGCCTGGTCCGTGACTTTTGGTGGGCGGCCCTCTCTTGGCAGGTTTGTTGTGGTGCCATATTTTTTCAATTTTTTAAATAATGGATTTAATGGTTCTCCGTGGGATGTTCAAAGTTTCTGATATTTTTTTGTAACCCAACCCTGATCTGTACTTCTCCACAACTTTGTCCCTGACCTGTTTGGAGAGCTCCTTGGTCTTCATGCTGCTGCTTGCTTGGTGTTGCCCCTTGCTTAGTGGTGTTGCAGACTCTGGGGCCTTTCAGAACAGGTGTATATATACTGAGATCATGTGACAGATCATGTGACACTTAGATTGCACACAGGTGGACTTTATTTAACTAATTATGTGACTTCTGAAGGTAATTGGTTGCACCAGATCTTATTTAGGGGCTTCATAGCAAAGGGGTTGAATACATATGCACGCACCACTTTTCCGTTAATGATTTGTTTTATTTGTTTTATTTTGTGTATGTCCATTACATGAAATCCAAATTAAAATCAATTTAAATTACAGGTTGTAATGCAACAACATAGGAAAAACACCAAGGGGGATTAATGCTTTTGCAAGGCACTGTATATACAATTCAAATACAGAGCTATATTGTATGCAAAAAAATGTTGTAATTATATTATTTTATACTAATACAATTGCTCAGAGAAATATATTTTGTTCAACAAGTAATGCTTTTATTTTCAAAAAGTTAGGGGTCAAATTTATTGATACCCCTAAATATTCTTATAAATAAAGTAGTCAAAGGATTAGTATTTGGTCTCATATTCCTAGCATTCAATGACTACTTCAAGCTTGTGACTTTACAAACTTGTTGGATGCATTTGCAGTTCGTTTTGGTTGTGTTTCAGATTATTTTGTGCCCAATAGAAATGAATGGTAAATAATGTATTGTGTCATTTTGGAGTCACTTTTATTGTGAATAGAACATGTTTCTAAACCGTTCTATATTAATGTGGACGCTACCATGACTATGGATAATCCTGAATGAATCAGGGAATAACGATGAGTGAAAAAGTTACCGGGGGGGGGGGGGAGGGGGGTGGTATGATATTCTCACTCAGATATCTACAGAGAACCAAGTGACTTTGACTTCTAATTCCTTTGTTTTCTGTAACTGCTCATTCTCTTTTTGCAGATGGCGATCACTGTTCAACCTGAGTATGTGGAACTGGTTGGCTCCGTATTGGAATAGGGGTTTCTTTACCATGATCCTCATACTCATCGTTCTCTTCTGTGGTGAGTCATCATACTTGCAGTGGATTGGTTGGTGAGTCATCATACTTGCAGTGGATTGGTTGGGTCCCAGGTATGGCATCGTTCTCTTCTGTGGTGAGTCATCATACTTGCAGTGGATTGGTTGGGTCCCAGGCATGGCATTGTTCTCATCTGTGGTGAGTCATCATACTTGCAGTGGATTGGTTGGGTCCCAGGTATGGCATTGTTCTCTTCTGTGGTGAGTCATCATACTTGCAGTGGATTGGTTGGGTCCCAGGTATGGCATCGTTCTCTTCTGTGGTGAGTCATCATACTTGCAGTGGATTGGTTGGGTCCCAGGTATGGCATCGTTCTCTTCTGTGGTGAGTCATCATACTTGCAGTGGATTGGTTGGGTCCCAGGTATGGCATTGTTCTCTTCTGTGGTGAGTCATCATACTTGCAGTGGATTGGTTGGGTCCCAGGTATGGCATTGTTCTCTTCTGTGGTGAGTCATCATACTTGCAGTGGATTGGTTGGGTCCTAGGTAAGGCATTGTTCTCTTCTGTGGTGAGTCATCATACTTGCAGTGGATTGTTTGGGTCCCAGGTATGGCACTGTTCTCTTCTGTGGTGAGTCATCATACTTGCAGTGGATTGTTTGGGTCCCAGGTATGGCACTGTTCTCTTCTGTGGTGAGTCATCATACTTGCAGTGGATTGGTTGGGTCCCAGGTATGGCATTTATTTTGGGTGAGCAGCACTGAATCTATTGTAGACAGTCAGAAAGTAATGACAGCTTTTATAGGATCGTGGGTTATTCTCCTTGTTCTATAGTTTCTATCTCATAGTCTAGTGACATATTATACACATTATAAGACATTACAAAGGCTTATAGATGCTCATATCAACAAGTTATGAAGCATTATACCTGGCTTCACGCGGTGTTCCCATGAGTCCTATAGTCCAGGTTTCCCCAACTGGCAGCCCGCTGGTGATTTTATTTAGGCCCAAACGTTTTTTTATTTTTTTTTTGTGGACATAAAAAGACCAGCAATTTTGGAAACGTGTTCCAAAGTATTCCCATACACAATAGAGAGATATACAGTACGTGCTCTATACAAATGTAAGCAAGGTTTTAAATTTTTATGTTTTAGTCAAATATTATATCCGTTTGGGCTTCATGCGGTCAATTTGCAGTCTACAAATTGTTTGGAATTATTTTCCGGCCCCCTGACCATCGGCCCGCAGCTGAATCTAGGTGGTGATCCCTGCTGTTGGCTCTTGAGTTGCTAGATGTTACTGTTACACCTGTTTCCACCCTAAGATGCTCTGAGAGAGGTGAGGCAGTACTCCAGCGCAGAGCCCATGGAAAAGGGCAAGCTTATTAACTCTAGCCTGTTGTTATACGAGTAGTCAGTCCTCCATGCTCCATACACTGTCCCCATGGGAGAACCATTTTGGAACCCTTTTTTCTAAGAGTGTAGCTACTGCATAGACAGTAGTTCAACTGTTCCCTGTATCTCCCTCCTAAGATGCTCTGAGGGAGGTGAGGAAGTACTCCAGTGCGGAGCACATGGGAGACGCCAAGCTGAACCCCAACCTGTTTGACCATCTCCACATGAAGCTGTTCAGAGCCCAGAGGAACCTCTACATCTCTGGCTTCTCCCTGTTCCTCTGGCTGTGAGTCCACCTCTATTCTATCCCAGAGGAACCTCTAGATGACATGCAACAACTTCTTGGGGTTAGGGTTGTGGTTGAGGCTAGTTAGGGTTGAACTGAGACGTGAACATTAAGTTAGGATTATGGTTAGGATTATGGTTAGGATTATGGTTAGGGTTGTGGTTAGGATTATGGTTAGTTTTGTGGTTAGGGTTGTGGTTAGGGTTGGGGTTAGGGTTTGGTTAGGGTTGTGGGTAGGATTATGGTTAGGGTTGCAACATTTCCCAAAAGTCACAGGTTTTCCAGAAATTCCTGGATTTCCTGCTTAATCCATCCTGATTCCAGGAATCTTCCAACCGGGATTTCTGGAAAACCAGGGACTTTTTGGAATGTTACCAGAATTGTTTAACCCTAGTTATGGTTGAGGCTAGGGTTAGTTCGGGTTAGTGTGTCACTCATTTATCACTTCTTGTCCCTGTAGTGTGATGCGGCGTGTGGTGACTCTGATAAACCAGGTGGCCATCGCTACGGTAACAGGGACCAGCCTGCAAATACAGGCGGAGAGCGCCAATCAGGCAGCCAAGAAGTACCAGGAGGAGAACCTGCTTCTGAAACAGGTGAACGCCAGAGTCAGAAAGAGGGCCTGGGACGGGCATTATCTGACTTCACATGTAGAGAGTCAATATTCATCTCTTGTGGAAGACTCAAAACACACAGTTACAAATGTTTAACAAACTGTAGCTAGCCTGGGAGTTGTGAATGGCATTTTTTTGTCAGATGATGTAATTGACGTGTTTCATGTTCGTGTGCACTTTATTGCACCATTATGCCAGCATGTGATGAACGAAATTGTTTTCCTAACGGACAAATAAACCATTCGTTCATTCATAAAACATTTTACCTCACAATAAAATAACTAATATAAGAAAGTGCTGTCTGCTCAGGCTTTGCTGGATGAGGAGACAGCCAAAACTGCAAGCAAACAGCTACTGAGGAAGGAGGCAGAGAAGTTGATGGAGGAACTGAAGACTGCAGAGGATGGTGGGTAATGAGGAAGTGAATCAGGAATTAAACTGTTTAGCGTTTATTTAGCATTTTTTTAATGAACTGAATTTAAATGGAATTGACCTCCAAACCTGCCTTCGATTCAAGTTTTATTTGTCACATGCTTCATAAACTAACAGTGAAATGCTTACTTACACCCCCCCCCCCCCCCCCCAACAATGCAGAGAGAAAAATAAAGAAAAATAATAACATGAGGAATAAATACACAATGACGATAACTTGGCTACAGTATATACACGGGCTACCAGTACCAAGACGGTGTGCAGGGGTACGAGGTAATTGAGGTAGATATGTACATATAGATACGGCTGTTGCGTTGACCATATTACTGCCACACCGGCGGTCACGAGTCATGAACGTGATCGTTTAGTCATGGTAATTAGGCTTCTCCAAGCTCTGATGCTGCTGATGGTCATTAGTAGCCTACCAAGTTTCAATGAGCGGGACTCTAACACGGACGCTTATAAGAAATCCTGCTATGCCCTCCAACGAACCATCAGGACTAAGATTGAATCGTACTACACCGGCTCTGATGCTCGTCGGATGTGGCAGGGCTTGAAAACTATTACAGACTACAAAGGGAAGCACAGCTGCAAGCTGCCCAGTGACACAAGACTTCCAGACGCGCTAAACCACTTCTATGCTCGCTTCAAGGCAAGCAACACTGAAGCATGCATGAGAGCACCAGCTGTTCTGGATGACTATGTGATCACGCTCTCCGTAGCCGATGTGAGTAAGACTTTTAAGCAGGTCAACATTCACAAGGCCGCAGGGCCAGACGAATTACCAGGACGTGTACTCCGAGCATGTGCTGACCAACTGGCAAGTGTCTTCACTGACATTTTGAACATGTCCCTGACTGAGTCTGTAATACCAACATGTTTCAAGCAGACCACCATAGTCCCCGTGCCCAAGGACTCTAAGATAACCTGCCTAAATGACTACCGACCCGTAGCACTGACGTCTGTAGCCATGAAGTGCTTTGAAAGGCTGGTCATGGCTCACATCAACACCATTATCCCAGAAACACTAGACCCACTCAAATTTGCATACCGCCCCAACAGATCCACAGATGATGCAATCTCTATTGCACTCCACACTGCCCTTTCCCACCTGGACAAGAGGAACACCTACGTGAGAATGCTATTCATTGACTACAGCTCAGCATTCAACACCATAGTGCCCTCAAAGCTCATCACTAAGCTAAGGATCCTGGGACTAAACACCTCCCTCTGCAACTGGATCCTCGACTTCCTGACGGGCCGCCCCCAGGTGGTAAGGGTAGGTAACAACACATCTGCCACACTGATCCTCAACACAGTGGCTCCTCAGGGGTGCGTGCTCAGTCCCCTCCTGTACTCCCTGTTCACCCATGACTGCATGGCCAGGCACGATTCCAACACCATCATTAAGTTTGCCGACGACACAACAGTGGTAGGCCTGATCACCGACAACGATGAGACAGCCTATAGGGAGGAGGTCAGAGACCTGGCCGTGTGGTGCCAGGATAACAACCTCTCCCTCAACGTGACCAAGACAAAGGAGATGATTGTGGACTACAGGGTAAAAAAAAGAGGACTGAGCACACCCCCATTCTCATCGACGGGGCTGTAGTGGAACAGGTTGAGAGCTTCAAGTTCCTTGGTGTCCACATCACCAACGAACTATCATGGTCCAAACACACCAAGACAGTTGTGAAGAGGGCATGACAAAGCCTATTCCCCCTCAGGAGACTGAAAAGATTTGGCATGGGTCCTCAGATCCTCAAATAATTCTACAGCTACACCATCGAGAGCATCCTGACTGGTTGCATCACCGCCTGGTATGGCAACTGCTTGGCCTCCGACCGCAAGGCACTACAGAGGGTAGTGCGTACGGCCAAGTACATCACTGGGGCCAAGCTTCCTGCCATCCATCCTCTATACCAGGCGGTGTCAGAGGAAGGCCCTCAAAATTGTCAAAGACTCCAGCCACCCTAGTCATAGACTGTTCTCTCTGCTACCGCATGGCAAGCGGTACCGGAATGCCAAGTCTTGGTCCAAAAGACTTCTCAACAGCTTCTACCCCCAAGCCATAAGACTCCTGAACAGCTAATCATGGCTACCCGGACTATTTGCACTGCCCCTCCACCCCATCCTTTTTACGCTGCTGCTACTCTGTTAATTATTTATGCATAGTCACTTTAACTCTACCCACATGTACATATTACTTCAACTACCTCAACTAGCCGGTGCCCCCGCACATTGACTCTGCACCGGTACCCCCCTGTATATATAGCCTCCCTACTGTTATTTTATTTTACTTCTGCTCTTTTTTTCTCAACACTTTTTTGTTGTTTTATTATTTATTAAAAATAAATGCACTGTTGGTTAAGGGCTGTAAGTAAGCATTTCACTGTAATGTCTGCACCTGTTGTATTCGGCGCATGTGGCCAATAAAATTTTATTTTATTTTATTTGAACTTGCTAACTGCCTGATACTCTATTGTCCCTCTAATCACTCTGACATCAATGCGAATGTAGAGCGAAAATCTAATCAAACACTTCATGAGAGCCCATGAGCTCATGTTGAGCAACATTTCTATAGGCTATGCAATTGCGCGAGAAAACAGAGTGGTGGCCTCTATTAAAAAGAGGAGGATCCCATCAGCTTTCTATAGGCTAGGCCTACTATGTTTATTTCTCAACTTTCCTAATATTAAGCACATTGCTTATCTTTACAACAGGAGTATAGCCTACCTGGCTGACATGAAAATGAACCACGGGAAATGCATCCTCCATTCGCTATTTAAGTGCATAGATGACATGTTTTATTTCCCTTGCACCTGTTTCAAGACTGGTGCATGATAATGGTCCATTCTAAATCAAAACTAATTTCACACATACAGTGGGGAGAACAAGTATTTGATACACTGCCAATTTTGCAGGTTTTCCTACTTACAAAGCATGTAGAGGTCTGTAATTTTTATCATAGGTACACTTCAACTGTGAGAGACGGAATCTAAAACAAAAATCCAGAAAATCACATTGTATGACTTTTAAGTAATTAAATTGTATTTTATTGCATGACATAAGTATTTGATACATCAGAAAAGCAGAACTTAATATTTGGTACAGAAACCTTTGTTTGCAATTACAGAGATCATACGTTTCCTGTAGGTCTTGACCAGGTTTGCACACACTGCAGCAGGGATTTTGGCCCACTCCTCCATACAGACCTTCTCCAGATCCTTCAGGTTTCGGGGCTGTCGCTGGGCAATACAGACTTTCAGCTCCCGCCAAAGATGTTCTATTGGGTTCAGGTCTGGAGACTGGCTAGGCCACTCCAGGACCTTGAGATGCTTCTTAGGGAGCCACTCCTTAGTTGCCCTGGCTGTGTGTTTCGGGTCATTGTCATGCTGGAAGACCCAGCCACGACCCATCTTCAATGCTCTTACTGAGGGAAGGAGGTTGTTGGCCAATATCTTGCGATACATGGCCCCATCCATCCTCCCCTCAATACGGTGCAGTCGTCCTGTCCCCTTTGCAGAAAAGCATCCCCAAAGAATGATGTTTCCACCTCCATGCTTCACAGTTTGGATGGAGTTCTTGAGGTTGTACTCATCCTTCTTCTTCCTCCAAACACGGCGAGTGGAGTTTAGATCAAAAAGCTCTATTTTTGTCTCATCAGACCACATGACCTTCTCCCATTCCTCCTCTGGATCATCCAGATGGTCATTGGCAAACTTCAGACGGGCCTGGACATGCGCTGGCTTGAGCAGGGGGGACCTTGCGTGTGCTGCAGGATTTTAATCCATGACGGCATAGTGTGTTACTAATGGTTTTCTTTGAGACTGTGGTCCCAGCTCTCTTCAGGTCATTGACCAGGTCCTGCCGTGTAGTTCTGGGCTGATCCCTCACCTTCCTCATGATCATTGATGCCCCACGAGGAGCCCCAGACCGAGGGTGATTGACCGTCATCTTGAACTTCTTCCATTTTCTAATAATTGCGCCAACAGTTGTTGCCTTCTCACCAAGCTGCTTGCCTATTGTCCTGTAGCCAATCCCAGCCTTGTGCAGGTCTACAATTTTATCCCTGATGTCCTTACACAGCTCTCTGGTCTTGGCCATTGTGGAGAGGTTGGAGTCTGTTTGATTGAGTGTGTGGACAGGTGTCTTTTATACAGGTAATGAGTTCAAACAGGTGCAGTTAATACAGGTAATGAGTGGAGAACAGGAGGGCTTCTTAAAGAAAAACTAACAGGTCTGTGAGAGCCGGAATGCTTACTGGTTGGTAGGTGATCAAATACTTATGTCATGCAATAAAATGCAAATTAATTACTTAAAAATCATACAATGTGATTTTCTGGATTTTTGTTTTAGATTCCGTCTCTCACAGTTGAAGTGTACCTACGATAAAAATTACAGACCTCTACATGCTTTGTAAGTAGGAAAACCTGCAAAATCGGCAGTGTATCAAATACTTGTTCTCCCCACTGTATATCATCTAGTATATGTAAAGACAAGATTAAATCGAGAATAGTCTGATGGGTGACAATATTAGCCTATCACTTCTGAATGATATATTATCACTTGTGAATGATGCCCAGCGTAAGGCAAGAAACAATGCCTTTTTTTTGCGACTTTTTCGAATCATAGTCACACACCTCAAGTAGCCCAGCCCATAGGCCTATATGTTTTGATAAGGTTTGTATCACAACTAAAGTGACCAAATAACTTCTTAAAATTAAACACATTAGTCCGCTTTACAAGGGGTGTAGAGGCATAAGCAGCGCGTGAGTTTCAAGTTTGGGGAAGATAATTTTCACCATAAAAATGCACCTTTACAATAAAAGCATTACATGCATAATCACATTTGTGGTCACTATGGGGGATAGTAGATTGACATAGGCTAGTGCCTTTGCTGTTTGTTAGGCCTACTCATCTTGTTGCTGACGAAAGGTAAATGTGGACAGTTCTTCCAATATCTTCAATTT
>CM062491.1:8534337-8599337 GCA_031479575.1 Coregonus ussuriensis | reverse complement strand
ACAGGTAATGTAGGTCAGATGAGGGAAGACAGGACAGGTAATGTAGGTCAGATGAGGGAAGACAGGACAGGTAATGTAGGTGAGATGTGGGAAGACAGGACAGGTAATGTAGGTCAGATGAGGGAAGACAGGACAGGTAATGTAGGTGAGATGTGGGAAGACAGGACAGGGAATGTAGGTGAGATGAGGGAAGACAGGACAGGTAATGTAGGTGATATGTGGGAAGACAGGACAGGTAATGTAGGTGAGATGTGGGAAGACAGGACAGGGAATGTAGGTGAGATGAGGGAAGACAGGACAGGTAATGTAGGTCAGATGTGGGAAGACAGGAGAGGTAATGTAGGTCAGATGAGGGAAGACAGGACAGGTAATGTAGGTGAGATGTGGGAAGACAGGACAGGGAATGTAGGTGAGATGAGGGAAGACAGGACAGGTAATGTAGGTCAGATGAGGGAAGACAGGAGAGGTAATGTAGGTGAGATGAGGGAAGACAGGACAGGTAATGTAGGTCAGATGAGGGAAGACAGGACAGGTAATGTAGGTGAGATGAGGAAAGACAGGACAGGTAATGTAGGTCAGATGAGGGAAGACAGGAGAGGTAATGTAGGTGAGATGAGGGAAGACAGGACAGGTAATGTAGGTCAGATGAGGGAAGACAGGACAGGTAATGTAGGTGAGATGTGGGAAGACAGGACAGGGAATGTAGGTGAGATGAGGGAAGACAGGACAGGTAATGTAGGTCAGATGAGGGAAGACAGGAGAGGTAATGTAGGTGAGATGAGGGAAGACAGGACAGGTAATGTAGGTCAGATGAGGGAAGACAGGAGAGGTAATGTAGGTGAGATGAGGGAAGACAGGACAGGTAATGTAGGTCAGATGAGGGAAGACAGGACAGGGAATGTAGGTGAGATGAGGGAAGACAGGACAGGTAATGTAGGTGAGATGTGGGAAGACAGGACAGGTAATGTAGGTCAGATGAGGGAAGACAGGACAGGTAATGTAGGTGAGATGTGGGAAGACAGGACAGGTAATGTAGGTGAGATGAGGGAAGACAGGACAGGTAATGTAGGTGAGATGTGGGAAGACAGGACAGTCGATACAGTACGTTTTGAAAAACAACTGTATTTCCATTGTTAAAATGACTAGGCACACTGGGGACTCAATACATTAGAATAGGCCTGGGTACTAAATAGTTGTATCTTTTAGTTTATTTGAAATACCAAACTTTTCAAATACTCAAGGTAGTCAAATATAGGAAATTATTTAGTAAAAAAAAAAACTAAAGGCAATTATTTATTTTGATATTTAAACACAGGTCTCAGAAAACAATTAATACTATCCCTTTGAATATATGAAAGTTATTTGAAAACAAAAAAAATGGCTGACAGATATTTGATGAAGAACCAAAAACTACAACAGTTAGCTGAATTAGCTCATTAGGCACATGGTGATTGCTTGTAAAGGACATAGACTCATCTCAACATTAGAGTAG
Source organism: Coregonus ussuriensis (assembly GCA_031479575.1). Classification (NCBI taxonomy): domain Eukaryota; kingdom Metazoa; phylum Chordata; class Actinopteri; order Salmoniformes; family Salmonidae; genus Coregonus; species Coregonus ussuriensis. Next base: position 8,597,845 of record CM062491.1, on the reverse strand, counting down.
AACACTTTTTCATTTTCAAAATAATTTAAATAGGGGGGGCCAGTATGAAAAATGTATGCACTCACTAACTGTAAGTCGCTCTGGATAAGAGCGTCTGCTAAATGACTCAAATGTAAAATGTAAATAAGGTACTGTAATGCAGTAACACTTGACATCAAGTTCTTATACATATGTAGTAACTTTGTGATTACAACAACAGCAACATTGTTGATACATTGGATAGGAACAGTTATGATTGCTTTTCTGTTCAGTAGCTACAAAACCTCTCAGCTCATTGCTATGCAGTTTAAATGTGATTACCAAAGTATTATGCATCACACTAATAAAATGTTGCTCTAAAAGTAATGACATTGTTATTACACAGGCTCAATAACAGTTTAATATTACCAAGAATGCTACCAGCAACTGTTCAATTATGGCTATTAAGTGTAAAGGGACTAAACATCCCAAAACTGCCTTCTTGAATCAACCACAGCAAAGTAGGTAGAAAAATAATATTCATTTGTATTCTGAGTAAACTATCCCTTTAAAGATGGTATAGTGTATGTTTGAAAACAAGAACATTGAGACGGACAAAGAGGTTCAAAGTTGATTATCTACACCTGGGGTCTGTTCTACCCCCCCCCCAAAAAAAATAGTTACTTTCCACAAAGCATATTTAGAACTACGCTTATCCCAGGTCTGCAATCAGGTAGATTAATACAGTGAGGTATTGGTGTGCTGTCTTGACAATCTGGGGCAGGCTAGGATCAAGTTATAGGCTCAAAATGTCACTTTTGTACGTGAGGTCATTGCATTTTATTTGGTCACTGTCCACCTGAAGTGATCAGTTTATGGAACCTACAGTATGTATGGAAGTGGAAGTGGAACTGTTCCCTCATAAATTGTATCATTCAATAAATAGAAAATACTAGATAATACTGACACATTCATCTCTTCAGATTTCAAACCAAAGCCAAGAAATGAAACATATGACCAACCTACAGACCCCATTTAAAATACAGACATAAAGCAATAATTTCTACATAAACCATTAACAAACAAAACATTACATTCCTTTCTACAAAAACAAAACTGGTTCCATTTATGTAAAACACAAATGTGATTTTTTTAACATTCAAGAAATGTATTTTTGTTCTATACAGTCTGTAGTGAGTCTAATCACCGCTTGCAGTCTTCTTTTGCTGCCTTACAATAAAACATAACAATGGATTAAATCAGATTTCTCTATCTACACAACCTACTTCAAATGTTTAAGTGAAAGAAAATTATAGAACATTTTCCAAATTACTAAGAAATATAAAATGAGGATGGAAGCATCTTCGGCAGACATTACAACTGTGAATAATTTTTAATAAGATTGTACCAACCTTGCAAAACTCTTAGGGCAACATTCATCCATTGTTGTCTTAAAAATTGCTCAAGCACAGTAAATATCTACACTGAACAAAAATATAAACGCAACATGTAAAGTGTTTGTCCCATGTTTCATGAGCTGAAATAAAAGATCCCAGAAATGTTCCATATGCACAAAAAGCTTATTTATTTCACATTTTGTGCACAGATGTGTTTATATCCCTGTTAGTATCCTCTGCCATCACCTAATGTTTCAGCTAATGCACAGCCCCATGTTGCAAGGATCTGTACACAATTCCTGGAAGCTGAAAATGTCCCAGTTCTTCCATGGCCTGCATACTCAGACATGTCACCCATTGAGCATGTTTGGGATGCTCTGGTTCCAGGCAATATCCAGCAAGTTTGCACTGCCATTGAAGAGGAGTGGGAATGATTAACTCTATGCGAAGGAGATGTGTCGCGCTGCATGAGGCAAATGGTGGTCACACTAGGTACTGACTGTTTTTCTGATCCACGCCCCTACCTTTTTTTCTAAGGTATCTGTGACCAACAGATGCGTATCTGTATTCCCAGTCATGTGAAATCCATATATTAGGGCCTAATTAATTTATTTCAATTTTCTTATATGAACTGTAACTCAGTAAAATCTTTGAAATTGTTTCATGTTGCATTTATATTTTTTGTTCAGTATATATTTGTTTTAATTTGGAAAATGTTCTAGAACTTTCTTTCACTTTGATAATGTAGAGTAGGTTGTGTAGATGTGAAGGGAAAAAATAATTGAATCCCTTTTTAGATAACAAATTTAAGACAGCAAAATGTGAATACTGTGCAAGGTGTGTGTATACTTTCACTAGGTACTGTATAAACAAAAACAACTATATTTTTTCACATTGTCTACAGGAGTACAGTACAAATAGACTCTTCTCTCCTAGCTAAATCGCTTGTCTTCAGGGTAGAAAAATACTTAAAAAGGAGATGTCAGGGCATGCATTGGGTCAGTGGACCAGTACACACCGGTATGGAGTACCAGCACCACAAACGTGAGTACCGGGTACTGACACCTCTCACAAACTATTTTCTGAATATTCACTCTAAATTAATTAACACTAGTACTGTTAAAATGATTACCGTTGAAGTGAATGGCGACAGTGCAAACATGGGCCTCTCAGACTGTTGGCAAACTTGCTAAACACAGTCTACTCCAATAGGGTTAACCCACTTGGGGGGGATCACAACTAGCTTATGTAGGCAAAGGTTGCTACACCGGCACCTGTTTCATTCCATCTTGGAGTCGAGCAATGCTGAGCTATTGACGACCATCAAAGGCGTGTCTCCCTGTCAGGGTTACAGTCCAGCGCCCTTACAAACTGGTCACAGTGTGTAGAGTTGTTGATCTCCTCTTTCCTGAGAGACTCGGCCTCCATCTCTACATTCCCATTGGTCAGTGACATTTTCTCTTCCTGCTTGACGTGCCTCCTGAGTAGAGCGAAGCCCAGTATACACAGGAAGAAAGAGACAGTCCTCAGGCCCAGAGTCAGACCCAGGTATACTATCCTAGAACAGAGGAGAGGAGAGATTAGGGTTAGGGATAGGGTCAGAGTTAGGATTAGGGTCAGAGTTAGGGTTAGGGTCAGAGTTAGGATTAGGGTTAGGGTTAGGGATAGGGTCAGAGTTAGGGTTAGGGTCAGAGTTAGGATTAGGGTTAGGGTTAGGGATAGGGTCAGAGTTAGGGTTAGGGTTAGGGTTAGGGTTAGGGTCAGAGTTAGGATTAGGGTTAGGGTTAGGGATAGGGTCAGAGTTAGGATTAGGGTTAGGGTTAGGGATAGGGTCAGAGTTAGGATTAGGGTTAGGGTTAGGAATAGGGTCAGAGTTAGGATTAGGGTTAGGGTTAGGGATAGGGTCAGAGTTAGGATTAGGGTTAAGGTTAGGGATAGGGTCAGAGTTAGGATTAGGGTTAGGGATAGGGTCAGAGTTAGGATTAGGGTCAGAGTTAGGATTAGGGTTAGGGTTAGGGATAGGGTCAGAGTTAGGATTAGGGTTAGGGTTAGGGATAGGGTCAGAGTTAGGATTAGGGTTAGGGTTAGGGATAGGGTCAGAGTTAGGATTAGGGTTAGGGTTAGGGATAGGGTCAGAGTTAGGATTAGGGTTAGGGTTAGGAATAGGGTCAGAGTTAGGATTAGGGTTAGGGTTAGGGATAGGGTCAGAGTTAGGATTAGGGTTAGGGTTAGGGATAGGGTCAGAGTTAGGATTAGGGTTAAGGTTAGGGATAGGGTCAGAGTTAGGATTAGGGTTAGGGATAGGGTCAGAGTTAGGATTAGGGTTAGGGATAGGGTCAGAGATAGGATTAGGGTTAGGGTTAGGGATAGGGTCAGAGTTAGTGGTCCTCTGTAGCTCAATTAGTAGAGCATGGTGCTTGTAACGCCAGGGTAGTGGGTTTGATCCCCGGGACCACCCATACGTAAAAATGTATGCACACATGACTGTAAGTCGCTTTGGATAAAAGCGTCTGCTAAATGGCATATTATTATTATATTATAGTTAGGGTTAGGGTTAGGGTTAGGGATAGGGTCAGAGTTAGGATTAAGGTTAGGGAAAGCCAGTATACACAGGAAGCAAGAGACAGCAGGTAGCCTAGCGGTTAAGAGCGTCGGGCCATTAACCGAAAAGTTGCTGGTTTGAATCCCTGAGTGTTCAAAGTGGAAAGATCTGCCGTTCCGCCCTTGAGCAAGGCAGTTAACCTCCAACAACAACTGCTCCCTGGGCGCCGATGACGTTGATTAGGCAGCCCCCCCCCCCCACATCTCTCGGAATCAGAGGGGTTGGGTTAATTGCGGAAAAAACATTTCGGTTGAATGCATTCAGTTGTACAACTGACTACAGGCCGTATCCCCTTTCCAGTCCTTAGGACCAGAGTCAGACCCAGGTATACTATCCTAGAACAGAGGAGAGAGTGAACACTCAGAATAAACTAAAATAGGTTACACTTTACATGAAGGTACCATTTAATGGGGTTGTAAGTGCTTGAAGTACACTATTCTAAAGTACCACTGTACATTAATGTAAACTGTTGCCCTAAAATAGAACAGAGAGCATGACCACTAAAAACAGGAAAGGAAGTATATACTAAAACCATTGTAGGCTACCCCTATCCAAAGAGAGATACAGTAGGTATGGTGCTAGGAGCTGTATGGTAGAGATTCACTAGGGGGTTATTCCGACCTGAGTTAAGCATGCACATGGAACGTTTGTCACGCCCTGACCGATAGAACTCTAGTTAGTTTGGTCAGGGTGTGAATATCATGTGAGTTTTGATTCTATGTTTGTATTTCTATGTTTGGCCGGGTGTGGTTCCCAATCAGAGGCAGCTGTCGCTCGTTGTCTCTGATTGGGGATCATACTTAGGCAGCCAGTTTTCCTGCCTGTGTTGTGGAATCTTGTTGTGTTCCTGTTTAGGCTTGTGTGTTAGCCCTTTGGACAGTCACGGTTAAGTTTGTTATTTTTGGTATGCTTTTCACGCTGCACCTTGGTCCGACCCGTCTCTTAACGTACGTGACAACGTTCGTCCCTTTTAATGCACTTTTCGCTCTATGCGTATTCTGACCTTGAGCTTAAGCATGAGAATAGCATGCAATTCACCTGCTATTCGTTCGGGGTGGAGATCGAACAAATGAAGGTGTGTCTACAGATATGCCGTATTCTGACCTTGACTTAATTCCCTCATAATTCCAACACCTTTATGTGCGAGGAAACCATGAATAAGGTCTAGCGAACCTACCTAAACATGTGGTCCTCTGTAGCTCAGCTGGTAGAGCACGGCGCTTGTAACGCCAAGGTAGTGGGTTCGATCCCCGGGACCACCCATACACAAAAAATAATAATGTATGCACGCATGACTGTAAGTCGCTTTGGATAAAAGCGTCTGCTGAATGGCATATTATTATATGGCCTTTTAACTTGCAGGGATGGGCACTCTTGAATGCCTTAATTATAGGCTATCTCCGACTTTCTCTGTTTCCTATTTCTATCATGTTAAATATTAGCCACTATCAGTATCGACCATCTATAGGCATAATAACCACACATATTCACCTGCCAATGTACTGTTAGTTCCCTTCAGTTGGTATAGACTACATTATCATTCCATTTAATTACATTGTTAGTTCCCTTCGGGTGGTATAGACTACATTATCATTCCGGTTAATTACATTGTTAGTTCCCTTCAGTTGGAATAGCCTACATTATCATTCCATTTAATTACATTGTTAGTTCCCTTCAGGTGGTATAGACTACATTATCATTCCATTTAATTACATTGTTAGTTCCCTTCAGGTGGTATAGACTACATTATCATTCCGGTTAATTACATTGTTAGTTCCCTTCAGGTGGTATAGCCTACATCAACATTCCATTTAATGACGTTGTTTCATTATCCTTCATTTGCTTCCTGTGTAAACACCGTCACGGCCGTGTGGTTGTTGCCGACGATCATTAGTCAAAGTTGATAATATATATATTTTTTAAAGACATGCAGGCTAATTAAATCCTTATGGAGCGGAGAGCAGACCAAGCCATAACAGTTTGAACCGAAACATGGCGCAATACTTGGCCGTGTATTAGTAGAGTTCCATGGTTAGGGCAGACAATAGAAGAGGGTATAGCCTACTATTGTACACTATTCACCCTATTATAATTATATGTACACTATTCTCCCTATTATAATTATATGTACACTAATCTTCTAACATTACCATGGGTTGAAGAACTGAATGTGGACATTTTCAGAATGAATCAAACCACCGTTTTCTTTCTTTCAGTGCGTAAAGGCTCTCCAAACCAGTTTTTTTATGATTCATAAATACTTTCCAAACCCTACAATTGGTTTTGAAACGGAGAAGAATATGCATATATTTAGATGGCTTTCTTTCATTGATCCAACAAAATTCTAACTAAAAAGGTACAACGTATTTAAAGGGATGGCTTAAGATAAATGGACTGAAAACCCCATGGGAGGGTTTTTTAGCGGTTTAATGAAATGTATTCAGAGGGTACAAGGTAGCTGTCACGGTTTCGGCCGAGGCTGCCTCTCTCCCTTGTTCGGGCAGGCTTCGGCGTTCGTCGTCTCCGGAATTCTAGCTGCCACCGCTATATGTTTCATGTTCGTTTGCTTTTGTCTGTTTGTTTCCACACCTGTTTCTGTTTTGACGTAATTAGTGTCCTATAAGTTTCTCGTTGTGTTTGTCTAGTGTTGTGTGTGATTGTTTCCGTCAGTGTTGTGTTTTGCTCGGTTGAGCGTATTTCTCCACTGTGCTGGAGCTTATTTGCACCTGTGTGTGCTCCGTTACATTTTGTCGCACCTGTTAGTGCGCATTTACCTTTCGCCTTCGTGCGTGTTTTTGCTGTCGGGCTTAGTTGTCCTGTTGCCTGTGTTGGGCCAGTATTACAGCCTTTGGAACATTCAGTCTGCGTCCTGCGTTTGATTCCTACACTACACCTACAACACGCCCTGACAGTAGCCTCACCTGCAAAGCGCTTTACGCGACTGAGTAAGCTAAGTCTGAATACCAAATACTGAGAAGTGCATAGGAAAGGTGTGGTTAGGAAAGGTGTACATTCCTACATCTGAATTGGCCCCCAGGGAGGGGATTCTGACCCGAGTTAAGCGCAGGTGAATGAAAAGTATTTCCCCTTTTTATACACTTTTCTCTTTATGCGTATTCTGACCTTGAACTGAAGCATGCTATTCAACTTAAGATGTGCTTATGTGACTTGTATGTTGTCTTTGCAGCTGTATGACCCAGTGGGTGAATAAACTTGGTATGAGCTTTTCCTAGTCATCCGTTTGAGTTTTTGCTCTGTTTGTTTAGAACCTAACACCACTATCAGTAGCCCCCGTCAGTTACACCCACATACATTTATAACTGTTATTTTAGTGTTAGTTTCCTTACATTTTGCATCATTCCATTACATGAGTTAGTTTACCGACTGGACCGTCATAACAGTTCCATGATTAGTGAGGATTCCATGATTATTGAGGATTCCATGATTATTGAGGATTCCATGATTAGTGAGGATTCCATGATTATTGAGGATTCCATGATTAGTGAGGATTCCATGATTATTGAGGATTCCATGATTAGTGAGGATTCCATGATTAGTGAGGATTACTAGGGTAGATTTATAATACTACTGTTCAACCCTTATTGTACACTTTTGTCAACTTCTAATATTTCATGCATTGAACAATTCAATATGGCAACTTTCAGGAAGAATCAAACCACTATATTTTGTGCGTAAAGGCTCTCTAAACCAGTTTTTTATATTATTCATACTTTCCTAACCCTAAATAACATACAACATCAGAGAATTTTTAAATTTACCAATTGGTACTGAAAAGGAGACTAATATGCGTGTGTTTACATGTCTTTCTTTCATTGATCCCTATATTCTGAACCGTTCTCTTCATATACAGTGGGGGAAAAAAGTATCATTGTAGGATTTTTAATGAATTTATTTGCAAATTATGTTGGAAAATAAGTATTTGGTCAATAACAAAAGTTTCTCCATACTTTGTTATATACCCTTTGTTGGCAATGACACAGGTCAAACGTTTTCTGTAAGTCTTCACAAGGTTTTCACACACTGTTGCTGGTATTTTGGCCCATTCCTCCATGCAGATCTCCTCTAGAGCAGTGATGTTTTGGGGCTGTCGCTGGGCAACACAGACTTTCAACTCCCTCCAAAGATTTTCTATGGGGTTGAGATCTGGAGACTGGCTAGGCCACTCCAGGACCTTGAAATGCATCTTACGAAGCCACTCCTTCGTTGCCCGGGCGGTGTGTTTGGGATCATTGTCATGCTGAAAGACCCAGCCACGTTTCATCTTCAATGCCCTTGCTGATGGAAGGAGGTTTTCACTCAAAATCTCATGATACATGGCCCCATTCATTCTTTCCTTTACACGGATCAGTCGTCCTGGTCCCTTTGCAGAAAAACAGCCCCAAAGCATGATGTTTCCACCCCCATGCTTCACAGTAGGTATGGTGTTCTTTGGATGCAACTCAGTATTCTTTGTCCTCCAAACACGACGAGTTGAGTTTTTACCAAAAAGTTCTATTTTGGTTTCATCTGACCATATGACATTCTCCCAATCCTCTTCTGGATCATCCAAATGCACTCTAGCAAACTTCAGATGGGCCTGGACATGTACTGGCTTAAGCAGGGGGACACGTCTGGCACTGCAGGATTTGAGTCCCTGGCGGCGTAGTGTGTTACTGATGGTAGGCTTTGTTACTTTGGTCCCAGCTCTCTGCAGGTCATTCACTAGGTCCCCCCGTGTGGTTCTGGAATTTTTGCTCACCGTTCTTGTGATCATTTTGACCCCACGGGGTGAGATCCCTCCCAGATCGAGGGAGATTATCAGTGGTCTTGTATGTCTTCCATTTCCTAATAATTGCTCCCACAGTTGATTTCTTCAAACCAAGCTGCTTACCTATTGCAGATTCAGTCTTCCCAGCCTGGTGCAGGTCTACAATTTTGTTTCTGGTGTCCTTTGACAGGTCTTTGGTCTTGGCCATAGTGGAGTTTGGAGTGTGACTGTTTGAGGTTGTGGACAGGTGTCTTTTATACTGATAACAAGTTCAAACAGGTGCCATTAATACAGGTAACGAGTGGAGGACAGAGGAGCCTCTTAAATAAGAAATTACAGGTCTGTGAGAGCCAGAAATCTTGCTTGTTTGTAGGTGACCAAATACTTATTTTCCACCACAATTTGCAAATAAATTCATTAAAAATCCTACAATGTGAATTTCTGGAAAAAAATTCTCAATTTGTCTGTCATAGTTGACATGTACCTATGATGAAAATTACAGGCCTCTCTCATCTTTTTAAGTGGGAGAACTTGCACAATTGGTGGCTGATTAAATACTTTTTTTCCCCACTGTATTCTAGGGAGTCTGTCGAGGAAATTTAAAGGAATGGCTTTAGATAAATGTACTGAAAACCGTATTGAATGACGAGAAAATCTGTTGGAAAGGAAGTGGGAGGGTTTTCAGCTGTTGAATTACATTTATTCAGCGCGGGCAAGGGAACCACGCCTGCAAAGACATTATGCACCTGCGTAAGGTATGTCTGAATACCAACTACTGAGAAGTGCGTAGGAAAGGCGTAGTTTCCTAAGTCTGAATCGGCCCGCTATGTGTTTTACCTGTAGGCTGTCGTGTTGTAGATTCTGCACGCTCCTCTTCCTCCGCATTTTGTGTTTCCCCACTTTAAACAGGTGGTGTCTATGATGGCTCCGAAGTAGATAGGTGCAGGGATGCCAGCTAAAATCAATCAATGAAACAATGAATCATTGACTAACTCAATCAATCAGTCAACCGAGGACATAAGTGATACTCACCAAGGGTCCGGGTGGCCAACGTGTGGATTCCAAGAGCAATTGATTTTAATTCAGGCTTAATGCACCTATAGGAAGATCATTAGAGAGTTAGGGGAGGTCCTTTTAAGACCAACTAAACTTAATCCTAACTGTTGTGAGCAACTTGAACTTGAGTGACATCAAAACGGTTTCCCCAAATTCAACACATTAGGATACAACCCATTGTGTATCATAGAAAGCATTGTTGCATTTATCCAGTCCATCCACTAGAGGGCCTCACTGACCTGATGAGAAGCACGAAGCCTGGCGTTCCCCCCAAAGAGATGATGAAGGAAGTGATGACAGACAGAAAGAGGAAGTAGGGGAACATTCTGTCACAGCTGTCTCTGATTGGACAGTGACCCAGGGAGGCAGTCAGGTTACTGGGCTGAGAACCTGCCCCTGTCAATGCCACACACCTGCACTGGCCAAACACCTGGGGGAGAGGACAGAGGGAGGGAATCACTGAGTAGTAAAACACTGCAATAATATCTCTAGGGAGTCTGGACTGGTGGTGACTGTTATCTACTTCAGACTACAGCGGAGTCACTGACCACCTTCCGGAGACACTTGAAACCCTACCTCTTTAAGGAATAACTGGGATAGTATAAAAGTAATCCTTCTACCCCCCCTACCCCCCCCACAAAAAAAAAATATATATATATATATATACATTTAAAAAAGTTGATATAAATATATACATATAAAACAAATGAAAATTGAAAATATACTCGAAAAATTAGAAAAATATAAAATAAATACATCGTAAAGTGGTTATCCCACTGGCTATCATAAGGTGAATGTACCAATTTGTAAGTCGCTCTGGATAAGAGCGTCTGCTAAATGACGTAAATGTAAAAAAGGCCACTAGAGGCGGGGGTTCCATATATTTGTCTCCACCTCATGACTTCACATAACTACTAAACTGCCTGTGTACATACACTGAGTACTGAGTATACCAAACATCAAAAACACCTCACTAATATTGAGTTGCACCCCATCCCTTTTGCCCTCAGAACAGACTCAATTCGTCAGGGCATGGACTCTACAAGGTGTCGAAAGCGTTCCACAGGGATGCTGGCTCATGTTGACGCCAATGTATCCCACGGTTGTGTCAAGTTGGCTGGATGTCCTTTGGGTGGCGGACCATGCTTGATACACACGGGAAACTGTTGAGCGTGAAAATCCCAACAGCGTTGCAGTTCTTGACACAAACCGGTGGTCTTGCCCATTCACCCTCTGAATGGCACACATACACAATCCATGTCTTAATTGTCTCAAGGCTTAAAAATCCTTATTTAACCTGTCTCCTCCCCTTCATCTACAATGATTGAAGTGGATTTAATAAGTGACATCAATAAGGGATCATAGCTTCCCACTGGATTCACCTGGTCAGTCTATGTCATGGAAAGAGCAGTTCTTAATGTTTTGTATACTCCGTGTATAAGCCCAAGGGGAATGCTAAGATGTCATCTAACCGTGTTTTTGCCAGCTCCGGTAGAGGATGTACAGCCAGCCAAACAGGGGGACACATACGTGATCCCGTTCTCTCCACAGACAGGGTCCCAGTCCCTCCCGGAGCACAGGCAGCCAGAGTTACACTCAGAGAACAGAGATGGCTCCTGGTACGACAACCCCTCCACCCTGGAGACAGATGGAGAAACAATATGTTACCAGTAAATAGGTGAAAAGGTACAGTATGTATTAGATTATGGGTTATAAACGTACGTAGATATAGAAAGATCTGGCAGAACATCTACACTGATCAGTGTTTACTCATTTACACAGACTTGTCTAGGTCAGTTCTTAGCGACTCTGTTTCGAGTGACATGTTTTTCTCTATCCTGAGTGACTCTAAGAATAGCTACTCGTTCCCAATAGAGTTTAGTTGAATACATAAAAGATGATGGGGGAGGTTGGCATCCATCTTGGAGACTTACCCTGTGTATGACATGGTTATCCCGGCCACCTTGGCGTTGTCACAGCCCATGGCAAAGAAGAAGAGGGACAGGAAGTAACCCAGGAGGGAGGTCCCGAATGCGAACTTAGCAGCTCCCATGATGCCCAGCTTGAACTTCTTCATGACCACACCCCCTGAGAACATCCCCAGAGCCACTGCAGGGATGTTGATCATGCCTGTAGAGCAGAACAGACGTCAGCCATGCATGCACGCACACAGAGGGGTTGGAAGAACCGGTCTAGTCGCAATACAGCGCCGTAATGATAATAATAATAATAATATGCCATTTAGCAGACGCTTTTATCCAAAGCGACTTACTCAAGGGCACAACGGCAGGAGAAGGCATCTACGATACTGATACCATCAACCCTCTGGTTGCCAGCTCACTCTCAAAAAACAAAACAAAAACATATATGCATTCACTAACTGTAAGTCGCTCTGGATAAGAGCGTCTGCTAAATGACTAAAATGTCAAATGTAAATTTCCCCACGTGATCGCTACAGACGTCATACAAACAACACGTTTATACTACAGGAGGGGAAGTGTGGAATTGGGGGTATAGCCAGGCCTGGCCCTAAAATAACTCAGTCAGCCGTCGACCACATTTTTGGATCAAACATTGGCTTTCACCCTGCTCCGTGTGGAGGGTGTGACACAATTGCGTAGCCTACGGAGGTACGCAGAGAGTAAATTGAGCTCCGTACTGCATCGCCGTGCGCCTCCCAATTTTTTTAAAACAATGCTGAGGGCTCCGTACAGCTCTGCATTGACGTGATTGGTTGACGGTAGGCGGGGGGCGGGAGGTCCTGTGTAAACACAAACTCACTTCCTTGACAACTTCCTTCACAACAGCTCTGCTCAACAGTTCTGCACCTCTCCGTGAAACGAAAGAAGTATGAATGCCCTGGCTTCTGCAGAGGCCGTATCACCGTAGATGTTGCACGTTTCATGTTGCATGTTCCAATGCAGACGTCGGATTGACCATGCAGTGCCTTATCGAATAATACAATACACAAGGTGCATCAGCAGCTACTATCTTATTATGACAGTCACTCAATTAGCCCATGTCAGCTACATTTTTTTTTTAGACTGGTAAGTTAGTCTAGCCAGCTATCTAAACTTGTAATAATCATGCCTAGGGGCTCCTGACCTCCAGGGGCCCCATTGACCCCCAGTATCACTCCTACTCCCCAGGTGTTATCATTTGTTGACTTCTGTATCCGTAAAAGCCTTGGTTTCTTGCACGTTAACGTTCGAAGCCTCCTCCCTAAGTTTGAGTTATTCACTGCATTAGCACACTCCGCCAACCCTGATGTTCTAGCAGTGTCTGAATCCTGGCTTAGGAAGGCCACCAAAAATTCTGAAATTTCCATACCCAACTATAACATTTTCCGTCAAGATAGAACTGCCAAAGGGGGTGGAGTTGCAATCTACTGTAGAGAGAGCCTGCAGAGCTCTATCGTACTATCCAGGTCTGTGCCCAAATAGTTTGAGCTTCTACTACTAAAAATCCACCTTTCCAGAAATAAGTCTCTCACTGTTGTCGCTTGCTACAGACCCCCCTCAGCGCCGAGCTGTGCCCTGGACACCATATGTGAACTGATTGCCCCCCATCTATCCTCAGAGTTCGTACTGCTTGGTGACCTAAACTGGGATATGCTTAACACCCCGGCCAACCTACAATCTAAACTAGATGCCCTCAATCTCACACAAATTATCAACGAACCTACCAGGTACAACCCTAAATCTGTTAACATGGGCACCCTCATAGATATCCTCCCGAGTGGCGCAGTGGTTTAAGGCACTGCATCGTAGTCCTAACTGTGCCACTAGAGATCCTGGTTCAAATCCAGGCTCTGTCGTAGCTGGCCGTGACCGGGAGACCCATGGGGCGGTGCACAATTGGCCCAGGGTAGGGGAGGGGAATGGCCGGCAGGGATGTAGCTCAGTTGGTAGAGCATGGTGTTTGCAACGCCAGGGTTATGGGTTCGATTCCCACAGGGGGCCAGTATGAAAATTTTAATAATGTATGCACTCACTAACTGTAAGTCGCTCTGGATAAGAGCGTCTGCTAAATGACTGAAATGGAAATATCATCCTGACAAATGTACCCTCTAAATACACCTCCGCTGTCTTCAACCAGGATCTCAGCGATCACTGCCTTATTTGCATGGGTCCGCGGTCAAACGACCACCCCTCATCACTGTCAAATGCTCCCTAAAACACTTTAGCAAGCAGGCCTTTCCAATTTACCTGGCCCGGGTATCCTGGATGGATAATGACCTCATTCCGTCCGTAGTGGATGCCTGGTTGTTCTTTAAAAGTGCTTTCCTCTCAATCTTAAATAAGCATGCCCTATTCAAAAAATTCAGAACTAAGAACTGATATAGCCCCGGGTTCTCCTCAGACTTGACTGCCCTTGACCAGCACAAAAACATCCAGTGGTGTACTGCATTAGCATCGAACAGCCCCCGCGATATGCAACTTTTTAGGGAAGTCAGGAACCAATATACACAATCACTAAGGAAAGCAAAGGCTAGCTTTTTCAAACAGAAATTTGCATCCTGTAGCACTAACGCCAAAAAGTTTTGGGACACTGTAAAGTCCATGGAGAATAAGAGCACCTCCTCCCAACTGCCCACTACACTGAGGCTAGGAAACACTGTCACCACCGATAAATCTACATTAATCGAGAATTTCAACAAGCATTTTGCTACGGCTGGCCATGCTTTCCACCTGGCTACCACTACCCCGGCCACCAGCTCTGCACCCTCCGCTGCAACTTGCCCATGCCCCCCCCCCCCCCCGCTTCTCCTTCACACGAATTCAGACAGCTGATGTTCTGAAAGAGCTGAAAAATCTGGACCCCTAGAAATCAGCTGGGCTAGACAATCTGGACCCTTTCTTTCTAAAGTTAGCCGCCGAAATTGTCGCAACCCCTATTACAAGCGTGTTCAACCTCTCTTTTGTAACGTCTGAGATCCCCAGAGATTGGAAAGCTGCCGCGGTCATCCCCCTCTTCAAAGGGGGTGACACTCTAGATCCAAACTGTTACAGACCTATATCCATCCTGCCCTGCCTTTCAAAAGTATTTGAAAGCCAAGTTAACAAACAGATCACCGACCATTTCGAATCCCACCGTACCTTCTCTGCTATGCAATCCGGTTTCCGAGCTGGTCATGGGTGCACCTCAGCCACGCTCAAGGTCCTAAACGATATTATAACCGCGATCCATAAAAGACAGTACTGCGCAGCCATCTTCATCAACCTGGCCAAGGCTTTCGACCCTGTATTCTTATCAGCAGACTAAATAGCCTTGGTTTCTCTAATGACTGCCTCGCCTCGTTCACCAACTACTTCTCAGATAGAGTTCAATGTGTCAAATCGGAGGGCCTGTTGTCTGGACCTCTGGCCGTCTCTATGGGGGTGCCACAGGGTTCAATCTCGGGCCGACTATTCTCTGTGTATATCAATGATGTCGCTCTTGCTGCTGGTGACGCTCGGATCCACCTCTATGCGGACGACACCATTTTGTATACATCTGGCCCTTCATTGGACACTGTGTTAACAAACCTCCAAACGAGCTTCAACGCCATACAACACTCCTTCCGTAGCCTCCAACTGCTCTTAAACACTAGTAAAACTAAATGCATGCTCTTCAACCGAATGCTGCTTGCACCCGCCCACCCGACTAGAATCACTACTCTCGGTGGGTCTGACCTACAGTATGTGGACAACTACAAATACCTAGGTGTCTGGTTAGACTGTAAACTCTCCTTCCAGACTCACATTAAGCATCTCCAATCAAAAGTTAGATCTAGAATCAGCTTCCTATTTCGCAACAAAGCCTCCTTCCCTCATGCTGCCAAACATGCCCTCGTAAAACTGACTATCCTACCGATCCTTGACTTCGGCGATGTCATTTACAAAATAGCCTCCAACACTCTACTCAGCAAATTGGATGTAGTCTATCACAGTGCCATCCGTTTTGTCACCAAAGCCCCATATACTACCCACCATTGTGACCTGTACGCTCTTGTTGGCTGGCTCTCACTACATATTCGTTGCCAAACCCACTGGCTCCAGGTCATCTATAAATCACTGCTAGGCAAATCCCCATCTTATCTTAGCTCACTGGTCACCATAGCAACACCCACCCGTAGTCTGCGCTCCAGCAGGTATATCTCACTTGTCATCCCCAAAGCCAACACCTCCTTTGGCCGCCATTCCTTCCAGTTCTCTGCTGCCATTGACTGGAACGAACTGCAAAAATCTCTGAAGCTGGAGACTCTTATCTCACTCACTAACTTTAAGTGTCAATTGTCAGAGCAGGTTACCGATCACTGCACCTGTACACAGCCATTTTGAAATTAGCCCACCCAACTACCTCATCCCCATATTGTTATTTCTTTTGCTAATTTTGCACCCCAGTATCTCTATTTGCACATCATCTTTTGCACATCATCTTTTGCACATCTATCATTCCAGTGTTAATACGAAATTGTAACTATTTTGCACTATGGCCTATTTATTGCCTTACCTCCATAACTTACTACATTCGCACACACTGTATATATATTTTCTGTTGTATTTTTGACTTTATGTTTTGTTTACCCCATATGTAACCATAAGTAACTCTGTGTTGTTGTTTTTATCGCACTGCTTTGCTTTATCTTGGCCAGGTCACAGTTGTAAATGAGAACTTGTTCTCAACTGGCTTACCTGGTTAAATAAAGGTGAAATAAATAAATACAAAATAAATAAAAAATAAATAAAAAATGTCAAAACAAGATGATATCACAGGAAAATGAAAAGGAGGGGTGTTGTACAAAACAAATGAATAATCGATAGGATCATCTCTAACCAATCAGAGTATCAAAGCCAATGACGAATTTTCAAACCGGCCGCTTTGCCCACACGTGTTCTGGCTCTGGCCCAACCCATCGGTTTCAGGACCGATCAGACGGCCCCAAACGTGTTGGCATTCGGTGAAGGGTCGGCGAGGTACTCAGATCCAGACTCATTGCAAAGAAGAAACTATCGTCCGTGGGCGTGGCGTAGCATTTGGCAGGAGCAACGAGTCTGGGTAGCCAGGCACGTACAATACAGACATCACAAGACAAAAGGGATCTTTCCCAATTATCATCTTTGTCTCATCGCCTCATCCTCATAAGGATCTTCTCCTCCAATAGAGATGAGAAGGGGGTTCGAGGAGACAGGAGGCGATGAATCACGGAAAGACGAATTGAGGAAGGGCCCGGGATCTTAAAGAGGGGAAGGGAACTGCATGGGGAATCACCTCACTGGGTTTTTTACAGGGAGGCAGAGATGCAACTGTATCTTGCACAATCCTTCTTCCCAGAAGAGATCAAAGGAAGGAATAGCCGCATTCATATCAAAGTCATTCATCCATATTTCATGTGAAGTGGTCATGAGAGATGAAACTGTCTTTTGATGCCTGAAAGGACAGGGGGAATGCTGAATGTATTTCTGGCTGAGCCCCCAACCTCCTCTCCTCTACTAAACCACTCTTCTCTAATTGAGTACAGAATAAAAGCATATTATTATGTGGTCATCAACAGCACTTTAAATATAATTTAACTTTAATGTAATTTTATATCAAGACTGGCTATGTATTAATGTCATTATTCAATGTTCTTATCTATTCATTTCATGTCAATGTCGCTTTTATCTAGTCCGTCTCATCATGTCAGTGTTTAATTGCAGTGAAGTCAGTGTCCATCTCATTATGTCAGTGTTTAATTGCAGTGAAGTCAGTGTCCGTCTCATCATGTCAGTGTTTAATTGCAGTGAAGTCAGAGCTATCTTTGGAGGGGCAGTCAGCTTTTCTTGTATGAAAGAACCATACTGCCATGGAAATGTAACATAAATAAAATGGGTAAAAGACAGAACATGAAACACTCCCGACAAAATCAGCTCGCTGAAATGATTTTTTTGTGTTACAACATTACACAATATTATAATGTTATTTTTGATTATGTACGTATGATTTTAAGACACATTAAACACATGATCATAAAATAATGAAGCACTCACCCATTAGGAAGTTTGCTTTTGATGCTGACTGTCCGTAATGTTGCTCAATGTATTTGGGCTTGTAGGTTACCATGCCGATGAGAGAGTTGAATTGAATAATGGTCACGCACAGGTAGATTATATACACTGGACTTCCCAGTAGGCTCTTCAATGTTGGAACAAATTCTGTGAAAATACAACAAAAACCATTATTGTTACTCGTTTCTGTACGTTTTCATGTCTTACTATTCACATCCATATAAAACTGCATTGACATACAGATCGAAAGAGAATGAATAACGCTATTGGAGACAACCATATACACTACTTCAGAGGGCTCAGAGAGTTCATAGTGTACTCTCTGAGCCCTCTGAAGTACACTCTGAGAAACAAACATTTTATCTAGAACCTAGGGTTCTTCAGATGTCCCCATAGGAGAACCTTTTGGGTTCCAGGTAGATAACATAAAATTGTTCTTAAGAGGGTTCTCTTCAGCCAAAGAACCCTTTCAGAACCCTTAAAAAAAAAAAATAGATTGCAGTAGATATGGTCCACTCCAATAGGTTACTGTACCCCCAGCCTAATTTTGCCCTGCCTGAAGTACACACTCATCTGATCATTAGGCCTGTACTGTATGTTGTTATGGGTCTTCTCAAAGCAAGGCCAGGCCAGGGGATATTAAGGTACCTTTAGCCATTTGATGGAAGTTGGCCGGTTCCTCTGGTCTAAACTTATGTTCCATGGCTGAGGGAGAGTCCTTGATGAACCGGGTCTGTTCTGGGGTGCAGTTGGCATCGTGCTTATCCACAGGCATGGGCAGTGACTTGGGCAGGAACCAGAAGGGTACGGCAGACATGAGGGTGATAGCCCCGGCTATGAGGTACCCCAGCCACCACGCCCCGACCCAGCGGGCATCGCCTGGGGTGATGGTGATAGTCTCTGGAGAAGAAGGACAGATGTAGTAGGGTCAAATAACCAACAGGGTTGGGCTCAAAGCCATTTAGGATTCAGTTAAATCAGTAAGTGAATTGAGAACAACCCAGGGTTTCCCAAACTCGACTCACCCATGTCCACGTATCCTATGTCAACGTATATCTTGGCACACAAGGATCCTAGTAAGTAGCCAAAGACAGGACCTATGATTGATATGGTCTGGACACAGCCTGAAACATTCAAACATAGAAAAGACAGGAACTTTATTTAGCTACATGACAGATGACCTATCCTACTTTAAACAATTATTCTAAAAGTTATAATGAATTTTTGTGAGACAGAAAAAACAAACATGTAACCTTACCAATGTAAAGGGCTGCATTCTCGGACCTGGCATAGTCGTCTATATAGGAGATTCCCAGCGGCTGTACAGGAGTCTCTCCTATCCCCCTTAACACATTACCCAGGAATACATAGATCCACATAGACACACTGGACTCTTGCTCACAGCCTGTCATTTAGAAAAAAAAGAAAAAAAACATGCTTAAATACAGCATTAGCTCCCACAATATAATAGTAGAATTTGATGATACAATGGATGAACAAGTGCCGGTCCCAATTCCCTCCTTACCCCACCCGTTGGCCCTAACCCTTCAATGTTAGAAAATATGAAGGGTCTGAGTAGGTAGAAGCAGTGTAGTGTTGGAGCTCCCACTATATCGCTTCCATCTTACAGATCTACAAACATTGAAGAGTTAGGGTCAAGGCGAGGGGGGTAGGGATTGAATTTGGACTGGATGTCTGTGTATATGGTTGAGTTACTATGTCTTACCTACAGACGGCAGTATAGAGGCCCTGTCACCTGCCTGTGTGGACTCAGTTGAGCTTGCCGGACATGGACTGAAGTTAGTAGTTGAATTCATGGATGCTCTAATTGATGATTGGAACTTATAGCTGTGTAAAAAATACCAATGTGACTGTTAAGCAAGGGGAAGGATAAAGCATTGATCAGGTGTCATTAGATATACTGTACATGTAATTCACAGCAAATAAAATAATATAAATAAGATAAGATTTTTAAAAAAGTAATACAATTAATAAAAAGGAAAGCAGTATGTTGGCCATGCAATACCCATGATTTGTTATCTAAACCACATAATTCTACTTTGTCAGTGACAATAGATCTTTAAGTATCTACATGCAACATGTAGCCAAACCTTAGATCAAACTACTATCTCACTGTAAAAACATAACTCAATGTGAGCCCTCTTCCACCTACAAACACAGGGAGGTCAACACATGATCATGTTCTGACAACAAGTTGTGTACTCCTCTTACTTACCGTCCTAAAATAAAATGAGGCATGGCGATGAGGAACGTCCCAAACGACATCAGGACACATCCGATCGCTATGATCTTGGGTCGGTGAAGCTTGGCACCAAAATAACTCACAAAGGCTATCACCAACAGGTTACCTACAATACAGGGATGAGGGGGAGGAGACATGGTTGGGCACATTTGACAGTTACAGGGGTCACATTTTCAGAACAACAACACTATTGGTCAGGAGACGTTTACATCTGAACCACAGATGTGATTCTGTTTTTATACCAGAAAAAATGTAGAGCGCCAGGATGTTATTTTGATATGATTTCATTATGGTAATTTAGCAGACACTTTTATCCAAAGTGCTTACAGAACTGTCAACATTGACAATGGCACATATAGTGTACCAAAAGCCAAAAGAAACGCACACCTGTTTAGGAGAGGTGCTGGCTGGCAGAGTAGAACACCTGTTTAAGGAAGGTGCTGGCTGGCAGAGTAGAACACCTGTTTAGGGGAGGTGCTAGCTGGCAGAGTAGAACACCTGTTTAGGGGAGGTGCTGGCTGGAAGAGTAGAACACCTGTTTAGGGGAGGTGCTGGCTGGCAGAGTAGAACACCTGTTTAGAAGAGGTGCTGGCTGGCAGAGTAGAACACCTGTTTAGGAGAGGTGCTGGCTGGCAGAGTAGAACACCTGTTTAGGGGATGTGCTGGCTGGCAGAGTAGAACACCTGTTTAGGGGAGGTGCTGGCTGGCAGAGTAGAACACCTATTTAGGGGAGGTGCTGGCTGGCAGAATAGAACACCTGTTTAGAAGAGGTGCTGGCTGGCAGAGTAGAACACCTGTGGCTGGCAGAGTAGAACACCTGTTTAGGAGAGGTGCTGGTTAGCGGAGTAGAACACCTGTTTAGGAGAGGTGCTGGGAAGCAGAGAGGAACACCTGTTTAGGAGAGGTGCTGGCTGGCAGAGTAGAACACCTGTTTAGGAGAGGTGCTGGCTAGCGGAGTAGAACACCTGTTTAGGGGAGGTGCTGGCTGGCAGAGTAGAACACCTGTTTAGGGGAGGTGCTGGCTGGCAGAATAGAACACCTGTTTAGAAGAGGTGCTGGCTGGCAGAGTAGAACACCTGTTTAGGAGAGGTGCTGGTTAGCGGAGTAGAACACCTGTTTAGGAGAGGTGCTGGGAAGCAGAGTAGAACACCTGTTTAGGAGAGGTGCTGGCTGGCAGAGTAGAACACCTGTTTAGGAGAGGTGCTGGCTAGCGGAGTAGAACACCTGTTTAGGAGAGGTGCTGGGAGGCAGAGTAGAACACCTGTTTAGGAGAGGTGCTGGCTAGCGGAGTAGAACACCTGTTTAGGAGAGGTGCTGGCTAGCAGAGTAGAACACCTGTTTAGGAGAGGTGCTGGCTAGCGGAGTAGAACACCCGTTTAGGGGAGGTGCTGGCTAGCGGAGTAGAACACCTGTTTAGGGGAGGTGCTGGTTAGCGGAGTAGAACACCTGTTTAGGGGAGGTGCTGGCTAGCGGAGTAGAACACCTGTTTAGGGGAGGTGCTGGTTAGCGGAGTAGAACACCTGTTTAGGGGAGGTGCTGGCTGGCAGAGTAGAACACCTGTTTAGGGGAGGTGCTGGCTGGCAGAGTAGAACACCTGTTTAGGGGAGGTGCTGGCTGGCAGAGTAGAACACCTGTTTAGGGGAGGTGCTGGCTGGCAGAGTGGAACACCTGTTTAGGGGAGGTGCTGGCTGACAGAGTAGAACACCTGTTTAGGGGAGGTGCTGGCTGGCAGAGTAGAACACCTGTTTAGAAGAGGTGCTGGCTGGCAGAGTAGAACACCTGTTTAGGGGAGGTGCTGGCTGACAGAGTAGAACACCTGTTTAGGAGAGGTGCTGGCTGGCAGAGTAGAACACCTGTTTAGGAGAGGTGCTGGCTGGCAGAGTAGAACACCTGTTTAGGGGATGTGCTGGCTGGCAGAGTAGAACACCTGTTTAGGGGAGGTGCTGGCTGGCAGAGTAGAACACCTGTTTAGGGGAGGTGCTGGCTGGCAGAATAGAACACCTGTTTAGAAGAGGTGCTGGCTGGCAGAGTAGAACACCTGTTTAGGAGAGGTGCTGGTTAGCGGAGTAGAACACCTGTTTAGGAGAGGTGCTGGGAAGCAGAGTAGAACACCTGTTTAGGAGAGGTGCTGGCTGGCAGAGTAGAACACCTGTTTAGGAGAGGTGCTGGCTAGCGGAGTAGAACACCTGTTTAGGAGAGGTGCTGGCTAGCAGAGTAGAACACCTTTTTAGGAGAGGTGCTGGCTAGCGGAGTAGAACACCCGTTTAGGGGAGGTGCTGGCTAGCGGAGTAGAACACCTGTTTAGGGGAGGTGCTGGTTAGCGGAGTAGAACACCTGTTTAGGGGAGGTGCTGGCTAGCGGAGTAGAACACCTGTTTAGGGGAGGTGCTGGTTAGCGGAGTAGAACACCTGTTTAGGGGAGGTGCTGGCTGGCAGAGTAGAACACCTGTTTAGGGGAGGTGCTGGCTGGCAGAGTAGAACACCTGTTTAGGGGAGGTGCTGGCTGGCAGAGTAGAACACCTGTTTAGGGGAGGTGCTGGCTGGCAGAGTGGAACACCTGTTTAGGGGAGGTGCTGGCTGACAGAGTAGAACACCTGTTTAGGGGAGATGCTGGCTGGCAGAGTAGAACACCTGTTTAGAAGAGGTGCTGGCTGGCAGAGTAGAACACCTGTTTAGGGGAGGTGCTGGCTGACAGAGTAGAACACCTGTTTAGGAGAGTTGCTGGTTAGCGGAGTAGAACACCTGTTTAGGAGAGGTGCTGGCTAGCAGAGTAGAACACCTGTTTAGGGGAGGTGCTGGCTAGCGGAGTAGAACACCTGTTTAGGAGAGGTGCTGGCTGGCAGAGTAGAACACCTGTTTAGGAGAGGTGCTGGGAAGCAGAGTAGAACACCTGTTTAGGAGAGGTGCTGGCTGGCAGAGTAGAACACCTGTTTAGGAGAGGTGCTGGTTAGCGGAGTAGAACACCTGTTTAGGAGAGGTGCTGGGAAGCAGAGTAGAACACCTGTTTAGGAGAGGTGCTGGCTGGCAGAGTAGAACACCTGTTTAGGAGAGGTGCTGGCTAGCAGAGTAGAACACCTGTTTAGAAGAGAAGCTGGTTAGCGGAGTAGAACACCTGTTTAGGAGAGGTGCTGGCTAGCAGAGTAGAACACCTGTTTAGAAGAGAAGCTGGTTAGCGGAGTAGAACACCTGTTTAGGAGAGGTGCTGGCTAGCGGAGTAGAACACCTGTTTAGGAGAGGTGCTGGCTAGCGGAGTAGAACACCTGTTTAGGGGAGGTGCTGGTTAGCGGAGTAGAACACCTGTTTAGGGGAGGTGCTGGCTAGCGGAGTAGAACACCTGTTTAGGGGAGGTGCTGGTTAGCGGAGTAGAACACCTGTTTAGGGGAGGTGCTGGCTGACAGAGTAGAACACCTGTTTAGGGGAGGTGCTGGTTAGCGGAGTAGAACACCTGTTTAGGAGAGGTGCTGGCTAGCGGAGTAGAACACCTGTTTAGGAGAGGTGCTGCTTAGCGGAGTAGAACATCTGTTTAGGGGAGGTGCTGGCTAGCGGAGTAGAACACCTGTTTAGGAGAGGTGCTGGCTAGCGGAGTAGAACACCTGTTTAGGAGAGGTGCTGGCAAGCGGAGTAGAACACTTGATAAAGAAAAGGAGAGCCTCACACTCTAGGAGCTCAAATGAAATAATTTAATAACCAATGTTTGGACAGACAAGCTGTCTTCATCAGGGTATATTATAGTATACCAACCTACAACCCTGATGTTGCTCAATCACCATACTCTAACACACTGAGCCATAGGATCCAGCATGCGGACATAATATTATGTTCTCCGTTTCAACAAGAAGCCCTGCTTTTGATGCAATTGCCTATGGAAACGTACATCACCATTGAAACCACAGTGACTGGTGCTACAGACCAGGGTCATGTACAGAACTGATCCATGGAACTGGATTTTCTTTGAGGTTGTATTACACAACCCACCATAACAAACGCCACGTTCGTTCAAAGAGAAGCTCATGAATTGGCATATAGAGTGTTGACCCTACGATGACGCTCCGGAAGACGTAAATCTTGGCCCACTCATCCACCTGATGCACCCTAACATTTCGTGAAACATACAGTATGAATAGCTAAGTAGGTAGAAGAAGAAGAAGAAGAAGAAGAAGAAGAAGAAGAAGAAGAAGAAGAAGAAGAAGAAGAAGAAGAAGAAGAAGAAGAAGAAGAAGAAGAAGAAGTAGAAGAAGCACGAACGTATAGCTAGGTAGAGAAGCAAACAAAACATGTAGGTGGCAGGTACAGTACTTACCTATTTCAAAGCTCCCGTCGATAACACCTATCAAATAACTTGGGATATCAAATCTCCTCTCCAGCTGGGTTATCGTGCTTTTCATGTAACTCCCAGACAAGGCCTTAGAGAAGTAGGCAAAGGACAGGGCCGCCAGGAACATCTAAAGAGAGGGAGAAAAGAAGAGAGAGAGAGAGAAAAAAAGAGGTAGGAAAGAGGTCAAGAAAATAAAAATATCAAAAGAAAATCGGACTAACAAGTGCCTGGTCTAAGAATGCTGAGCACCGAGTCCTCGCTCGTTGTTGCTCTCCGTTGGCAGTCTTCACAAAACCATGATTAAAAGAGGTCTTCAATCTCATGAGTCATAATCTCATGACTATGACATATTCAGCCTCATGGCAAAAACTCAGGACAATTAATGGGAAACAGGTGAGCATCAGCATCAGTCTCCGGACTACATTGTTAGGGATGAAAATATCCCTCCAGTGATGGCGGTTGTCATCAGTGAGATCGGTACTATCCTTTCTTCAACAGGCTGAGTTGAACACAAAGACGTCACTTCAGGTAGACCAGGGCATAACATCTCTATTTCTGTCCATCAGAGTTGAACACTAAGACGTCACTTCAGATAGTCCAGGGCATAACATCTCTAGTTCTGTCCATCAGAGAGGAAGCACAAAGACACTGATCTGAGGTATCAGTGGTTCAGCATTGGCATACGTCATTCACATTTCTATTCAAATATTTTCAACAGCAGCAACTTCACCTCAGATGTCCTGTGCTTCTTAATGCTGACAATATGACTGATAGTTGCATCACGGTGAGGAGATTCTGCTTCTGGAGAAATGTTTCCTGCAAAGTCGTAACTGAGACATCACTTCAAATGGTGTCCATGTCATTAACTTATGTTTTCATCAACGTCATTAACATACAGTATGTTGTCATCAACTTATGTTGATTCCTTAGCCTTTTTCAATATGACCTTTCCAATTTTTGCCTACGACAAACTACATTTCAGCAACAGTCTTCCTGGGAGCGAGGCCAGTTCATTCATTCATTCTTTCGTTAATTTATTCAATCAAACATTTAATCATTCACATAGATAATGGAGAAGCTGCTTACAGATCCAACAATACCGTCAACAGTCACCATAAGTCTGATGGGTCTAAATTGATTGAATTAATGTATTAATTTAAAATGTAACACCTACAACCTATCATTTTCCATTTTCCTCAAGCTAATCCAGCTCAGACATAGCCTATTTGCAAATTATAATGATGCAGGTGGATTTTGGAATACAGCCTTACATCTGTTCCTGCCTGCCAAAAACACAATCAATGATCTGTGCCAATTCTCACTGAGTAATTATGCTGGGTGGGTTGGGCAGGAGGTTGCTGTAGTAGAATATAATAGCCCCTTTGTTTCTGTAAAACTTTCAGCACCAAACTGGGTCACAGTTCAGAACAACTAGATAGCTCATCATCACCTCGCCCCATTGTTTTCAATTGAGGCTGTGTTTACACAGAAAGCCCAATTCTGATATTTTTTTTCACTAATTGGTCTTTTGACTAATCAGATCAGCTCTGAAAAATATCTGATGTGATTGGTCCAAAGACCAATTAGTGAATAAAATATCAGAATTGGGC
The DNA here is from genome assembly GCA_031479575.1 of Coregonus ussuriensis. NCBI lineage: Eukaryota > Metazoa > Chordata > Actinopteri > Salmoniformes > Salmonidae > Coregonus > Coregonus ussuriensis. The sequence continues at coordinate 8,571,847 of CM062491.1, read as the reverse complement.
TGACTGTGTAAACATAGGCCAGACCTGGATTCAAATATGATTTGAAATCTTTTAAATACTTTTGAACGTTTGCTTTACCCTGCCTGGTAGTGTCATATGGGCAGGAGTTTCTCTTTTTACAACTTTTCTATTAATTCCAGTGAACCAGGCAAGCTCAATCAAGCCTCAATCGAGTATTTGAAATGATTACGAATAGTATTTGAACCCAGGTGTAACAGAGGCCATGGGGAGACTTCCTGAGAAAGATTTGACCAAGTATAAAAATTTGATTCCCTGAATCCCACAAACTGAATTCCTAGGAGCTGTGCGTTAGCTCATGTTATATGTCTGAGTCGCGACCCTGTGACTGGCTAGAATACTTGCACCTGACCCTACCTTGATCTGGGGTCAAAGTAATAAACCCAGGAACCCAAGGAACTTAACTTCCAGAACACAGCAGGCCTCAGCATCATAAATTAACAGGTCACTTACATAAATCTTGAAATGTGTTGTTTCTACTTTTAATAATAAAGATACTTTTTTTATTTAATTCCACTGTCCTCCAAGAGTTGCTGAATCTCCTCTCTACTCCATGAAATCTTGCCATACTTAACACCAATTCTGTTTACTTCTCAAGTAATATTACACTGTTTGTCAAGATATCAAGCTAGAGGCCTCCAGAAGAAGTTGCCTCAGCATCTGCATTTAAATCACATACTGTCCTGTAATGTACTGAATCCTTAAACAACGTGCGTTTACTCCCTAAGTCTGTCTGTGTAAAGCAATATCTAGAAACAACAGCAACAGACTGCATTGTGGATTGGGAAAACGCTAGCGTCCAAACAGCTGGCGACGTGAAGAGAAACCATGACCATGTGGCTGCATGCTTAATCAAAGTAAATCCGAAATAAAGCCTGTTTGAAAAGCTGTCAAAAAAACAGAAACCAAACTTGCTAATCAGCTTTTTTTATTTTTGCCACGTCTATTGTAGGGTCATTCCACGAAATGAGTCCCTTTTTCGGCCCTCTGATATTCTAAGTACAAACTGTCCAACAATATTGAATTTAAAAGCATGTTATATTAAATGAAGTGCTGTTTAATATACACCACATGGAAAATTCAATAAATCTGATTTTTAATATGAATAAAGACTTACTAATGTGCTAAAATTCAGGCTTTTAACATGTCCCTCCCCACTGGGCACACTACGTCATTTCAAGGTAGATAATTGGGTAATCAATCTATTTGGTTGAGATGTTGATCAATGAGATTACAACCTATAATCACCCACTCAAAAAGACAGCCACAAGTTAGTTGAATTTTTTAATGTGTTATCACTATGCTTTCAAACATCTAAAAGTACAACCAAATTCCAATGGAAAAACAATGTCTGATTTTTGGTTTCGTTGAATTCTGGGTTGAATTGAAACTATAGCTGTTGTATGGTCACATTTAATTTGCCCCGTTAATAAACCTACCCCGTTGGAATGACTTTGATAGCAACAGTGAATCTATTTTAAGTGTAGATCTCTCAATAAGCATTCTCACAATAGCACATTGGTTATAGTCAGTGACAAATATCATAGCTAAGCAGGGCTGGACTTGATTAAAACCTTGGCTGGGAGACCGAAGGATAGCTGTAGATAGATACATTCTCAAGTAGGAGGATAGTGGATATAATTGTTTTTAAGGTACAAATTCATCATATCTTATACAAGATTTGTTTATGTTCAGATTTTGTTAATACACTGCTCAAAAAATTAAAAGGAACGCTTAAACAACACAATGTAACTCCAAGTCAATCACACTTCTGTGAAATCAAACTGTCCACTTAGGAAGCAACACTGATTGACAATAAATTTCACATGCTGTTGTGCAAATGGAATAGACAACAGGTGGAAATTATAGGCAATTAGCAAGACACCCCCAATAAAGGACTGGTTTTGCAGGTGGTGACCACAGACCACTTCTCAGTTCCTATGCTTCCTGGCTGATGTTTTGGTCACTTTTGAATGTTGGCGGTGCTTTCACTCTAGTGGTAGCATGAGACAAGTGTGGTTTTCCACTTTAATTTTGAGGGTGACTCCAAATCTAGACCTCCATGGGTTGATTTCCATTGATCATTTTTGTGTGATTTTGTTGTCAGCACATTCAACTATGTAAAGAAAAAAGTATTTAATAAGATTATTTCATTCATTCAGATCTAGGATGTGTTATTTTAGTGTTCCCTTTATTTTTTTGAGCAGTGTATAATGACATGATCCTGTGGTTGAAAATTTACCCTCAAAACTACTTTTTTTAAACCAATGTATTTTCCACGCAGATTCCACGTCAATACACGTTGACAAATTACGTTGTAACAACCAGTTTTTGTCCAGTGGGTCTGTGCACCATCTGTGCACCAAAATCTCTCCAAGTTTTCACCATCATTGTAAAGTTATTTTGTTGCTTTGCCAAAGTCATTTCTCAAGATTATTATTTATTTCAAGTGATTAGTGATTAATTTTAAGGTAAAACTAAGCTGAGCTGGTCGAGCATAACATGTCAACCCTGTTAAACATAGATATATAGATATTTTTTTTTACAATATAATTTTTGGGGTGAAGCTTGCATTTAATTGCCCCTCCCTGTTGCACACAACAAGCTTCCATTCCCCTTGTCACGAGGGGATTTATGGCTGATTTAGGAAGAAATCATCAACCCTGTTACAGTCAACCCTGTTACGGTCAACCCTGTTACTTTATTTGGCACTTAATAGGCTCTTACTAAAGTCATTTAACCTCTTGAGATGGGAAAACATGTTTTTTTTTAAAAAGTTGAATATGTGCTCTTCATGAAAGAATGTAGAAATTCTGTGAAATAAAAATGTTTTTTTGTCACTAAATTACAATACCCAAAAGAGACTAATTTCATGGAATGACCCTGCAGCTGACGTGGCACTGGTAAGTAGTTAGCTGCGTGTGCAGTGCAGTAATTGACCTAGAAGTACTGTAGCCCAAGACATAGAAACGCCTGGGCTTTTTCTGGGTCACTGGTATTGACGGTGCTGCTTGACATACAGTTGAAGTCAGAAGTTGCCAAATACATTTAAACTCAGTTTTTCACAATTCCTGACATTTAATCCTAGTAAAAATTCCCTGTTTTAGGTCAGTTAGGATCACCACTTTATTTTAAGAATGTGAAATGTCAGAATAATAGAGAATGATTTATTTAAGTTTTTATTTATTTCAACACATTCCCAGTGGGTTAGAAGTTTACATACAGTCAATTAGTATTTGGTAACATTGCCTTTAAATTGTTTAACTTGGGTCAAACGTTTTGGGTAGCCTTCCACAATAAGTTGGGTGAATTTTGGCCCATTCCTCCTGACAGAGCTGGTGTAACTGAGTCAGGTTTGTAGGCCTCCTTGCTCGCACACGCTTTTTCAGTTCTGCCCACACATTTTCTATAGGATTGAGGTCAGGGCTTTGTGATGGCCACTCCAATACTTTGACTTTGTTGTCCTTAAGCCATTTTGCCACAACTTTGGAAGTATGCTTGGGGTCATTGTCCATTTGGAAGACCCATTTGCGACCAAGCTTTAACTTCCTGACTGATGTCTTGAGATGTTGCTTCAATATATCCACATAATTTTCCTTCCTCATGATGCCATCTATTTTGTGAAGTGCACCAGTCCCTCCTGCAGCAAAGCACCCCCACAGCATGATGCTGCCACCCCCATGTTTCACGGTTGGGATGGTGTTCTTCGGCTTGCAAGTTACCCCCTTTTTCCTCCAAACATAACGATGGTCATTATGGCCAAACTGCCCTATTTTTGTTTCATCAGACCAGAGGACATTTCTCCAAAAAGTACGATCTTCATCCCCATGTGCAGTTGCAAACCGTAGTCTGGCTTTTTAATGCCGGTTTTGGAGCAGTGGCTTCTTCCTTGCTGAGCGGCCTTTCAGGTTATGTCGATATAGGACTCGTTTTACTGTGGATATAGATACTTTTGTACCTGTTTCCTCCAGCATCTTCACAAGATCCTTTGCTGTTGTTCTGGGATTGATTTGCACTTTTCACACCAAAGTACATTAATCTCTAGGAGACAGAACGCGTCTCCTTCCTGAGCGGTATGACGGCTGCGTGGTCCCATGCTGTTTATCCTTGTGTACTATTGTTTGTACAGATGAACGTGGTACCTTCAGGCGTTTTGGAAATTGCTCCCAAGGATGAACCAGACTTGTGGAGGTCTACACATTTTTTTCTGAGGTCTTGGCTGATTTCTTTTGATTTTCCCATGATGTCAAGCAAAGAGGCACTGAGTTTGAAGGTAGGCCTTGAAATACATCCACAGGTACACCTCCAATTGACTCAAATTATGTCAATTAGCCTATCAGAAGCTTCTAAAGCCATGACATCATTTTCTGGAATTTCCCAAGCTGTTGAAAGGCACAGTCAACTTAGTGTATGTAAACTTCTGAGCCACTGGAATTGTGATACAGTGAATTATAAGTGAAATAATCTGTCTGTAAACAATTGTTGGAAAGATTACTTGTGTCATGCACAAAGTAGATGTCCTAACCGACTTGCCAAAACTATAGTTTGTTAACAAGAAACGTGTGGAGTGGTTGAAAAACAAGTTTTAATGACTACAACCTAAGTGTATGTAAACTTCCGACTTCAAATGTATGTAACATAACATATGCATTTAGCAGAAGCTTTTATCCTAAGCGACTTACAACTGAGTGTGTACATTTTTTATATGGGTGGTCACAGCAAACATCGAACCCACCACCCTGGTGTTGCTAGCGTTAGGCTCTTACCAACTGAGTCACACAGGACCATGAAGGGTTGTTATGCAGAAGGTCCCTTGTTTGAGCCCAGATCAGGACAGAGACAGGCCCTAAACTCTATTACAGCAAGTCACTTACTGCTGAGGGCTACCTCTTTCAGTTTGCAGATACAGTGCTTGTGTAAAGTTAATGTACAGTACAGTCATCATTAGCTGCACTAATCAAATACAAAGACAGTTACTGTACACACACGGTACACAGGCTAGTGGCAAACAGGAAGCTGTTTCACTGTACACAGACAGACAGACACACAGACTGACAGACAAACAGACACACACACACAATCTCTCTCTCTCTCTCTCTCTCTCTCTCTCTCTCTCTCTCTCTCTCTCTCTAACTCTCTCTCACTCTCTCTCTCTCTCTCTCTCTTGCTCTCTCCTCTCTCTCTCTCTCTCTCTCTCTCTCTCCTCTCTCTCTCTCTCTCTCTCTCTTGCTCTCTCTCCTCTCTCTCTCTCTCTCTCTCTCTCTCCTCTCTCTCTCTCTCTCTCTCTCCTCCTCTCTCTCTCTCTCTCTAAGCAGCTTTTTAATTATTGTCCAACACATGCAGCTTTAATTCAGCCCTGGGTCTGGGTTAGGGCATTTCTTTTAGCCCTTTATAATACCCTGTAGGGTCTGGGTGAGGGATGGAGGGTGCAGACCAAAAGGCACTAATTAGGAATAAGTTACACTGAACATAAATATCAATGCAACATGTAAAGTGTTGGTCCCATGTTTCATGAGCTGAAATAATAGATCCCAGAAATGTTCTATGTGCACAAAAAGCTTATTTCTCTCAAATGTTGTGCACAAATTTGTTTACATCCCTGTTCGTGAGCATTTCTCCTTTGCCAAGATAATCCATCCACCTGACAGGTGTGGCATATCAATAAGCTGATTAAACAGCATGATCATTACACAGGTTCACCTTGTGCTGGGGACAATAAAAGGCCACTAAAATGTGCAGTTTTGTCACCCAACACAATGCCACAGATGTCTAAGGTTTTGAGGGGGCGTGCAATTGGCATGCTGACTGCAGTAATGTCCACCAGAGCTGTTGCCAGAGAATTGAATGTTCATTTCTCTCCCATAAGCCACCTCCAAAGTCGTTTTATAGAATTTGGCAGAACGTCCAACCGGCCTCACAACCGCAGACCATGTGTATGGCGTTGTGTGGGCAAGCGGTTTGCTGATGTCAATGTTGTGAACAGAGTGCCCCATTGTGGCAGTGGGGTTATGGTATGGGCAGTCATAAGCTATGGACAAACAACAGAATTGCATTTTATCGATGGCAATTTGAATGCACAGAGATACCGTGACGACAACCTGAGGACCATTGTCGTGCCATTCATCCGCCGCCATCACCTATTTTTTAAGCATGATAATGCACGGCCCCGTGTTGCAAGGATCAGTACACCATCCCTGGAAGCTGAATATGTCCCAGTTCTTCCATGGCCTGCATACTCATCAGACATGTCACCCATTGAGCATGTTTGGGATGCTCTGGATCGATGTGTACGACAGCGTGTTCCAGTTCCCGCCAATATCCTGCAACTACGCACAGCCATTGAAGAGGAGTGGGATAACATTCCACAGGCCACAATAAACAGCCTGACCAACTCTATGCGAAAGAGATATGTCGCGCTGCATGAGGCAAATAGTGGTCACAACAGATACTGACTGGTTTTCTGATCCACGCCCCTACCTTTTTCTTAAGGTATCTGTGACCAACAGATACATATCTGTATTCCCAGTCATGTGAAATCCATAGATTAGGGCCTAATGCATTTATTTCAATTGACCGATTTCCTTATATGAACTGTAATTCAGTAAAATCTTTGAAATTGTTGTATGTTGTGTTCATATTTTTGTTCAGTATAACACCTTGCATGATCCTTATTAGGCTTAGTTATATTCGCTACGTTCCACTGCAGTCGAGTTCACACAAGTTTCTGTTTTGAAATAATAAATTTGGGAAACCAAAGCCTGTACAACATGATATACACACTGCCTTACAACATGATATACACACTGCCTTACAACATGATACACACACTGCCTTACAACATGATACACACACTGCCTTACAACATGATACACACACTGCCTTACAACATGATACACACACTGCCTTACAACATGATACACACACTGCCTTACAACATGATACACACACTGCCTTACAACATGATACACACACTGCCTTACAACATGATACACACACTGCCTTACAACATGATACACACACTGCCTTACAACATGATACACACACTGCCTTACAACATGATACACACACTGCCTTACAACATGATACACACACTGCCTTACAACATGATATACACACTGCCTTACAACATGATATACACACTGCCTTACAACATGATATACACACACTGCCTTACAACATGATATACACACTGCCTTACAACATGATATACACACTGTCTTACAACATGATATACACACTGCCTTACAACATGATATACACACTGCCTTACAACATGATACACACACTGCCTTACAACATGATATACACACTGTCTTACAACATGATATACACACTGCCTTACACCATTATATACACACACTGTCTTACAACATGATACACACACTAGTAATATCTAACAATATCACAACATATACCTAATACACACAAAACAAGAAAGGAATGGAATTTAAGAAAATATACATATATGGACAAGCAATGACAGAGCGGTATGGACTAAGATACAGTAGAATATTATAGAATATAATGCAGTATGTACAGTACATATGAGATGAGTAGTGCAAGTAAACATTATTAAAGTGACTGTAAAAAGAATTAAAGTGACTAATGTTCCATTTCTTAAAGTGGCCAGTGATTTCAATAAGCAGCAGCAGCCTCTAATGTTTATTTTATTACTTTTTACCAGGCAAGTCAGTTAAGAACAAATTTTTATTTACAATGACGGCCTACACCGGCCAAACCCGGACGACCGGCCTACACCGGCCAAACCCGGACGACGCTGGGCCAATTGTGCGCTGCCCTATGGGACTCCCAATCACGGCCGGTTGTGATACAGCCTGGAATCGAACCAGGGGGTCTGTAGTGACGACTCAAGCACTGAGATGCAGTGCCTTAGACTGCTGCGCCACTCGGGAGCCCAATGTGCTAGTGATGGCTATTTAACAGTCTGATGGCCTTGAGATAGAAGCTGTTTTTCATTCTCTTGGTCCCAGCTTTGATGCACCTGTACTGACCTCGCCTTCTGGATGACAGTGGGGTGAACAGGCAGTGGCTCGGGTGGTTGATGTCCTTGATGATCTTTTTGGCCTTCCTGTGACATAGGGTGCTGTATGTGTCTTGGAAGGCAGGTAGTTTGCCCCCGATAATGCGTTCGGCAGACTGTACCATCCTCTGGAGAGCCCTGCGGTTGCGGGCGGTGCAGTTGCCGTACCAGGTGGTGATACAGCCCGACAGGATGCTCTCAATTGTGCATCTGTAAAAGTTTGTGAGGGTTTTAAGTGCCAAGACAAATTTCTTTACATTTACATTTACATTTATGTCATTTAGCAGACGCTCTTATCCAGAGCGACTTACAAACTGGTGCATTCACCTTATGATAGCCAGTGGGACAACCACTGAGGTTAAAGAGGCTCTGTTGCGCCTTCTTCACCACACTGTCTGTGTGGGTGGTCCATTTCAGTTTGTCAGTGATGTGTCCGCCAAGGAACTTGAAGCTTTCCACCTTCTTCCACTGCGGTCCCGTCGACGTGGATAAAAAAGGGCTCTGCCTATACTGTGGCGGGAAAGATCATCACCTCAGCCATTGCCCTGATCGCCCCCCACGGAGAGATGAGAAGGGTCCCTCCGCTGCCATGCAGGTAGGCATGTCTTTATTTCTAAATAGCTCACAGAAGCAATTCTCCATCCCAGTATTGATAACCGTGAAGGGGGTTACTAAGTACGTAGAGGGCTTGATAGATTCGGGAGCAGCGGGTAATTTTATCGATCACCAGCTAGTACAAGAGCTTGACATTGATCTAACAGCCATTGGGCATGGGCTTCATTACGCACCTGACACAGAGCGTTACCCTCCAGATTGGAGTTTTCCACACCAAAACCATTCAACTCATGGAACTCTCATCCCCTAAACAGCCACTCATCCTCGGACACCCCTGGCTTTGTCGTCATGACCCTGCCATCTGGTGGCGACTAGGTGAACTACTGTCCTGGACTTCTACCTGCTTCACCAGTTGTCTCAGCCTACCCTGCTGAGCCACCACCATTGAGGACTCTGCCTCTGCAGTGCCATCACCATACCATCTGAATACGCCCAGTACAGCAATGTCTTTAGCAAAATCAAGGCCTCCACTCTGCCACCACATCGCCCAGGGGACTGTGCTATTGACTTACTCCCTGGAGTGTCCCCACCGAAGGGCCGTGTTTACCCCCTATCTATCCCGGAAAATGAGGCAATGGAGAACTACATTGATGAAACACTCAAAAACGTTTTCATTCGTCCTTCTTCTTCCCCAGCTTCGTCCAGCTTCTTCTTCGTTGAAAAAAAGGATGGTGGTCTCCGTCCATGTATTGATTACCGTTCCCTGAATGACGTTACGGTCAAGAACCGTTTCCCTCTTCCTCTGATCCCAGCAACCATTGAACAAGTGGGCCGCGCCAACATCTATACAAAACTCGACCTGCGAAGTGCTTATAACCTTGTCCGTATACGTGAAGGCGTCGAATGGAAGACTGCCTTTATCACCGCACGAGGCCACTACGAATACCTGGTCATGCCCTACGGCCTTACTAACGCCCCCGCCGTCTTCCAATCCTTTATGAACGAGGTTTTCCAGGATATGATCAAACGCTTTCTCATCGTCTACATTGATGACATCCTGATTTACTCCTACTCCCTGAAGGAACACATACATCACGTACAAAGGGTTCTTCAACGGCTCCTTGACCATTACCTTTATGTGAAGACTGAAAAGAGCACCTTCCATGTAACCTCGGTAAACTTCCTCGGTTTCGTACTGACACCTGGAGGGGTCAGCATGGATGAGAACAAAGTCACGGCTGTCAGTAACTGGCCCAAACCCACCACCGTTAAGGAACTCTAACGTTTCATTGGGTTCTCCAACTACTATCGCCGGTTCATTTGGAACTTCAGTTCTACTGCCGCTCCCCTCACTGCCCTTACCAGCCAAAATACCCGGACCCTTCAATGGACTGATACCGCCCTGATGCTTTCAACACATTGAAACGCCTCTTCACCTCAGCTCCTGTTCTTTGCCAACCTGATCCGACCCTTCCTTTCACCCTGGAGGTGGATGCCTCCGAAGTAGGAGTAGGAGCCATACTCTATCAACGGGTGGGAACACCTCCAAAATCACATCCTTGTGCCTTATTCTCCAGGAAGTTATCCTCCGCTGAGAGGAATTACGATGTGGGGAACAGAACTCCTTGCCATCAAGCTGGCCCTCGAGGAGTGGCGCCACTGGTTGGAGGGTGCACAACATCCCTTTCTCATCCTAACAGATCACCGTAATCTGGAATATATCAGAGGGGCCAAGAGGTTAAACTCCAGACAAGCCCGCTGGGCTCTTTTCACACACTTCCATTTTCATGTTACTTACATCCCTGGAAAGAAAAACATAAAAGTTGATGCTCTCTCCCGCCAGTTTGATCTTCCGACCAATAACTCAGACCCTACACCCATTCTTCCTTCCTCTTGCATTATGGGACTGGTACAGTGGGAGGTTCACTCTGCCATACAGGAAGCCCTAACCTCAGACCCGGCTCCTGAGACACCAGCTGGGAAGAGTTACGTACCAGCGGTTGTTAGACCCCAACTGATGCAATGGTGTCACACGTCCTTGGGGTCAGGACATCCGGGCATTACAGGAACCACCGAACTTCTAGCCTGTAAGTTCTGGTGGTCCTCAATGGCATCTGACGTAAGGGATTACGTACTCTCCTGTCCAGTCTGCGCCCAAACCAAAAGCCCTCGTCATCTCCCTTCCGGTAAGCTTCCACCTTTGCCAATCCCTCACAGACCCTGGTCCCACACAACTGTTGACTTCATCACAGACCTTCCTGAATCCTCTGTTAACACCACCATCCTTGTCATAGTAGACCGTTTTTCAAAAATGTGTTGTCTGGTTCCTCTTCCTCATTTACGCAACACCATGGAATTGGCTGAGTGTATGTTCCAGCAGGTGTTCTATCTGTATGGGATTCCGGGCCCCAGTTTGTCTCCCGGGTGTGGCGAGCCTTCTGTGACCGACTGGGGGTCACCCTCAGCCTCTCCTCCGGGTACCATCCCCAGACCAACGGGCAGACGGAAGTCTCTAATACCCAGAAACACTTTGCCGACAGACGCCGCCGACCTACGCCACTCTTTCACCACGGACAGCGTGTGTGGCTCTCTACCAGAAACATCCAGCTCCGCCTCCCCTGCAAAAAGTTCTGTCCTCGCTTCATTGGTCCCTTCAAGATAACCCATCGCATCAACCCTGTCACGTAGGTCTGGGGAGGTCTGGGGAGTAGGCACACTGAGGTAGTCCTTTCTTTGACAAATGGCTAGAAAACTGCTGTAGCTCTGTTCCCTCCATACAGCCACATGACAACTACTACAGTCAGGCACACTGTAGACCAGGGCTAACTGTGTCCTTTACATTGTATCTAAGTCGAACTCAAAGACCCATCAAAGAATCCTACAGTAAAATATGATCTTCCCTTAGAGAGGATCATTTACTTAATACCATGTGGTGGATTAAGTTATTCAAGCGCACTATATTAATGGGGGTGAAAAAAAGGTAAAGTGGGACAATGTCTTGAACTGGGATGTTAAGCCCAGGTCTTGAAGAGGGTTGGGGGTCAGGAGACTAGGGGGACCAGGGGCCATGGAGCCAGGGGGACAAGGGGGCAGGGGGCCATGAATCCAGGGGGACCAGGGGGCAGGGTGCCATGGAGCCAGGGGGACAAGGGGCCATGGAGCCAGGGAGACCATGGGGCAGGGGGGCAGGGGGCCATGGAGCCAGGGGGCAGGGGACCATGGAGCCACAGGGACCAGAGTGTAGGGGGCCATGGAGCCAGGGGGACAAGGGGCCATGGAGCTGGGGGGAAGGGGGCCATGGAGCTGGGGGGAAGGGGGCCATGGAGCTGGGGGGAAGGGGGCCATGGAGCTGGGGGGAAGGGGGCCATGGAGCTGGGGGGAAGGGTGCCATGGAGCTGGGGGGAAGGGGGCCATGGAGTCATGGAGCCAGGGGGACCAGAGGGCAGGGAGGCAGTGGGCCATGGGGTCATGGAGCCAGGGAACAAGCTGTCAAGTTAAAACATGTATGTCTTCCTTGTTTTACAGTACGACATTATAAACTAGAAGTAGTAACTGTATGCAACTGAGAGGAGAGATTTTTTTGCATGATATTTGAACCCAGGGCCTGTATTCACAAGTTCTCAGAGTTTTGCTGATATAGGATCAGTTCTGCCTTTTAGATCTTAATGAATATGTTTATATGTATAACAGGGACCTGATCCTAGATCAGTACAGGATTTTATTTTCCCATCAGGTGATTTGAGAAGTACTGTACCTTCAGACTGGAGCAACTGGACCTCTGCATCCCTGAAGATGATGGGGAAGAGGGGCCGTTGTCTGGTGTCCACCTCCCCTTAGCTGAAGCCTCCATCTTTCTAAAGAAGATAATGGTTTCTTCAGGTGAAGAAGTTTCTCTGTTGTAATCTTTCATCATTGGTTCACTCACACCTGTTGGAAGATATTATTTTCCAAAGAAAGTAAATTACTGTATACAGGCACCATCTAAAAATATGGATTATATGGTGCCTTTCTTTCCCGTTTGTTTAGAAGGAGGCTGGAGAAATGATCTGAGTGCATAGAGATCTACAAAACATATTCAAAACTTAGGATATGGCCAATTATCATTTTAGAAAAAAGTCTGTCCTCCATCCTCTCTCCTCTGTCCACTCTGCTCCCGTGACCCGGAAACCGATAAGTGGTCGAGTGGTCAAGGAAATGTCAATTCGTTAGTAAGCGAACGGAAGAGTGTCCTTCCCTCTTCGATAGCCACCTTTCATCGAGGATAGCCATGTGTATCCTTCTCAGAAGAGTTTTGAAATCTGCCACACCCCCTTTGAATCAGCTGTTGTTTTGTCTGAGGAGAAAATCATGCACATGTTTAAAAACAATATGCTACTTATTGTTTTAGCTAGAAAACGTCTTGCACAACTAACTGAAACGCAGGAGTTGAGCAAATCCAATTGAGAAAAGGCCTATAAACCACAAAACCGACGTGCAACTATGGGCAAAACATACGTGGTTGGCTTAGATTGTTGACAACATGTAAGCTATATTTAGTCTCCAACGTTTATTGTAAACATAAATACATTTGCACAATGAGCACTTGTTGTCTCTCAAATACATCGTTACAGTTGTTGGTTAGCTTGCTAACGAATTTTTGTCATATTAGCATTGAAATTAAATCAGTCAAAACACCTCAAGACATGGTAAAAAGAAAATATAAAACGAGATGAAATTAGCCACTTACGATTCCCCACATGGCAGTTTCTTGTCATTCTTGCTAGCAATCTGTCCATCCAGAGTCACAACACGCTGACTTCTGCCCCATAGAAGTGCACACAACGTTTTCATGACGTTGTCAGCTAACCCATCTATATCACTATATCACAATATTCCAAGGCCTTTTCTCAATTGGTTTTGCTCAACTCCTGTGTCCTCTCTCCTCCGTCCTCTCTGGCCTCCTTTTGAAAAAGGTCAAAGATAATCAAGGAGAGGTGGTAAAGAGAGGGAACATGGACGAAAATGCGGTTGTATGAAATGAGACTCGCACGTCATCAGGCAAATGACGTTTACAGGGGTGGATTTCCAAAATAAATGGATAAAGTGATCAAAACAAATGTAGCTATTTGTGCAAGACATTTAGCAGATAAAAGGATAAGTAGCATATTGTTTTTAAATGTTTGCATGCTTTCTCCTTTGAGAAAACAACAGCTCATTCAAAGGGTGTGTGGCAGATTTAAAATCTCTTAAATGAAGAACTCAGTGATAGACTTCTGCTTCCTCTCCAAAAGGAGGCTATCGAGGAGGGAGGACCGTCTTCTGTTTGCCTACTAACGAATTGACACTCTCCATGACCACGGAGGAGAGAACACGGAGGACAGACTTTTGCCCAAATGAGAAAAGAACCAAGCTGTAGGCCTATGCCCTTTTTCTTGCCGCCGGAAATGCCATCTCCAGCCAAGGGAAGCACAACTTCCACCAAAATGGAAATGCCATCTCCAGCCAAGGGAAGCACAACTTCCACCAAAATGGAAATGCCATCTCCAGCCAAGGGAAGCACAACTTCCATCAAAATGGAAATGCCATCTCCAGCCAAGGGAAGCACAACTTCCACCAAAATGGAAATGCCATCTCCAGCCAAGTGAAGCACAACTTCCACCAAAATGGAAATGCCATCTCCAGCCAAGGGAAGCACAACTTCCACCAAAATGGAAATGCCATATCCAGCCAAGGGAAGCACAACTTCCACCAAAATGGAAATGCCATCTCCAGCCAAGGGAAGCACAACTTCCACCAAAATGGAAATGCCATCTCCAGCCAAGGGAAGCACAACTTCCATCAAAATGGAAATGCCATCTCCAGCCAAGGGAAGCACAACTTCCATCAAAATGGAAATGCCATCTCCAGCCAAGGGAAGCACAACTTCCACCAAAATGGAAATGCCATCTCCAGCCAAGGGAAGCACAACTTCCACCAAAATGGAAATGCCATCTCCAGCCAAGGGTAGCACAACTTCCACCAAAATGCCGCTGCATTTGTTTACGAGGTCGCTAACATATTACTTTGGCTTTCAAAGGTTGACCAAACCAATCTAATATCAAAGACAGTGCCCACTTTGTGGTGCTGTTTTCCGGATTTTCTGAACGACTAATGAACAACTGAATCATGTAGCCTACAGAAGAGATTACAAAACTTGCATTGTGTGTGGAAGCCACAAGCAATTTCTCACGGTAAACACCCTTTGTTTTCTAAGTAGAGCAAACAAACAGAAAGTACAGATAGCCTCATGCACTAAAAGGGCCTATACAGTGGCTTGCAAAAGTATTCACCCCCCTTGGCATTTTGCCTATTTTGTTGCCTTACAACCTGGAATTAAAATGGATTTTGGGGGGTGGTTGTATCATTTGATTTACACAACATGCCTACCACTTTGAAGATGCAAAATATGTTTTATTGTGAAACAAACAAGAAATAAGAAAAAAAAAAAACGAACTTGAGTGTGAGTAACTATTCACCCCCCCAAAGTCAATACTTTGTAGAGCCACCTTTTGCAGCAATTACAGCTGCAAGTCTCTTGGGGTATGTCTCTATAAGCTTGGCACATCTAGCCACTGGGATTTTTGCCCATTCTTCAAGGCAAAACTGCTCCAGCTCCTTCAAGTTGGATGGGTTCCACTGGTGTACAGCAATCTTTAAGTCATACCACAGATTCTCAATTGGATTGAGGTTTGGGCTTTGACTAGGCCATTCCAATACATTTAAATGTTTCCCCTTAAACCACTCAAGTGTTCTTTCAATTTTTTACCAGACGCTCTTATCTAGAGCGACTTACAGTTAGTGAGTGCATACATTTTCATACTGGCCCCCCGTGGGAAACGAACCCACAACCCTGGCATTGCAAGCGCCATGCTACAGGGCACTACATTAATGGATTTAATGGTGCTCCGTGGGATGTTCAAAGTTTCTGATATTTTTTTATAACCCAACCCTGATCTGTACTTCTCCACAACTTTGTCCCTGACCTGTTTGGAGAGCTCCTTGATCTTTATGGTGCCGCTTGCTTGGTGGTGCCTCTTGCTTAGTGGTGTTGCAGACTCCGGGGTCTTTCAGAACAGGTGTATATATACTGAGATCATGTCACACTTAGATTGCACACAGGTGGACTTTATTTAACTAATTATGTGACTTCTGAAGGTAATTGGTTGCACCAGATCATATATAGGGGCTTCATAGCAAAGGGGGTGAATACATATGCACGCACCACTTTTCTGTTATTTATTTTTTAGAATTATTTGAAACAAGTAATTTTTTTCATTTCACTTCACCAATTTGGATTATTTTGGGTATGTCCATTACATGAAATCCTAAAAAAAAATCCATTTAAATGACAGGTTGTAATGCAACAAAATAGGACAAACGCCAATGGGGGATGAATACTTTTGCAAGGCAATGTATCTTACGGTTTAGGCCTATTTGAATTCATTAAACATCCTGTTATGGCTTCATCTGATTGTCCAGTGATTTATCATTGTTTGATAGCCTAATTGTTCATTCATTACAACATTGGGCGTCCAAATTATAAATGTGATCTATTCTACGACATTGAATTTGAATTTGACCAATGGCTGGCATTTGTGGGCCATGTAGGCCGTCTAGAAACCCTGCCCCTCCCCATTCCATGCGCTGCATCTACTGACAGAAAAGCTAAAGTGATGGTGTCCTCGATAAATCAAGATGTAGGTTCAATAATAATCACATATACGTGCAGCTGCGTACTTCTTTAGTTTGATAATTGGATGGATTATCTTGACAATAGAATTGCGCAAACAGCATAGTGAAACCAATATGTTCAAAGTTTAATAATAGGACAACTCTTGAACAGAATGTGTCAATGTTGTATTTTTTTTAAATGTCACATTGTCTTAATAAAATTACATTTTCATCACTTGGTTTCATTAATGAATCTCAATCAAGACATAGAATAGAACATCCTTCTGTGATCCCTGGCCAGACCACATGCGCACTTTAACTAACTAGCTAAATGATACGCTATACTTTGAATGAATTACACAATGCTCACAGAAGACAGAGCTCTCTCTCTCTCCCTCTCTCTCTCTCTCTCTCTCTCTCTCTCTCTCTCTCTCTCTCTCTCTCTCTCTCTCTCTCTCTCTCTCTCTCTCTCTCTCTCTCTCTCTCTCTCTCTCTCTCTCTCTCTGATTCTCTCTCTCTCTCTCTCTCTCTCTCTCTCTGATCTCTCTCTCTCTCTCTCTCTCTCTCTCTCTCTCTCTCTCTCTCTGATTCTCTCTCTCTCTCTCCCCATTTCTCTCTCTCACTGAGTCTGTACATAGTCAAAGCTTTCCTTAAGTTTGAGTCAGTCACAGTGGTCAGGTATTCTGCCACTGTGTACTCTCTGTTTAGGGCTAAATAGCATTCTAGTTTGCTCTGTTTTTTGTTAATTCTTTCCAATGTGTCAAGTAATTCTCTTTTTGTTTTCTCATGATTTGGTTAGGTCTAATCGTGTCCACTCTTTCTCTCTCTCTCTCTCTCTCTCTCTCTCTCTCTCTCTCTCTCTCTCTCTCTCTCTCTCTCTCTCTCTCTCTCTCTCTCTCTTTCTCTCTCTCTCCCCATCTCTTTCTCTCCATTTCTCTCCTCTCTCTCTCCCCGTCTCTCTCTTTCTCTCTCTCTCTCCCCATCTCTTTCTCTCCATTTCTCTCCTCTCTCTCTCCCCGTCTCTCTCTTTCTCTCTCTCTCTCCCCATCTCTCCCTTTCTCTCTCTCTCCCCCATCTCTCTCTCTCCCCATCTCTCTCTTTCTCTCTCTCTCTCAGAAACCCAAGTGGCTAATTAATAGGTAATTTACTCTGTAGGTCTGCTAAAGGAAAGGTCTCTGATTATAGACAATATGATAGGTCATATCATAGCCTAATAATATTATAGACTGTTTGCCTAATAACCTTTACAAAAAATACCTAATGGTGAAGACTACATGTGATCTTAAACTAATCTGTGGATGCAGCAGTACTTTTGTCCAATAATGTCCAATTGGCTACACATTATGTGCCAGTGTCCACATTCAATCATTGTAAATATTGAATATGTAGTTTTTTTTTCAGATTGTGTGTTGAAATTGATTGTGCAAGAGAAACTCTTGTGTTTGTCAGGATACACACACATTATGTAAGGTGCTCATTAAGGGCGACAAACAAAAACAAGCAAATTACATTTTCACATGCAAATGTTGCCACAGCATGCTGCACTTTCTACGATTGATATGACTGTGATCTGTATTTCTCAAGCAGTGACATTTTATGAGATCATCATTATTTTTTAAGGATCTGAAGATAATTGGTTAACAGTCCACAATGATACAACATCATGTAGCCTAATATGTCATTCGTTTTTCATTCGTTTTTATTTACTGCCAATCTCACAGGCTGTGGCTAAAGGCTAAATATGTTGCCATAGCCTAATAAATATATTTAATTGATTCCTACTTACCCAAGTACTTTTCCTGAACTGAAGGAGCTCGGAGGCTGCAAAGCTATGACGTGTCGATGTTATATGCACTCTGCAACTTCTTCGCAGCAGAACCCCTGCCCGAACCCCGGTTCCAGTTTTCAGTTTTCCAGATGCTTTCTTGTCCAATCGAAATACCGCTTTCTTCAATAATCACCTCAATCAATTTCTCAGAATTGTCCTTATTTTGTAGTGGATTTCAGTCCGGCTTTGACAAGCGGCCGCATACCCGGAGAATTGGAGCAATCTTAGCGTTTGAAGCCTAGAGTTCAGTTCATGGAAACCGCTGTCGGAGAATTGAACCGAAACACGTGAATCGCGTCTGAGTAGAACTACTGAAAAGCGCACTTAAATCATGCCATTATTTTAGCCGTTAATTCAATCTAGGCTACAGAGCATCACGACAAACGCAGGAAAAGTATGTCAGGTGTGGTAAATCGAATAGCCTAAACATCGAAAGAAAAATATTAGATGTGGATAAAAAGATGGCAAATCAATTCCTTCTGAAGTTGGCAGATGATGAGTGTGGAAAGTGAAGATGAGAGGTTGATGACGTGATGATCAGTAAACCTCTAAATACTGTGAATGAATCATTAATTTAGCTACAGGTGATCATGTGTCTCATTTACAGTTGTTTTTTATTGCGACATAACAAGCCATAAAATATTTTCTTTCTCAGGTTCATATGTTGACGTGAAACATTTTATAATTCAAAACAGTAAAGTATAGTTCTGCCGAATATGTACCACGAGTTCGTAACAGTTTTAC
Organism: Coregonus ussuriensis; assembly: GCA_031479575.1. NCBI lineage: Eukaryota > Metazoa > Chordata > Actinopteri > Salmoniformes > Salmonidae > Coregonus > Coregonus ussuriensis. The sequence continues at coordinate 8,552,972 of CM062491.1, read as the reverse complement.
AGCACCTCTACCTGCAGGGATACACAGTGCCTGTAACTATTATAGTTTTTTTCAATTGCTGACAAACATCGGTTAAAACTGAAGCCACTTTTTCAAAACTCTTCACACAGTCTGCATTACCAACATGCATCTTGGCCAAACAGTTAATCTCACCTCCAAAACTCACTCAAACCACCATAACACTCCATACATGTCTCAAAATAAACTCGTTCGACCATAACACTGGCAACAATTCTCACTCAGAAAGCATACATTGAACATACATAAATTATGAAGTTTTCTCTTTGAAGTTTGAATGATTTTTCACTTAAATCAGTATTTCATTATAAAATAAGAATAACACCTTTTCACTTTATTGACTGTACTAAAATATATGTAACAAGAATGATTCAGAAATGCAGCAATTTGCTTCAAAAGCCTTTTTTTTGCATATAGTAATTTACTTGTGAAAAATAAAAAGTTGAAACAAAAAACAAAATCCTGAAATTCCAGGGCTGCAATAATAATTACAAAAAAAAACATCAACAACATGTATAGTATAATCACTCATACTGTACAGTACTGTGAGGTGTTCTAGTTCTCCCTCTCTCCTGCATTGGGCCACAATTTCTCATCAACATCACATCTTATTTCTTCTCTGGCGATGCATCTTGGAAAGTATCTTCTGGAATGTCTAATCCAACCCTGGCAGTCTTCAGGAGAAGTGTCTCCACACCCCGCATTCATGGCATCCAGTAAGGACATCTGGTCATGTGGATGGTGGTCATAAACCTTCCACCTCCACGCAGAGAAAAACTCCTCTATGGGGTTTAGGAAGGGGGAGTATGGAGGCAGGAATAGTACTGACATCCTGGCATGGGCAGCAAACCAGTCTGTGACTGCAGCAGAGTGGTGGAATGCCACATTATTCCACACAACAACGAAGGTATGGGGAGTTTCTTGCCCCTCTCTCCTCCGCTGGCACAAGTCGATTATGCAGGTCATCTAGAAAAGAAATGAGCCTCTGTTTTGTAGGGGCCAATGAGTGGTTTGTGTAACAGCAAAGCATCATTGGACAGTGCTGCACACATTGTGATGTTAGCTCCTCTCTGGCCTGGGACATCCACGGTTGCTCTCTGTCCAATCACATTTCTTCCACTGCGGTGTGTTTTTTGCCCAGGTTGAATCCAGCTTCATCCACAAAGATAAATGTATGTACAGTTTGCCTGGCTTCCATCTCCATTACTCTCTAAAATACAGTAAATCCTTCTCTAGGACTCTGGCAATTGTCGTTGTGCTGACCGTATTCACGTTCCCAAAAGTGATATTGTCTGCCAGCACTCTGTCCCGAATTTCCCGCAGTTGTATTGCATTGTTGCCAATTACCCTATCAATAATGGCAATTTCCTGCGCATCTGATAATATTCTGTCTCTCCCTCCTGTGGAGGCAACCTTTGGATCCTACTGAAAAACACAAAACAATCAATATATTTCAAAATGCCAGTGCATGTAAAAATGTGAACATACTGTATTGTACTGTAATATGTAGTTAAATTATCATTGAAGGATGCTCATCCTACCTTTTGTTTTGCCGGAAAATTCGTACTACTGATGCAACTGTTGAACGCTGCAGATCTGGTTGCACCCTTAAACCGGCCTCTCTCAAAGAGAGACCATGGTTTACAACATGGTCAATAATTGTGGCCCTTATCTCATCAGAGACCACCGCACTTGGTCTTCCTCTCCTTTGTCCTCCACCCCATTCTCCCTCTCCCTGCCCCTCTCCCTCTCCCTCTCCCTCTCCCTGACACTCTCCCTCTCCCTCTCCCTCTCCCTGCCCCTCTCCCTCTCCCTCTCCCTGACACTCTTCTTTCCCCACCAACCTGTCTTCCTTGATCCATGTTTCCAAACTAAATCATTCCGAAGCCGTCCTATTTTGTCTGTTTGGTAACGAGACTAAAAACAGGACACTTGGGTAGGCTTTCAGCTGAAATTGCAATCAGCTGTGTTTGGAATGATGAAATATTCTGCTGAGATGTTTCTATATGTTTCAATCTGGTTACTGCAGAAATGCACGACATTTGCCATCATTCTGTTTTGAATGTGTTTTTAACAGTTTTGGAAACAGTGTGTTAGCATTTGAAAACATGTGCTGCAAATATATAGTTTTGCAGGTGGTGGAGTATGAATGAGAAAAGAGTTCATCGATTTCGGAGAATGTGGTCATTGAATGCATTTTGTGTGAAAGCAATGAAAAATGATTCACAGTTTGGTCCACATACACTTCTGTTTCGCTGACTGTGTGAAGAGTTTTGACAATCTGACTTCAGTTTTGACCAATGCATGTTAGCAATTGAAAAACAACAACTTTAAAACTCACACCTGTTAGGCCACAAGATCTCATGGTATGACTGCAGTATTCGACGTTTGTCCATAAACATCGAGTTTTGACAGTTAAGTTTAGGCACTCATTCTGAATGGTTAAGGCAAGGGTTGAGGCAAGGGTTAAGGTTTGGGATAGGGTTAAAACAGAAACAACTCGACTGTTAACTTTAGCCATTAATTCCAACTTGTTAAAGTAAGGGTTAAGGTTTGGGATAGACAACAACAACAACTAAAAATAAGTGCCCAGCACTGGAATTGAACCCGCGATCCTCTGAGCCAGAGTTCGTGGCTTAGCAAACCGTAGCAAGGTGTAGCAAGCCGCGAGCCTACTTGATGGAAATAGCGCTCACAGATGCCCCCTAGTGGCCGGTATTAAAGGCATCTCCTGACGTTCTGGGGACCTGGACGACCGTAGAACACTGCATTTGATCTGGTGTGACCTGGCTGGTTAGGCCTATAAGCCTGAAATGGTCCAATGTTTCATCTTGATAATAAACCTACAGAAATAAGCCTAATTGAAACAATTTGGGCGTGCATCACGGCCCTTGCTAATTCCCATGGCTTCAATATTTCATAAATTCTGCTTCTATCATGCCATGCATATTCCACACATTGGCAGCATAGCTTAATACAGTTACAGTGGGGAGAACAAGTATTTCATACACTGCCGATTTTGCAGGTTTTCCTACTTACAAAGCATGTAGAGGTCTGTAATTTTTATCATAGGTACACTTCAACTGTGAGAGACGGAATCTAAAACAAAAATCCAGAAAATCACATTGTATGATTTTTAAGTAATTAATTTGCATTTTATTGCATGACATAAGTATTTGATCACCTACCAACCAGTAGTAATTCCGGCTCTCACAGACCTGTTAGTTTTTCTTTAAGAAGCCCTCCTGTTCTCCACTCATTACCTGTATTAACTGCACCTGTTTGAACTCGTTACCTGTATAAAAGACACCTGTCCACACACTCAATCAAACAGACTCCAACCTCTCCACAATGGCCAAGACCAGAGAGCTGTGTAAGGACATCAGGGATAAAATTGTAGACCTGCACAAGGCTGGGATGGGCTACAGGACAATAGGCAAGCAGCTTGGTGAGAAGGCAACAACTGTTGGCGCAATTATTAGAAAATAGAAGAAGTTCAAGATGACGGTCAATCACCCTCGGTCTGGGGCTCCATGCAAGATCTCACCTCGTGGGGCATCAATGATCATGAAGAAGGTGAGGGATCAGCCCAGAACTACACGGCAGGACCTGGTCAATGACCTGAAGAGAGCTGGGACCACAGTCTCAAAGAAAACCATTAGTAACACACTACGCCGTCATGGATTAAAATCCTGCTGCGCACGCAAGGTCCCCCCTGCTCAAGCCAGTGCATGTCCAGGCCCGTCTGAAGTTTGCCAATGACCATCTGGATGATCCAGAGGAGGAATGGGAGAAGGTCATGTGGTCTGATGAGACAAAAATAGAGCTTTTTGGTCTAAACTCCACTCGCCATGTTTGGAGGAAGAAGAAGGATGAGTACAACCGCATGAACACCATCCCAACCGTGAATCATGGAGGTGGAAACATCATTCTCTGGGAATGGTTTTCTGCAAAGGGGACAGGACGACTGCACCGTATTGAGGGGAGGATGGATGGGGCCATGTATCGCGAGATCTTGGCCAACAACCTCCTTGGCCAACAACCTCCATTGAAGATGGGTCGTGGCTGGGTCTTCCAGCATGACAACGACCCGAAACACACAGCCAGGGCAACTAAGGAGTGGCTCCGTAAGAAGCATCTCAAGGTCCTGGAGTGGCCTAGCCAGTCTCCAGACCTGAACCCAATAGAAAATCTTCGGAGGGAGCTGAAAGTCCATATTGCCCAGCGACAGCCCCGAAACCTGAAGAATCTGGAGAAGATCTGTATGGAGGAGTGGGCCAAAATCCCTGCTGCAGTGTGTGCAAACCTGGTCAAGACCTACAGGAAACGTATGATCTCTGTAATTGCAAACAAAGGTTTCTGTACCAAATATTAAGTTCTGCTTTTCTGATGTATCAAATACATATGTCATGCAATAAAATGCAAATTAATTACTTAAAAACCCTACGATGTGATTTTCTGGATTTTTGTTTTAGATTCCGTCTCTCACAGTTGAAGTGTACCTATCATAAAAATTACAGACCTCTACATGCTTTGTAAGTAGGAAAACCTGCAAAATCGGCAGTGTATCAAATACTTGTTCTCCCCACTGTATATTTCTTATTTTCACCACTCAATTTTAAAACTGAACTATGTTATTGCTATTCAGATTGAATGATATACAGTAAGGCTATTAAAATAAACGTTGGATTTTTTTTATCTGTGAATAATACAGTAGGATATGGGCTAAGTTTAGTGAGACATATAACACAGATAACAAAAGCAGTTTTAATGATGGAATGTTTCCTTTATGGCTCCTCACGGGTGATCAATCCATGATGTCCCATGTTTCCCTGTTGCCATAGAGATAGACACCAAGGCTGCGTGACATATTGAGCTTACTGTACTGAATATAAATTACAGTATGGCTTCACATCACGTCCAGGATTGTTTTTCTTTTTGCTATTTTAAAGTGCATTTTAATAAACATAGCTTGGGTACGACCACTATCACAGTTGATGGTCACATATTGTGAGAGAGGAAGGACTGATCATGTGGTTAATATACTGATCCATATGCAATTCCAGACCGTCAGTACCAGACCATTCCAGTTCACCTACGTAGTAACGCAGTGCAGAGATAAAGAGAGAGAGAGAGAGAGAGAGAGAGAGAGAGAGAGAGAGAGAGAGAGAGAGAGAGAGAGAGAGAGAGAGAGAGAGAGAGAGAGAGAGAGAGAGAGAGAGAGAGAGAGAGAGCATAGGCCAGTACATTATGAATTGTCCTATGTAATTTCATCCAAAAATGAAAGTCGTTCTACCCTGTGTGACAATGACCATAGTAGTTGGCAAGACAGCACAAACAGATCTGCGACCAGGCTAGTAGCTTGGACAGAAAGGGCTGGATGGATACAACACAAATGAGTCTAGTGGGCAATCAGAGAGGTCGCAGGACAGGCAGAGCTTTGAACACAGACATCCGGACAGAGTGACGTTGAAGAGGCCTGACAACGTGTCTGACGTGGTAGAGAACTGATTAAATAGGGCTTACGGGGGGGGGGGGGGGGGGGGTTAGCAGGACAGTCAGGTTGAGTGCCAATCCACATATACTGCAATGTACAGGGACTGGAACTCTCCCAGTACACGTTGTCACACTGTACAATGCATATGCTACTGTACTGTTTTGTGGTGTTGTTTTGTTGCCCTACAAACACTGACCTCTTGTGTCTAAAATAACTTTGTGCCTGAACAAACAGAATTTGTTAAGTGGCATGAGTCTTGTTCATCAAGTAACATCTGGTAACGTCATGCTTCTTTATAGCAACATAGGCTTTGGGAAACGACCCAGATTAATGTCTGGGCCCAACCCACCCCAATATCTGGACCCAACCCACCCCAATGTCTGGGCCCAACTCACCCCAATATCTGGGCCCAACTCACCCTAATATCTGGACCCAACCCACCCCAATATCTGGGCCCAACCCAACACAATATCTGGGCCAAACACTCCCCAGATTAATGTCTGGACCCAACCCACCCCAATATCTGGGCCCAACACACCCCAATATCTGGGCCCAACCCACCCCAATGTCTGGGCCCAACCCATCCCAATATCTGGGCCCAACCCACCCCAATATCTGGGCCCAACCCACCCCAATGTCTGGGCCCAACCCATCCCAATATCTGGGCCCAACCCACCCCAATATCTGGGCCAAACACTCCCCAGATTAATGTCTGGACCCAACCCACACCAATATCTGGGCCCAACGCTCCCCAGATTAATGTCTGGGCCCAACCCACCCCAATGTCTGGACCCAACCCACCCCAGATTAATGTCTGGGCCCAACCCACCCCAATATCTGGGCCAAACACTCCCCAGATTAATGTCTGGACCAAACCCACCCCAATATCTGGGCCAAACACTCCCAAGATTAATGTCTGGACCCAACCCACCCCAATGTCTGGGCCCAACCCACCCCAATATCTGGGCCAAACACTCCCCAGATTAATGTCTGGACCCAACCCACCCCAATATCTGGGCCCAACGCTCCCCAGATTAATGTCTGGACACAACCCACCCCAATATCTGGGCCAAACACTCCCCAGATTAATGTCTGTACCCAACCCACCCCAATGTCTGGGCCCAACCCACCCCAATATCTGGGCCAAACACTCCCCAGATTAATGTCTGGACCCAACCCACCCCAATATCTGGGCCCAACCCACCCCAATGTCTGGGCCCAACCCACCCCAATATCTGGGCCAAACACTCCCCAGATTAATGTCTGGACCCAACCCACCCCAATATCTGGGCCCAACGCTCCCCAGATTAATGTCTGGACCCAACCCACCCCAATATCTGGGCCAAACACTCCCCAGATTAATGTCTGGGCCCAACCCACCCCAATGTCTGGACCCAACCCACCCCAGATTAATGTCTGGGCCCAACCCACCTCAATATCTGGGCCAAACACTCCCCAGATTAATGTCTGGACCCAACCCACCCCAATATCTGGGCCAAACACTCCCCAGATTAATGTCTGGACCCAACCCACCCCAATATCTGGGCCAAACACTCCCCAGATTAATGTCTGGACCCAACCCACCCCAATATCTGGGCCAAACACTCCCCAGATTAATGTCTGTACCCAACCCACCCCAATATCTGGGCCAATCGCTCCCCAGATTAATGTCTGGACCCAACCCACCCCAATATCTGGGCCAAACACTTCCAAGATTAATGTCTGTACCCAACCCACCCCAATATCTGGGCCAAACGCTCCCCAGATTAATGTCTGGACCCAACCCACCCCAATATCTGGGCCAAACGCTCCCCAGATTAATGTCTGGGCCCAACCCACCCCAATATCTGGGCCAAACACTCCCCAGATTAATGTCTGTACCCAACCCACCCCAATATCTGGGCCAAACACTCCCCGGATTAATGTCTGGGCCCAACCCACCCCAATATCTGGGCCCAACGCTACCCCAGATTAATGTCTGGGCCCAACCCACCCCAATATCTGGGCCAAACGCTCCCCAGATTAATGTCTGGACCCAACCCACCCCAATATCTGGGCCAAACGCTCCCCAGATTAATGTCTGGACCCAACCCACCCCAATATCTGGGCCAAACGCTCCCCAGATTAATGTCTGGACCCAACCCACCCCAATATCTGGGCCGAACCCTCCCCAGATTAATGTCTGGGCCCAACCCACCCCAATATCTGGGCCAAACACTCCCCAGATTAATGTCTGGACCCAACCCACCCCAATATCTGGGCCAAACACTCCCCAGATTAATGTCTGGACCCAACCCACCCCAATATCTGGGCCAAACACTCCCCAGATTAATGTCTGGACCCAACCCACCCCAATATCTGGGCCAAACCCACCCCAGATTAATGTCTGGGCCCAACCCACCCCAGATTAATATCTGGGCCCAACCCACCCCAGATTAATGTCTGGGCCCAACCCACCCCAGACTAATGTCTGAACCCAAACAATGATGCCCAAGGTAAAAACTGGTCATTTAAATGGTCATTCCAAACAAGATTAAAAAGTCAGACTTTCTCTCATTTTATTACAACTTTAAGAGGGATGAAACAGATCAAAGGAGGTGAGGGCACAACCTAGATAACCCAGGTAACCTAGATAACCTAGATAACCCAGATAACCCAGATAACCTAGATAACCTAGATAACCTAGATAACCCAGATAACCCAGATAACCTAGATAACCTAGATAACCCAGATAACCTAGATAACCTAGACAACCTAGATAACCTAGACAACCTAGATAACCTAGATAACCTAGATAACCTAGAAAACCTAGACAACCTAGACAACCTAGACAACCTATATAACCTAGATAACCTAGACAACCTAGATAACCCAGATAACCCAGATAACCTAGATAACCTAGACAACCCAGATAACCTAGATAACCTAGACAACCTAGATAACCTAGATAACCTAGATAACCTAGACAACCTAGATAACCTAGATAACCTAGACAACCTAGATAACCTAGATAACCTAGATAACCCAGATAACCTAGATAACCTAGATATCAATAAAATATCTTAGATGATGAATAAAATTGGGTCTGACAGATAACAGACGCCACGTGAATTGAACCATGGTCCTGCTTCTGCCACCCTGTTCCGTTGGAAATTAGAATGTTAGGTAATTCTTTACCTTAAATTGCCCTTATACCTATGTAATTACACAGCAATAAGTACGTTTAAGTGAAACTTTAAGTGTTGCCTAACGTTATTACACAGGTATAACGTATACGAGCAACTTAACTTGTGGTCCGCCGTAGCTCAGTTGGTAGAGCATGGTGCTTGTGGTCCTCCGTAGCTCAGTTGGTAGAGCATGGAGATTGTGGTCCTCCGTAGCTCAGTTGGTAGAGCATGGAGATTGTGGTTCTCCGTAGCTCAGTTGGTAGAGCATGGTGCTTGTGGTCCTCCGTAGCTCAGTTGGTAGAGCATGGAGATTGTGGTCCTCCGTAGCTCAGTTGGTAGAGCATGGAGATTGTGGTCCTCCGTAGCTCAGTTGGTAGAGCATGGAGATTGTGGTCCTCCGTAGCTCAGTTGGTAGGGCATGGTGCTTGTGGTCCTCCGTAGCTCAGTTGGTAGAGCATGGTGCTTGTGGTCCTCCGTAGCTCAGTTGGTAGAGCATGGTGCTTACAATGCCAGGATTGTGAGTTTGATTCCCAGCATTACCAGTATGTAAAATGTTTGCACACATGACTGTAAGACACATTGGATAAATAAATGGCATATATTATTAATGTTAAGCGTGACACTCTCAATAAAATTCTGCCAATCTTCAGATTTCAATGAAGACATATACAGTGCATTTTTCCTCCTCATTCATCTATACACAATAACCCATAATGACAAAGCAAAAAACAGATAGTTATACATTTTTGCTAATTTATAAAAAATTTAAAACGGAAATATCAGATTTACATAAGTATTTAGACCTTTTACTCATTACTATGTTGAAGCACCTTTGGCAGCAATTACAGCCTCAAGTCTTCTTGGGTAAGACGCTACATGCTTGGCACACCTGTATTTGGGGAGTTTCTACCATTATTTTCTGCAGATCATCTCAAACTCTGTCAGGTTGGATGGGGAGCGTCGCTGCACAGTTATTTTCAGGTCTCTCCAGAGATGTTTGATCGGGTTCAAGTCCGGGCTCTGGCAGGGCCACTCAAGCGTTGTCTTGGCTGTGTGCCTCAGGTCGTTGTCCTGTTGGAAGGTGAACCTTCGCCCCAGTCTCAGGTCCTGAGCGCTCTGGAGCAGGTTTTCATCAAGGATCTCTCTGTACTTTGCTCCGTTCATCTTTCCCTCAATCCTGACTAGTCTCCCAGTCCCTGCCGCTGATGCTGCCACCACCATGCTTCACCGTGGGGATGGTGCCAGGTTTCCTCCAGACGTGACGCTTGGCATTCAGGCCAAAGAGTTCCATCTTGGTTTCTTGTTTATGATGGTCTGAGAGACCTTTAGGTGCCTTTTGGCAAACTCCAAGCGGGCTGTCATGTGCCTTTTACTGAGGAGTGGCTTCCGTCTGGCCACCCTACCACAAAGGCCTGATTGGTGGAGTGCTGCAGAGATGGTTGTCCTTCTGGAAAGTTCTACCATCTCCACAGAGGAGTTCTGGAGCTCTGTCAGAGTGACCATCAGCTTCTTGGTCACCTTCCTGACCAAAGCCCTTCTCCCCCGATTTCTCAGTTTGTCCGGGCGGCCAGCTCTAGGAAGAATCTTGGTGGTTCCAAACTTCTTCCATTTAAGAATGATGGAGGCCACTGTATTCTTGGGGACCTTCAATGCTGCAGAAATGTTTTGGTACCCTTCCCCAGATCTGTGCCTCGACACAGTCCTGTCTCGGAGCTCTACGGACAATTCCTTCGACCTCATGGCTTGGTTTTTGCTCTGACATGCACTGTCAACTGTGGGACCTTATATAGACAGGTGTGTGCTTTTCCAAATCATGTCCAATCAATTGAATTTACCACAAGTGGACTCCAATCAAGTTGTAGAAACATCTCAAGGATGATCAATGGAAACAGGATATCCTGCACCTGAGCTCAATTTCGATTCTCATAACAAAGGGTCTGAATACTTATGTAAATAAGGTATTTCTGTTTATTTTTAATACATTTGCTAACATTTCTAAAAACCTGTTTTCACTTTGTCATTATGGGGTATTGTGTGTAGATTGATGAGGAAAACAATTTATTTAATCCATTTTAGAATAAGGCTGTAACGTGACAAAATGTGTAAAAAGGGAAGGGGTCTGAATACTTTCCGGATGCACTATATATATATATATATCCATATATTTATATGCATGTACACTGAACAAAAATGTAAACACAACATGTAAAGTGTTGGTCCCTTGTTTCATGAACTGAAAGAAAAGATCCCAGAAATGTTCCACATGCACAAAAAGCTTATTTCTCTCAAAGCTTATTTTGTACACAAATGTGTTTACATCCCTGTTAGTGAGCATTTATCCTTTGCCAAGATAATCCATCAACCTGACAGGTGTGATTTGTCAAGAAGCTGATTAAACAGCATGATCATTACACAGGTGCACCTTGTGCTGGTGACAATAAAAGTCCACTCTAAAATGTGCAGTTTTGTCACACAACACAATGCCAAAGATGTCTCAAGTTTTGAGGAATGTCCACCAGTTCCACCAGAGCTGTTGGTAGAGAGTTTGTTCATTTCTCTACCATAAGCCGCCTCCAACTTCCTTTTAGAGAATTTGGCAGTACGTCCAACCGCAGACCATGTGTATAGTGTTGTGTGGCTGAGCGGTTTGCTGATGTCAACATTGTGAACAAAGTGCCCCATGGTGGCAGCGGGGTTATAGTATGGGCAGGGAATTTGACAACGAACACAGTTGCATTTTAGCGATTGGCAATATGAATGCACAAAAATACCGCAACGAGATCCTGAGGCCAACTGTGAGGCCCTTTTTTTTTTAAAGGTATCTGTCACCAACAGATGCATATCTGTATTCCCAGTCATGTAAAAATAATAGATTAGGGCCTAATGATTTTATTTCAATTGACTGATTCCTCATTTGAACTGTAACAGAAAAAATCTTTGAAATTGTTGCATGTTAGCATTTATATTTTTGTTCAGTATATATTTGAATATTCAAGCAGGAAAAAATACACAGAGGCACAAGTATCACAGAAATTAAAGTATTGTAATTCAATGTATTTCACATCACAACATCCACATTGTTCATCTTGTGACAAGTTCTACTGATCTCAAAACATATTCACTGTATAATACACATAATACCAATAGGCACTTCCAGTAATTCTGGCAATATAGTAACTACAGTATAGTGTCTAAATTACAAAATGGTAAAAATAAATAATGTATATCTAAAAGAGTTTTTGTTTTGTTTTAATATTTCTTTACTGTACAGCATATATATTGTACAAAATTGAGCATCAACCAGCAAGGAAATGAATAAGTTTTACTTAACAAATACTGTGTATTGTTTATTAAGTGTAAGTATTGCTACATGTGTTAAGTGCAAGGTACTGGCGAGAGAAAACCATTAGTCATTTAATCATCATCATGTGTCAACTACAGTATATAAAAATACAAGTCTCATTTTCTAGTTTAGAGGATTGTAAAGCTTGTTTGGTTCTCATTGTAAAGGATAATACATGTTTTTTTCCCCCAATAATTATGGCAAATAAAGATCAATTTAGACAAAAGAGTACTATGTCACATTGGAACTTTCAAAGATGGGTATTTTGGTATTGGGGTAGGAACTAGGAACTAGTCTTGGCTCCCAGGCTACGCTCAAAAGGTGAGGTGGGAGTCTCTGACAGTCGGACAAATAGGAGGGAGATTGACTGATCAGTGACCACTGTGCCATTGCAAAACCAAATGAGCTGTGTCAAGGTTGCCAAAATGTGACGCATTATTCAAAATAATAAACTGAACTCTACAGTTTTACATGTTTAATGTCTCGTAGTTTTGTGTGCGTCCATCCGATTGGCAGGCCATACTGACAAGAGATCAGAGGGGAACGTTATTACACACACACACGTTAAACAATCATTCTGTGGACCATCATGCATCAGGAATTAGAATGTCCAATTAAATTAATAACATGATCATATAAACATATGGGGCTCTACCATAACTAATATTATTTCACAAAACATTCCCAATCTTTTTGAACTTTCTGAAATAAATGAATATTACATATCATATTTCACAGGTGGTGGCAACAGCATCATTTGATATCACAGAAAATGACTGAGACCATATGTTATGCTATGTGTGACAAAGACTTAAACCATATATTGTGCTATGTGTGATAAATGTGATGCAGAATCATATCATGTAAATGGTAACCTGTTGCTCACACAGTGTCATTCAGTTCAACTTATAAAGAGCGTATAGAAAGGATAGATGGTAAAGAGGTCAGTGGAATTCGACCAAAACAATGGAAATGCATGGAAACGCGCGGGGGAAAGATGCCAGGGGGGAAATATCCCGAATCTCCTCATTGCCCCCAAAGCAAAATTAGCTTACATTTAGGCTATTCTTTATGTGTTTTTCACACTATGTTGAGGTAAAAATCGGAGTATAATGCTTGTATGGATGTCAACATGTTCATGTCATCATCACCAATCAACTGCATTACAATTAAAAACGACTTTGACTACCACCACCGATTTCGGTATGCTAGCTATGCTAACCAGCTTACACAAATGGGAGTTAGCATTTAGCTGTCACTTTTTCTAATCCTGAAAAGGGACAACTTCTAAATGTTATGCAGCAAAAACAACCAAATACTTGATATCCAAATCAGACTTTTGGTAACCTCATTGTGGGCCTGTGACAATGCATTCTGACGAATTTGACCAATATCCACTTTGTGGGATCAGATTTGTTGAATGTGCCCCAATCCAGCGTCCTTCTGTCCCCCACGGTCTGCATTCCATTGACCTCTTTACTGCATCTATGGTGAAGCCAAGCGTTGCATACAGTGTGACGTTTTTCTCTGAGGAGCATGAATGGATCGATGTTTGTGTCTGTTACTAGAAAGTTATTGGAAGTCCCTTCTATCTGAACATGGGCATTTTGCTACAGGAAGGCTGTGGATTAAACTCTACATAAACCTGGATTCCAATCCAAAAATACATTTTAAAAGGTCCCTTACAACTTACAACCTATAAAGGCTTTATATAGCATACATAACATTTTCATAAGCGATACAACTATACAGCTTTTTCCATATACTGTAGAGTATGCTATCTATGCAGCGCACTAAACAAGTCATTATATCAATAATCTACCATTTTCAATCGGAAGAATTATAAAAACCTGATTGAGAAAGATCATGTAAAAGAATGATGTCAAATTTGGGATGAAAGGAGAAGGAACCCAAAATGTACAAGAAGCACAGGCTACTATTCACCTTACCCAGGTCACCCCCTAAAGCACAGGCTACTATTCACCTTACCCAGGTCGCCCCCTAAAGCACAGGCTACTATTCACCTTACCCAGGTCATCCCCTAAAGCACAGGCTACTATACACCTTGCCCAGGTCACCCCCTTAAGCACAGGCTACTATTCACTTTACCCAGGTCACCCCCTAAAGCACGGGCTACTATTCACCTTACCCAGGTCGCCCCCTAAAGCACAGGCTACTATTCACCTTACCCAGGTCGCCCCCTAAAGCACAGGCTGCTATTCACCTTACCCAGGTCGCCCCCTAAAGCACGGGCTACTATTCACCTTGCCCAGGTCGCCCCCTAAAGCACAGGCTACTATTCACCTTACCCAGGTCGCCCCCTAAAGCACAGGCTACTATTCACCTTACCCAGGTCACCCCCTAAAGCACAGGCTACTATTCACCTTACCCAGGTCGCCCCCTAAAGCACATGCTACTATTCACCTTACCCAGGTCACCCCCTAAAGCACAGGCTACTATTCACCTTGCCCAGGTCGCCCCCTAAAGCACAGGCTACTATTCACCTTACCCAGGTCATCCCCTAAAGCACAGGCTACTATTCACCTTACCCAGGTCGCCCCCTAAAGCACAGGCTACTATTCACCTTACCCAGGTCATCCCCTAAAGCACAGGCTACTATTCACCTTACCCAGGTCGCCCCCTAAAGCACAGGCTACTATTCACCTTATCCAGGTCGCCCCCTAAAGCATACACAGTGTTTATAGTATAGTGTTTGGCAGCAGTACACAGAGAAGAGCCTTGTCATTGAGCTGTTGTGTGTACTGTTATTTACGGTGGGAACATTGTGTGTTCGCATGTTAATAGAAGGCTAATAGAAGGAGAGGGGCGAGGTGGATTAGGAGGGGACATGAGAATATTGCCACAGGCAGAGAGGAAAGCCAGTTGTATACCTCTATAGTCAAAGCCAGTTGTATACCTCCATAGTTCAAAGCCAGTTGTATACCTCCATAGTTCAAAGCCAGTTGTATACCTCCATAGTTCAAAGCCAGTTGTATACCTCCATAGTTCAAAGCCAATTGTATACCTCCATAGTTCAAAGCCAGTTGTATACCTCTACAGTTCAAAGCCAGTTGTATACCTCTATAGTTCAAAGCCAGTGGTATACCTCCATAGTTCAAAGCCAGTTGTATACCTCTACAGTTCTATAGTCTATACATCTGACTGCTGGCAGATGTCCATGCGTTTCCTAGAACATTGCAATGTGCGTCAAGAAGTGGGGTACGTCCCAAATGGCACACTATTCCCTGCATAGTGCACTACTTTTGACCAGAGCTCTGCTCGCTCTACAAAGGGAATAGGGTGTCATTTAGTATGAAAATGTCTGAACTCACTAACTGTGAGTCGCTCTGGATAAGAGCGTCTGCTAAAATGACTAAGAAATAAAAAATAAATTAGGATGCAGGCTGCCTGTCAATGCTAGGATCATTTTGTGCTACTCTGCTCTCTCCCTAAAAAAAAATCACCTCACAGTAAATGGTTCCTCCTTGTATGGCTTAGAGATTGTATACTGCGTGTTTGTGTTTGCTCCTGTATTACCGTGTATCTGTAGGTCATTGTTGTAAATGAGAATGTGTTCTCAAGGACTTACCTGGTTAAATAAAGGCAAAATAAAATAACTCTACGTAATCAGTTGATCTGGTAGTAGCGGAAGAATCCTATCTTTATAATAATAATAATAATAATGTCCCACTTAGCAGACGCTCTTATCCAAAGCGACTTACAGTCACGCGTGCATACATTTTTTGTGTATGGGTGGTCCCGGGGATCGAACCCACTACCCTGGCGTTACAAGCGCCGTGCTCTACCAGCTGAGCTACAGAGGACCATCTTTGAGTTAGGTTGAGGAACTTATCATGTGCCTTATAGTCATGGGACTACATTATTAGCAGACACACTAGCCTGTTTTCTTCAGTGTATTAGAGAAACACTCATAGGAGCTACAGTATCCTAACGTATCCTTTTCTGACTCCTTTCTTGACCTTTAGCGTGTTCCAACCTCCTCTGAACCAAGCCGTTGGTCAAATCTAAGACCCTGGACTGAAGTCAGCATGTTCTGCTCAGTGGAGTACATCACATGAGCAATGTTACCTGCGGATGGTTCTGCTGATGTCATAGATCATCGAGGGGCCTTAAAGTGGGGGGGCTACACCGACCGTTTCGGTTTTTCAGTCAAAACTAAAAGATGGCTAGAGGGCATGCTTGCTGTTGTGTGCTACAGAGTATAGGTGTGAGATGCAATATGGAATCAATTAAATAATATTAATAAGCTGGAAAATGTAGATTTGTAGGGAGCTGGTCAGTCTAATCTTTCCCTTCTCAATCCACATAGTAAAAATAAAACCATATTACTGAGACTTATCAGACCCAGACAAAATACTTAAAATACCCCCCCTAAACAAAACACACGTGAGTACAGGTGAATGTGATGTTTAAGTATAATTGCATTTAGAAAATATTTCTTATATATAAATTGGCAGCAGTCTCTGCAGTCCGTTGTTTACACAATGGGTTTGAGGTCTTCATGACCAAGTCTTGATCCACTCTTGACGGTAGCAAAAAGAGTCTGTATGTTTCGTGATCTCTTATACCAGTTAATTACGTACAGTATATGATCCTGTAGGATATTGTAATAATGGACAGTTCCTCAAGAGGACGGATGACTGAGTTTTCTGAACCTGACCATTCTTTGTTTTTATATATAAAATGTGTAAAACACAAGTAAATATCCCCCACCCTCTGTTACATTTTCATTAGGCACAATTTCCCAAACTTCTACAGTGTTGTGTCTAAGTGAATGTGCTGGCAACAAAAAAAAAATAAACAGTCAGTCTGTTTGTCAATAGGATAGAAAAAGTAATTTCACGTTCTGGCTCGGGCCAATGGCTGCCTTGTTTCATTCCCATGAGCCTTTGGTTCTTGCTATCTGGGATCCTTGGGACATCCCTACCCCATTTAAGTTGACATTTAAATTGGTTAAGGTAAGGGTTATGGTTATGGTTAGGGTAGGGGTTAAGGTTAGGATTTAGGGTAGCAACATCCCAAGGATCCCGAATAGCACTCACCATGAGCATTTGAGGCCCTCACTCTGGCGACGCCTCTTCTTCTGCAGGTTCAGACTCGTCCTGCGGGGGCGCTGGCCACTCCTCATCTACTTCCTCCTCTGGCCCCTCCCCTTCCTCTTCTGGCTCCTCCTCCTCCTCCACTACATCCTCCCTGCTCCCTGGCTCCTCCTCCTCCTCGTGGACGGATAGGATTGGCTCAGCTACATTGTTCTGCTTGGGGGTTTCCTCTGCGATCACCTTCTTCCACATCTCGTGGTTGTCCATCAGGTGCTGGGTGATCTGACAGAACACTTTCCTCCTCTTCTTGGGAGCTGCTTTCTCTTTCTCTACAGAAGGGTTTTGAAAAAAAATATACACTTGTCTTTCCATGCATTGATTCACATAAATGAGCTTTCTGCCTAAATCTGGCACATTAATGTGCATTGTCCCTGTCAACCACACCAAGTAAAGTAAAGGAAACAGATGTGAGTGACAATCTTACGCGATGCCTCCGAGCTAGTCGACCCATCTTCATCCTCTGTCGTATCCTCCTCCTCCTCCTCCTCGTGCTCCTCCTCTTCCTCCTCCTCGGGGTTAGGTTCCACCCAACGTCCAGGCATGAGTGCTGCGGAGTCGTATGAGTTACAGAGCGGTCCTACGATGTGGGTGATGAAGGACTCCTGGAGCTTAGCCAGCTGGGGAGCAGAGCGGTCCATGAAAGGGCTGATGGGAAGGCCCTGGCTGGACTCCTCGTCACCCTGTGGAAGAGGTGATGACACGTTCACTTTTTAGAATCAGAGGACTTTATTGTCTCGCAACAAATGGTTGCTAGGAGGTTTTTGGGTTCTATAGTCAAGAGATAAAAAAAAACAAATGTACCCGAAATGTCTATTATATGTAAATATTTTATGATTAGTATATGCCATAATGTAGTCATTTTGTTAGATAATTCTCCCTATTAGCTGAAATCACGCTAGCTGTTCAGTCCAAACAGATTCACAAATCACAGGAATTTGTCGTGCAATGCAGACATTGTCTCCCTCCGAGGCATGTGTTGCTAGGCAACCCCCCTGCTCCGTGGCTAAAGCCAGTGTGAGAAACGTACTAACAAAAGATTGTGCTATGAAAAAAAAAAAAAAACTGCACTCTGACCCACAAAACATATTTGCTAGATTCATGATAGTGTTGTTAGACAAATCACAGAAAGTGAACTTCAAAGCGTGATGTAGTTTTATTGGAATTTGCAGCTGTTGTTGGTAGGTAATGCATCTGCTAGCTTCTGACATGACTTACTGCATCTTTATCCGTGTTGATTACATTAACTGCCCAGTGAAAATATTACTTTTAAAAGTTAATATTCTGTTAACTCATATCCAAATAATGTTGACTTGTCCTATACTAGTATTTGTGGCCAAAGCATAAATTGGAGAAAAAACCTTTCTCAAACAGACTGTTTATATAAAATACTTGCTATTTCCTCATAGAACATAATGTCATCATCACCAATATTTTTAATGACCAGAATACGCCCACACCCTTCCAACACAGAAAATCTGCTTCATAACATA
>CM062491.1:8389337-8529337 GCA_031479575.1 Coregonus ussuriensis | reverse complement strand
CACTGACTATTAATTTCACCTGTTCATACCTGCTCCTTACATACACAGAGTGTACAAAACATTATGAACACATTCCTAATATTGAGTTGATATTAAAAATCCTTCTTTAACCTGTCTCCTCCCCGTCATCTACACTGATTGAAGTGGATTTAACAAGTGACATCAATAAGGGATCATAGCTTTCACCTGGATTCACCTGGTCAGTCTATGTCATGGAAAGAGCAGGTGTTCCTAATGCTTTGTACACTCAGTGTGTGTTTCAGATCTGCATGGACTAGGGTTTAGGGTCTAGGGTGCATGGGGTAGGGTGAAGGGGCTAGGGTGTAAGGGCTAGGGTGTAGAGGCTAGAATGTAGGGGCTAGGGTGTAAGGGCTAGGGTGTAGGGGTTAGAGTGTATGGGGTAGGGTGAAGGGGCTAGGGTGTAAGGGCTAGGGTGTAGGGGCTAGGGTGTACGGGCTAGAGTGTAGGGGCTAGGGTGTAGGGGCTAGGGTATAGGGGCTAGAGTGTAGGGGCTAGAGTGTAGGGGCTAGGGTGTAGGGGCTAGAGTGTAGGGGCTAGGGTGAAGGGGCTAGGGTATAGGGGCTAGAGTGTAGGGGCTAGGGTGTAGGGGCTAGGGTGTACGGGATAGGGTGTAGGGGCTAAAGTTTAGGTGCTAAGGAGTAGGGGCTAGGGTGTAAGGGCTAGGGTGTAGGGGCTAGGGTGTAGGGGCTAGGATGTAGGGGCTAGAG
The DNA here is from genome assembly GCA_031479575.1 of Coregonus ussuriensis. Taxonomy (NCBI): domain Eukaryota; kingdom Metazoa; phylum Chordata; class Actinopteri; order Salmoniformes; family Salmonidae; genus Coregonus; species Coregonus ussuriensis. Next base: position 8,528,609 of record CM062491.1, on the reverse strand, counting down.
TGTAGGGGCTAGAGTGTAGGGGCTAGGGTGTAGGGGCTAGGGTGTAGGGGCTAGAGTGTAGGGGCTAGGGTGTAGGGGCTGGAGTGTAGGGGCTAGGGTGTAGGGGCTAGGGTGTAGGGGCTAGAGTGTAGGGGCTAGGGTGTAGGGGCTAGGGTGTAGGGGCTAGGGTGTAGGGACTAGGGTGTAGGGGCTAGGGTATAGGGGCTAGAGTGTAGGGGCTAGGGTGTAGGGGCTAGGGTGTAGGGGATAGGGTGTAGGGGCTAAAGTTTAGGTGCTAAGGAGTAGGGGCTAGGGTGTAGGGGCTAGGGTGTAGGGGCTAGAGTGTAGGGGCTATAGTGTAGGGGCTAGGGTGTAGGGGCTAGGGTGTAGGGGATAGGGTATAGGGGCTAGAGTGTAGGGGCTAGGGTGTAGGGGCTAGGGTGTAGGGGATAGGGTGTAGGGGCTAAAGTTTAGGTGCTAAGGAGTAGGGGCTAGGGTGTAGGGGCTAGGGTGTAGGGGCTAGAGTGTAGGGGCTAGAGTGTAGGGGCTAGGGTGTAGGGGCTAGGGTGTAGGGGCTAGGGTGTAGGGGCTAGGGTGTAGGGGCTAGAGTGTAGGGGCTAGAGTGTAGGGGCTAGGGTGTAGGGACTAGGGTGTAGGGGCTAGGGTGTAGGGGCTAGGGTGTAGGTGCTGGGGTGTAGGGACTAGGGTGTAGGGGCTAGGGTGTAGGGGATAGGGTGTAGGGGCTAAAGTTTAGGTGCTAAGGAGTAGGGGCTAGGGTGTAGGGGCTAGGGTGTAGGGGCTAGAGTTTGATTTGGATCTCACCTGTTCATAGAACTCATTGGGCAATGCCCTCAATCCACTGTAGATGCAGGTCCTTGTGTTTCTGTGTGTGTGAGATAGAGAGAGAATCTGACCTGTTCATAGAACTCATCGACGATGCCCTTGGTCCACTGTAGGTGCAGGTCCTTGTGTTTCAGTGGGCCGTTGATGTCAGCTAGCTTGATGCACATCTGACACACCAGCAGTCTGTCGTTCTCATTGGACCAATCAATACCCCTTGTGACGTCATCACCTACCTATAGTAACAGACAGAGACCAAAATATGTTGCTTTATAAAATGCTTTGTGAACTTATATGGTACCAGCAGGGGACGTACAATACCTTGAATCTATCACACATCTGGAAAAAAAGATATACACGCAGTTCAATAACATGGTAAATCAGTTGTCATTTAACGAAGAATGTCAAATTGAAATTGAATTCCTGATTAAGAATTACATGGCTCCAACGTTCCCTATTTTGGACTCTGCCTTTAATCCCCACCTTTCAATATGTACACTACATTTTAGTCATTTAGCAGACGGTCTTATCCAGAGTACATACATTTTCATACTGGCCCCCCCGTGGGAATCGAACTCACAACCCTGGCAAGCGCCATGCTCTACCAATTGAGCTACACGGGAACTACACAACCATTAAAAAGTTTGGGGTCACTTAGAAATGTCCTTGTTTTTGAAAGAAAAGCAAATGTTTTGTCCATTAAAATAACATCAAATTGATCAGAAATACAGTGTAGACATTGTTAATGTTGTAAATGGCTATTGTAGCTGGAAACTGCTGATTTTTTATGGAATATTTACATAGGCGTACAGAGGCCCATTATACATTAGTGTCTAGTTTGAGAAACAAGAAGCCATATCTCAGACTGGCCAATAAAAAGAAAAGATTAAGATGGGCAGTCTGAGATATTACTTTTTCTTTGCAACTCTGCCTAGAAGGTCAGCATCCCGGAGTCGCCTCTTCACTGTTGACGTTGAGACTGGTGTTTTGCGGGTACGATTTAATGCTGCCAGTTGAGGACCTGTGAGGCGCCTGTTTCTCAAACTAGACATTCTAATGTATTTGTCCTTTTGCTCAGTTGTGCACCGGGGCCTCCCACTCCTCTTTCTATTCTGGTTAGAGCCAGTTTGCGCTGTTCTGTGAAGGGAGTAGTACACAGCGTTGTACGAGATCTTCAGTTTCTTGGCAATTTCTCGCATGGAATAGCCTTCATTTCTCAGAACAAGAATAGACTGACGAGTTTCAGAAGAAAGTTATTTGTTTCTGGCCATTTTGAGCCTGTAATCGAACCCACAATTGCTGATGCTCCAGATACTTAACTAGTCTCAAGAAGGCCAGTTTTATTGCCTCTTTAATCAGCACAACAGTTTTCAGCTGTGCTAACAGAATTGCGAAAAGGGTTTTCTAATGATCAATTAGCCTTTTAAAATAAAAAACTTGGATTAGCAAACATAACGTGCCATTGGAACTCTGGACTGATGGTTGCTGATAATGGGCCTCTGTACGCCTATGTAGATATTCCATTAAACATTTGCAGTTTCCAGCTACAATAGCCATTTACAACATTAACAATGTCTACACTGTATTTCTGATCAATTTAATGTTATTTTAATGGACAAAAAAATTGCTTTTCTTTCGAAAACAAGGACATTTCCAATTGACCCCAAACTTTTGAACAGTAGTGTATCTGTTCTGTGCTGTGAAATTGCCTAAATGATTTTGACCTTTTAAAATGAACAATTAAGTTGATTAATTATCTTCTCCAAAACCCTTTTCTTTTTTGAATGTATTGGTTATGTCTAGGTAGGCCTAATGAGTGTTGGAGAACAGAAAAGACTCCTGTTAGCTTCTTATCATGCTAACTCAATAACCTCTAGGTTACACACACACACACACACACACTGAATGGGCATAACACTGCTGGCGTTAGTGGCAGGCCAGCAATCCGTTGTATAACTGGCAGTGCCTAACTATCACCAGCTTTAGTACAGCACAGTGGAAAGGCTTTAGTGCAGCACAGTGGAAAGGCTTTAGTACAGCACAGTGGAAAGGCTTTAGTACAGCACAGTGGAAAGGCTTCAGTGCAGCACAGTGGAAAGGCTTTAGTACAGCACAGTGGAAAGGCTTTAGTACAGCACAGTGGAAAGGCTTTAGTACAGCACAGTGGAAAGGCTTTAGTACAGCACAGTGGAAAGGCTTTAGTACAGCACAGTGGAAAGGCTCAGTCCCCACCAATGTTAGCTGCAGAATACAGACTGCAAATATGATTTCCTGAAAAGCTGCGGGTTAGAACCTTCTATTCTTATGGGTTAGTTAAGAGATGTAATGAGAATATGATGAGGATATTTAAGGTCCAGAAATGTACTGGTACACTGGATACTGTTCCTCAAAAGCCTTTTAAAACAACATCTAACTGATTTTCTAGAACACTTAGGTTTGACTCCATGCTATTGCGATAGTGTAACAGACCAACGTGGACAGAGAGTGAGCTGTAATGACGGCTCGTTGAATCTGCAGTGCAAACCTGCACCACAAAAAACAGGGGTAGGCAGCAGAACTCTCACATACAACATGTATGTAATGTGTATGTATGTAACATAGCTGAAGAGATCTTAGACTCAAATCAAAAACACAGGTTTACGGTCTGTGAACACTCTAAAGATTATTAGTTTTAATTAATGAATTGATTGAAATTGGTTTTACCTTGGCATTGAACTCTGCCAGGAAGTCAAAGTGTTTCTTGAGGTCGGTGGCAAGGATGGCCTCTATGACCAGAAAGCGGAAGCGTTTGAACTCCACGTGGTCCAGGTTGACCAGGAAGTTATACTCTGGACGGGACATGAACAGGTTCCAGGCCGAGGCAGCGTGGTGGTTCTCGAGCACCGACCTGTCGTTATACAACACTGCCTGGAGAGGGGAAGATAGGATGCGAGAGAATTAGTGCTTAGGTGGTAACCAGACACATTTAACTAAATTCTAACCTGGTCAGAGGACTGCCCATGCTGTTCCACAACACATAACAACAGCAATCCAAGTTATTTTCAGTGTTGTACCACTACTTTCCTTATCCCTAAAATAAAATCTCTGCTCTCCCTGCAGACAACAGTTCAACGTATGACTCTGAGGGTTTTGTTGTTCACTTGAGGAGCCTGAAGGGCTTTGACAGAGAGGAGGAGTACCTGTGGTGCGCTTGTGGCCACCAGGAAGGCGTTGGTCCTCCCAGGGTGGTCGTAGTCATGCATGGCTGCTGCCACGTACAGCGCCATGAGCTCCAGGGCGGGGATGAGCCCCGACAGGCAGCCATACCCGTCCTCCGACACACTGTAGGTCTTCGACACCAGGTAGCCCATGTGACTGTGTGTGATGCCGCTGTCAGAGTCTGGGAGAGCCAAGGGGAAAGAGAGCGAGAGATAGGGAGAGAGAGAGAGAGAGAGAGAGAGAGAGAGGAGCGGAGTGTGAGTAGCATTCTGATTCACACCATTGTTCCAACCTGAACCACACTGCAACGGTTCAGGTAGTTTCTTTTCACATTGTCCTTTCCAGCACATTTCCAGACACTATGGTGAATGCGTAACCAGGCCAGTGCAGTACAGCTCAGCACGGTTTGGCTCAGTAGGGTGAAAAGTGTACCAGCCAGCACCCTCAAAGGCCCCAAAATCTCAACCTCTAAATCCACTTATGCTCGGATCAAAGAGTTGGTGCACTAAGGCATATAAATTAGGTTATGAAAATCAGGGGTTGGGAGAACTTTAATCTGGTTGCAATTTCATGCCCGCTCATGCATCGCTAAACTTCAAATAGTATTTGGTACACAGAGACGGCGTCCCAAATGGCACCCTATTCCCTTTAAAGTGCACTAGTTTTGACTAGAGCCCTGGGCCTTGGTCAAAAGTAGTGCACTATATAGGGAATAGGGTGCCATTTGGGGGCATTTGTGACGCACACAGAAGCTGAGCCCCCAGTCTGAGACCATTGATGTAACTGTAACAAACATTCCAATGTGTTGTTCTTAATGAGATGACTTCCAAAGAGTAATGAGAGGTGGAGGTATAGGCTTGGTTAAATGACTGGCAAAAGTTAATCTGATTGTTACAAATTCTATTAAGCGTCTTGATATAGCAATTTGTTAATAAATATACTTGACTCTTAAGTCTCTTCGATTTGTATAAAATCTCGATCTTCCTCAAGTTGACAACCATAACTAACATAATGATGTTACGTTCAAAACAGCATTTTATTGAGAAAAAAAAAACTGTTGGTCGTCTTCTAATACAGTCCCAAACATGTCAAAATTCTAGATCTCAATAAATAATGCTTTTCAATCTCCTGATGCCAAATCAAGCAAGAGCAAGAAGTGTCATTATGATAAAATTCTGCCTGCATTCAATTAAACCCTGGTACCCACCTGAGTCGCTTGCAGAGCAATGGTCGGTGACGAGGCTGGGCAGACCTGGCACGGCCTGGGTGGTGAGGTACCAGACTGCATGGAGCACGTCTGTAGCATGGATTCTGTTGTGATCTGGATTGATTGATTGATTTAAAAAACAACCTTTATTGGTGCAATTCAATATATTTACCAAGACTAGAGAGTGAAAGGGAGAGAATATGAGACATTTCAGTAGTGATAATATCCACTAGGGCACACTGTTTATGTTTCTAGTGTGGGGTAAAAATGAATGGAGAGACAGTACCGTAAACTTGTGTGAATGGAGAGTGGAAAGAAATATGGTGTAACATCGCCCTCTTGTGGTTTACTGCTGATATTATACTTTTAACTCAACTTCAATATAATAAACAAAACATACACAAAACATTAAGGGCCAGTATCCCGGGCACAGATTAGGTCTAGTCCTGGACTAAAATGTACTCTCAATTGTGATTTTCCATTGAATATGCTTTTTGGTTCAATACTTTGCTTAATCTGTGTCTGCAAAACCGGCCCTATTAAGAGAGCAGGGTAATTTAGGTAAGGTGGGTTCTTACATGGTATGTCTCTGTAGCCATTCTCCAGAGCATGGAAGTAGTTCATGAATTCTTGGACCGGGATCTTGAAGGTCTCAAATAGGCCTGTGTCTTCAAATAGCCTGTGAGAGACCTGAAACAAAACACAGAGAGTCAGAGAGCTCACACGACCAATCAAATTCTCACCTGTCAGACAGACTCTTTGATTGACACTCTGAATGGTCTATGGGTTTAGAGACGGCCTCATTCTCATAGACGTATCAATACTTTCTTAAATTGTACGGATATTCAAAATGTTTTCTGTGATAGTACCCAACCTGACACACAACACATCACAGGCTGGGAGCAACACAGGGGCTGCAGCAGAGCAGCGCCCCTGAAACCCTAAGGGTAGATTTCCCCGCAGGCAGCTCGGGCGTTCGAACCGGCAACCCTCCAGTTACCGTCCAATTCTCTAACCTCGAGGTTACCGCTTCTGTCTCAAACAACCAATCGGATTCTCACCTGACAGACACTCATCGATTGACACAGTGACAGGCCAATGGGCTGGTAGATGGTTGACCATCAGCCTGTCTGATTGGTTGTTTCTCTCACCTGGTTGAGGATGTGTCCACCCTTGCCCTGGCTGAAGATGAACTATTCTAACCTGTCCTCACCTGGGTACAGCTCACCTGACTAGGCTGTACAGTAGCTGGTCTCACCTGGCTGAGGATGCGGCCACATTTGCCCTGGGTCTTCTCCACCAAGCTGAAGATGGGGAAGTTCCAGTTGTTGAGCTGGCCCATCAGGGGCTCCAAGTCCTCCATCACTAACGGCTCCGGGGCCAGCTGGGGCTTTTCCTGCGGAGGCCATAGACACGTTATAAGCCTTTTATAATATCTTTATGAACCTTTATATTGTCTTATTAAATGTCTTACAAAATGTTATGTCTCTCTACTGTAGATCATAAAACAACATAGATGGCTGGTGGTGCCAATCTGTGCACTGAACACTCTGAGGACCACTGGACGTGTTATGTTGGTGGTTGTACCTCTGCCTGATGAGGTTGAACAAAGTAAGCCAATAATAACCAGAAAAATCAAAATCTAGACAGCCAGTTCCACTGTATTTGATCATTGTTCCCCTCTAATCGTGGACTGATTAACAACTGGGACACCAGGTGGGTGCAATTAATGATCAGGTAGAACAGAAAACCAGCAGTTATTCCAGACCTCGTAGGGTCAGAGTTGAATACCCCTTGACCTAAAAGGCAAAAGACTTAGAGCTGTGAAACAGGAAACTAGAGCTACCTCTACGGTTGCTGCGGCTGTTTCTCACCTCTGGAGGCAGCATGATCAGGTTTTGGGGGGTGTTTTTGCCCCCCTCTGCATCCCCCTCCTCTGTCGCCGCTACGTCGCTGCTGTCGCTGTGGTTGGCCTCGTGGGTGCCGTCGTAGTCTGACGATGCCACCACCTGATCCTCTGATTTGGGTACAGAGAGAGCGTTACTGTAATGGTCAACACCTTCAAATCAAATCAAATCAAATTGTATTTGTCACACGCGCCGAATACAACAGGTGTAGACCTTACAGTGAAATGCTTACTTACAAGCCCTTAACCAACAATGCAGTTTTAAGAAAAATATGTGTTAAGTAAAACATTTATAAGTAAAAATAAAAAAATAAGAAAAATAGAAAAATAACAAATAATTAAAGAGCAGCAGTAAAATAAAATAACAGTAGGGAGGCTATATACAGAGGGTACCGGTACATACTAACACAGGTTAGTCGAGGTAACTGAGTTAATATGTACATGAAGGTAGAGTTAAAGTGATTATGCATAGATAATAAACAGAGAGTAGCAGCAGCGTAAAATAGGGGGTGGGGGGGGTAGCAATATGTCTGGGTAGCCATTTGATTAGCTGTTCAGGAGTCTTATGGATTGGGGGTTCAACACTACTGCAAAACAAATCACACCTCTCTATTGTGAGGCAAGATCAGCCTGGTATCAGATCTGCTAGTGCTGTCTTCCCAAATAACTCCTATGGTCATTGTCTCACCATGGAGATGGGATTCCCACAAAGCATTCAGCACTGCTGCAAATAATTCAACACTACTACAAATAATTCAGCACTGCTACAAAGCCTTCAACACTGCTACAAAGCATTCAGCACTGCTACAAAGCCTTCAGCACTGCTACACAGCATTCAGCACTGCTACAAAGCATTCAGCACTGCTGCAAATAATTCAACACTACTACAAAGCCTTCAACACTGCTACAAAGCTTTCAACACTGCTAAAAAGCCTTCAACACTGCTACAAAGCATTCAACACTGCTACAAAGCATTCAGCACTGCTACAAAGCATTCAACACTGCTACAAAGCATTCAATACTGCTACAAAGCATTCAGCACTGCTACAAGCATTCAGCACTGCTACAAAGCATTCAGCACTGCTACAAAGCATTCAGCACTGCTACAAAGCCTTCAACACTGCTGCAAAGCATTCAGCACTGCTGCAAAGCATTCAGCACTGCTACAAAGCATTCAGCACTGCTGCAAAGCCTTCAACACTGCTGCAAAGCCTTCAACACTGCTGCAAAGCCTTCAGCACTGCTGCACAGCATTCAGCACTGCTACAAAGCATTCAACACTGCTGCAAAGCCTTCAGTACTGCTGCAAAGCATTCAGCACTGCAGCAAAGCATTCAGCACTGCTGCAAAGCATTCAACACTGCTGCAAAGCCTTCAGCACTGCTGCAAAGCATTCAACACTGCTGCAAAGCATTCCACACTGCTACAAAGCCTTCAACACTGCTGCAAAGCATTCAACACTGCTGCAAAGCCTTCAACACTGCTACAAAGCCTTCAACACTGCTACAAAGCCTTCAACACTGCTACAAAGCCTTCAACACTGCTGCAAAGCCTTCAGCACTGCTGCAAAGCCTTCAACACTGCTACAAAGCCTTCAACACTGCTGCAAAGCCTCCAGCACTGCTGCAAAGCATTCAGCACTGCTACAAAGCATTCAACACTGCTACAAAGCATTCAACACTGCTACAAAGCATTAAACACTGCTACAAAGCATTCAGCACTGCTACAAAGCATTCAGCACTGCTACAAAGCATTCAGCACTGCTACAAAGCATTAAACACTGCTACAAAGCATTAAACACTGCTGCAAAGCATTCAGCACTGCTACACAGCACACACCGTATAAAATCCACTCTGGGACAATCATGGTCCTCTCTAGCAGCTAGCCCTAGCTCCTGTGGTGGATGCATGACCAGGACAGCGCCAGTACAGGACAGCTTGGCTCAATGATGTGGGAGGAAAGGTAGCACTGGAAGAGATGTGAAGCTAATCGGTAGACGAAGGTGTGCAAAACCGGTGGACAGAAGAGGGTGTGAGTACAGCTTGGCTTGGCTCAATAGTTAGAAAACGGTAGTGGTGTGGAAGGGAAAGGTAGCACTGGCAGAGAAGAGAAGCTTAGTCAGAGGACGGTTGTACCTGTCCGATGTATCCTGTCCCCTTTGTCCATGGATCCCTCCCCATGGCTCAGCTTTATGTACGGTCTCCCACAGCTGTGGTGAAGGAAAGTCAGAGGTCAGAGGTCAGACAGAAGTCAACATCTTTTCATCAAGTACATCTATCAATGAAAGGCGCTAGCAGTTAGATATTGTTGGCACCTAAATATGTCTTATTAAAACACTGGCCTAGAAACATGTTGATGTGTACTGAACAAAGTGTCTATGACATATCCCTTCTGGGCACAGACATCAGTTCAATATCTAGTTTTGATTTACATTTTATTGAGTTGTCAACTAACATGAATTCAGCATGAAAGCAACACAAACTTGAACCATGTTTTGCATTTTGGTTCAAAGTTGTGTGAAAAAAACATGAAGTTTTCCCCGTTGATTTAACGTCATTAAATAGATTTATTTTTTGGTGAAATGACGTGATTCTATTCTATTCCAAATGAAGATGTGGCATCACTGGATCAACACTATTCTACGGCCCAGATTCTATTGTTTTCTAAGGAGTTAGTTAGAAGACCTGAGAGGACCATTTGAGTCAAAGGAACATGGCTTACCAATCGTTTCATCATGCACATCATGAAATCAGGTTCATCTTTCCCAGCTCTCTCTCTCTCTCTCTCTCTCTCTCTCTCTCTCTCTCTCTCTCTCTCTCTCTCTCTCTCTCTCTCTCTCTCTCTCTCTCTCTCTCTCTCTCTCTCTCTCTCTCTCTCTCATACTGCCAGCACATTGCTTGGCAGACTGTTCCGTCCAACACTCTCTGTAATCTCTAAGCAAACTCATGCCACAAAACAAACAGAAAATGCTGAAATTAAACACCACTTCAGTGAGGGAGCAAATATGAAACATGGAAATGCATGTATACACACACACACACACACACACACACACACACACAGTTTTCCTAATACATGGATCTCTTTTTGTTTTCAGATTTATGATGAGACTGTGGATTGAGTTGACAGCAACAATCCAATAGGTCAGATAATGGTGTCTTAAATTGGTGTGGGACTATTCGCTGTGTGCACAGAAAACGGAACTCTCCAATTCTTCAACTTTCATTAATAGCAGCAAAACCCTTTTGAAGCCCTTTTAGCCGACCAACAGCCTTTTAAAGCCCTTTCAGCCGACCAACAGCCTTTTAAAGCCCTTTTAGCCGACCAACAGCCTTTTAAAGCCCTTTCAGCCGAACAACAGCCTTTTAAGCTGACCGCCCGGACCCCCCTGAGAATAATGCACTAACTGTTCCTCCTGCCAAACTATCAAACTATGTTATATTCCACACCTGCTAGGCATCCACACATGTACACACACACACACACACACACACTGGACTGACCGTGCAAACTGCAAACACAACAGCACTCTCTTTGTTGTGGGCTCAGGGTCATTAGGCTAAGGGTGGTTACCTATGCCTACCTCTGGACTGAAAAGTACACAAGAAACAATTTCTCAGAATGAGACACACACTACAAGCCTTTGTGCTCTGTGTGACGCCATGCTTTAAGGGGCAATCTGCACTTTAAACAATAACAAAGCGTACTGCCCGTCACTATTTCAGTAAAACGCTGAGGGATTGGGCTGGAGAAATTTTACCAATCTCAAATGTATAGACGGAGCTATGGATACAAGGACTGAGGATCCATGATATTAAATTATAGTTTTAACCATGTTTTGAGGCTATACAGTCAAAAAATGGATGTAGCAACTGCAGATTGCCCCTTTAACTGCTGGCATTTCCTCTACCCCTGCTCCATGTTCTACAACATTTGGGAGGAGGTATGCTAATTGAAACCACCTAAAATGCGTCAGAAGGCAATAGAACATGGGGAAGCTGTTCAGAACAGCTGAGAGATGGGTTTAAGAGGTTTCTGGTGTCCTCAAAGTAACTTTCACTTGGGGTTGGATGGATTTTCAGGAAAATACTATAAAGTTTGTATTGTACTGCATAGTCTCACTCCCATCAGTTTGACCACCGCTGTGATCTGTCTGAGAGGGAAAGCTTTGTTGGGTTGTTAGCCTGTGTGATTCATCTCTGCTTTGTTTTCAGCCTTGGGCCTAGATTCAATCCGGACCGCGGAATATCGGCGTTACAGCGAGATTGACATTTAAAGGTCGTTTTCGACTTAGCCGACATATGCAGTGTTTACCGTGAATATGGTCTCGCGAAACGCGGAAACATTACCTTAAAAATGTGCATGGCCGTAAAGGGGAGGTCGGATTGAATCTAGCCCTTAGTCTTTGTGTATAACTCAACGTGGTTCTAGTCAGTCAGTAGGTTGTTTGTGTCTGTTTGGACAGAGTCACTATGACACCATAACAAGCCTCCTTCCCTGTAATGGTGGTAGACATCATCTGTACACAAAGCCCTGTTGCCCTGTCACTCACACACACACACACACACACACACTCAAACACACACACACACACTTTGTACACAAAGCCTTGTTGCACTGATGCCCTGTCTGCTGGACCTGCACCACACGGCACTGAGGCCTGGCCACGTGTCAGCTACCTGACCACACTTCCGCACACACACACACACACACACACACACACACACACACACACACACACACTGACTTTCTGTACTGTGTGTAGTTGGACCTTAAGGAACCTTCTATGGAACAGTATCAGTCTAAAGAGCATCATTAGTCTCCAACAGACAGATCTTTGAAGCACCATTCTATTGCCAAACTGTTGTTTATTTTTGAGCAACCCAAGAGGTTTCCCAGGACCTATAAGGGTTGGGGGTGAGGTGGAGGAGGAGCAGGACGGGAAAAGGAGGTATCACTGTAGAAATGTTATCTAGTTGTTTAAACCAATTATTATGAAGTAACTGGTTCCACAGACTTTTTAAATTTACTCAACTTTTCGATCAAAGTATTACCTGAATTTAAAGCTTTTAGTTGTCCCAAACTTAGCTCCAACTTCAGAAAACTTTAAGTTGAAGCCTAAGTTTTCTCAAGTTGGAGCAAAGTTTGGGACAACTAAAAGTTTTAAGTTCAGGTAACACTTTGATCAAAACATTTTTTACTTGTATTGTCCCCAGCACAAGGTGCACCTCAGTAATGATCATGAAGGTTAATCAGCTTCTTGACATGCCACACCTGTCAGTTGGCTGGATTATCTTGGCAAATAAGAAATGCTCACTAACAGGGATGTAAACAAATTTGAGCACAACATTTGAGAGAAATACGCTTTTTGTGCGTATGGAAAATGTTGGGGATCTTTTATTTCAGCTCATGAAACAAACACTTTACATGTTGCGTTAATATTTTTGTTCAGTGTACAATGTTTTCAACTTACATATTTGACACACGATTGTTCATTTGTACAGTAATTATTATTAAACATGTCCTTGTCTGGGATTTGAACTAACAACCTCTTGGTCCACAGTATACCAATCTTCCTGCCACACCACCATGTCTGTGTCAATGACTGATTACACCTTTATTGCTACACTTTGGACTTCAAAGTAAATCTCAGCTCTGTTAAAAGTTTAAAGTACACTCAATGATGGAGGAAGGATGGAAGAGGGAATGTCAGGGAAAGAACAGAAGAGTCTCTATTTTCTAACAAACTCTGTGGTTTACCCTTACCCTCAAATCTGTAGGATCTTAATTATGATATTACCATGAGGGTTTTTCCTCCTCGATTTTCCATAGTGTCAGCATTCAGTGACGTATTAACTTAAGCAGAAATAATGCCAACTTCGAAGCTTTAAAGCTATATGCTCCTTATCAGGGCAACCAATCTGGATGTGGTTCTGGATAGGGAGGCCCTCCTATTTAAATTCAGCTGAATACCTTTCTCCCACTGCACTAAACAAACACACACAGGCAAACACATGCAGACACACACACACATAAACGCACACACACAGACACAAACACACACAGGCACGTAGACACATGCACACACACTGCATTGGCTGTTGTTATCTTCTCCACATCTTGAGCCAGAGTGGATAGTAGGTAGATTACTGGAAGAAGGTAGACGGAGTAGGTAGATGACTGGAAGAAGGTAGACGGAGTAGGTAGATTACTGGAAGAAGATAGACGGAGTAGGTAGATTACTGGAAGAAGGTAGACGGAGTAGGTAGATGACTGGAAGAAGGTAGACGGAGTATGTAGATTACTGGAAGAAGGTAGACGGAGTAGGTAGATTACTGGAAGAAGGTAGACGGAGTAGGTAGATTACTGGAAGAAGGTAGACGGAGTAGGTAGATTACTGGAAGAAGGTAGACGGAGTAGGTAGATTACTGGAAGAAGATAGACAGAGTAGGTAAATTACTGGAAGAAGGTAGACGGAGTAGGTAGATTACTGGAAGAAGGTAGACGGAGTAGGTAGATTACTGGAAGAAGGTAGACGGAGTAGGTAGATTACTGGAAGAAGATAGACAAAGTAGGTAGATTACTTGAAGAAGGTAGACAACTGGATGTAGGTAGACAGATTAGGTAGATTACTGGAAGAAGGTAGACGGAGTAGGTAGATTACTGGAAGAAGGGAGACGGAGTAGGTCGATTACTGGACGAAGGTAGAAGGAGTAGGTAGATTACTAGAAGAAGGTAGAGGGAGTAGGTTGATTACAGGAAGAAGGTAGACTGAGTAGGTAGATTACTGGAAGAAGGTAGACGGTGTAGGTAGATTATTGGAAGAAGGTAGACGGAGTAGGTAGATTACTGGAAGAAGGTAGACGGAGTAGGTAGATTACTGGAAGAAAGTTGAAGGAGTAGGTACATTACTGGAAGAAGTTAGACAGAGTATGTAGATTACTGGAAGAAGGTAGACGGGATAGGTAGATTACTGGAAGAAGGTAGACGGAGTAGGTAGATTACTGGAAGAAGGTAGACGGAGTAGGTAGAGTACTGGAAGAAGATAGACGGAGTAGGTAGATTACTGGAAGAAGATAGACGGAGTAGGTAGATTACTGGAAGAAAGTAGATCACTGGAATTAAGTAGATTACTGGAAGTAGGTAGAAGACGGAGTAGGTAGATTACTGGATGTAGGTTGATAAGGTCGGTAGATTACTGGAAGTAGGTAGATTACTGGAAGTAGATAGATAACTGGAAGTATGTAGATTACTGGAAGTAAGTAGATTACTGGAAGTAAGTAGATTACAGGAAATAGGTAGGTCGATTACTGGATGTAGGTAGATAACTGGAAGTTTGTAGATTACTGGAAGTAGGTAGATTACTGGAAGTAGGTAGATTACTGGAAGTAGGTAGATTACTGGATGTAGGTAGATTACTGGAAATAGGTAGATTACCAGAAGTAGGTATATTACTGGAAGTAGGTTGATTACTGGAAGTAGGCAGATTACTGGACGTAGATAGATGCCGGAGTAGGTAGGTAGATTACTGGATGTAGGTAGGTAGGTTGGTAGGTAGGTAGGTAGGTAGGTAGGTAGGTAGGTAGGTTACTGGATGTAGGCAAATTACTGGAAGTAGGTATATTACTGGAAGTAGGTAGACTGAGTAGGTAGATTACTGGATGTAGACAGATTACTGGAGGTAGGTAGAATACTGGAAGTAGGTAGATTACTGGATGTAGGTTGACGGAGTAGGTAGATTACTGGATGTTGGCAGATTACTGGAAGTAGGTAGATTACTGGATGTAGGTAGATTACTGGAAGTAGGTAGATTACTGGATGTAGGGAGATTACTGGATGTAGTTAGATTACTGGAAGAAGGGAGACGGAGTAGGTAGATTACTAGAAGAAGGTAGACGGAGTAGGTAGATTACTGGAAGAAGGGAGACAGCGTAGATAGATTACTGGAAGAAAGTAGACGGAGTATGTAGATTACTGGAAGAAGGTAGACGGGGTAGGTAGATTACTGGAAGAAGGTAGATTACTGGAAGTAGGTATATAGATTACTGGAAGTAGGTAGGTGGATTACTGGAAGCAGGTAGATTACTGGATGTAGGTAGATTACTGGAAGTAGGTAGATTACTGGAAGTAGGTAGATTACTGGATGTAGGTAGATATACTGGAAGTAGGTAGATTACTGGAAGTAGGGAGATTACTGGATGTAAGTAGATTACTGGATGTAGGTAGATTACTGGATGTAGGTAGATTACTGGAAGTAGGTAGTTTACTGGATGTAGGTAGATTACTGGAAGAAGGTAGTTTACTGGATGTAGGTAGATTACTGGATGTAGGTAGATTACTGGATGTAGGTAGATTACTGGATGTAGGTAGATTACTGGAAGTAGGTAGTTTACTGGATGTAGGTAGATTACTGGAAGAAGGTAGTTTACTGGATGTAAGTAGATTACTGGATGTAGACAGATTACTGGATGTAGGTAGACGGAGTAGGTAGATTACTGGATGTAGGTAGATTACTGGAAGTAGGTAGATTACTGGAAGTAGGTAGATTACTGGAACTATGTAGATTACTGGATGTAGGTAGATTACTGGATGTAGGTAGATTACTGGAAGTAGGTAGATTACTGGATGTAGACAGATTACTGGATGTAGGTAGACGGAGTAGGTAGATTACTGGAAGAAGGTAGATTACTGGATGTAGGTAGATTACTGGATGTAGGTAGATTACTGGATGTAGGTAGATTACTGGAAGTAGGTAGATTACTGGATGTAGGTAGATTACTGGAAGTAGGTAGATTACTGGATGTAGACAGATTACTGGAAGTAGGTAGATTACTGGAAGTAGGTATAGGTAGATTACTGGAAGTGGTATCACTGGAAGTAGTTAGATTACTGGAAGTAGGTAGATTACTGGAAGTAGGTATATTACTGGAAGTAGGTATATTACTGGAAGTAGGTAGATAAATTACTGGAAGTAGGTAGACTGAGCAGGTAGATTACCGGATGTAGACATATTACTGGAGGTAGGTAGATTACTGGAAGTAGGTGGATTACTGGATGTAGGTAGATTATTGGAAGTAGGTAGATTACTGGATGTAGGTAGATTACTGGATGTAGGTAGATTACTGGAAGTAGGTAGATTACTGGATGTAGGTAGATTACTGGAAGTAGGTAGATTACTGGATGTAGGTATATTACTGGAAGTAGGTAGATTACTGGTTGTAGGTAGATTACTGGATGTAGGTAGATTACTGGAAGTAGGTAGATTACTGGATATAGGTATATTACTGGAAGTAGGTAGATTACTGGATGTAGGCAGATTACTGGAAGTAGGTAGATTACTTGAAGTAGGTAGATTACTGGATGTAGGTAGACATAGTAGGTAGATTACTGGATGTAGAGATATTACTGGAGGTAAGTAGATTACTGGAAGTTGGTAGATTACTTGATGTAGGTAGATCACTGGAAGTAGGTAGATTACTGGAAGTAGGTAGACTGAGTAGGTAGATTACTGGATGTAGACAGATTACTGGAGGTAGGTAGATTACTGGAAGTAGGTAGACTGAGTAGGTAGATTACTGGAAGTAGGTAGATTACTGGATGTAGACAGATTACTGGATGTAGACAGATTACTGGATATAGGTAGATTACTGGAAGTAGGTTGATTACTGGAAGTAGGTAGTTTACTGGATGTTGGTAGATTACTGGAATTAGGTAGATTACTGGAAGTAGGTAGATTACTGGAAGTAGGTAGATTACTGGATGTAAGTAGATTACTGGATGTAGGTAGATTACTGGATGTATGTAGATTACTGGATGTAGGTAGATTTCTGGAAGTAGGTAGTTTACTGGATGTAGGTAGATTACTGGAAGAAGGTAGTTTACTGGATGTAGGTAGATTACTGGATGTAGGTAGACGGAGTAGGTAGATTACTGGAAGTAGGTAGATTACTGGATGTAGGTAGATTACTGGAAGTAGGTAGATTACTGGAAGTAGGTAGATTACTGGAAGTAGGTATATTACTGGATCTAAGAAGATTACTGGATGTAGGTAGATTACTGGATGTAGGTAGATTACTGGATGTAGGTAGATTATTGGAAGTAGGTAGATTACTGGAAGTAGGTAGTTTACTGGATGTAGGTAGATTACTGGATGTAGGTAGACGGAGTAGGTAGATTACTGGAAGTAGGTAGATTACTGGATGTAAGTAGATTACTGGAAGTAGGTAGATTACTGGAAGTAGGTAGATTACTGGAAGTAGGTAGATTACTGGAAGTAGGTATATTACTGGATCTAAGAAGATTACTGGATGTAGGTAGATTACTGGATGTAGGTAGATTACTGGATGTAGGTAGATTACTGGAAGTAGGTAGTTTACTGGATGTAGGTAGATTACTGGATGTAGGTAGATTACTGGAAGTAGGTAGATTACTGGATGTAGACAGATTACTGGATGTATGTAGACGGAGTAGGTAGATTACTGGATGTAGGTAGATTACTGGAAGTAGGTAGATTACTGGAAGTAGGTAGATTACTGGATGTAGGTAGATTACTGGATGTAGGTAGATTACTGGATGTAGGTAGATAAATTACTGGAAGTAGGTAGATTACTTGATGTAGACAGATTACTGAAAGTAGGTAGATTACTGGAAGTAGGTATAGGTAGATTACTGGAAGTAGGTAGATCACTGGAAGTAGGTAGATTACTGGAAGTAGGTAGATTACTGGAAGTAGGTATATTACTGGAAGTAGGTAGATAAATTACTGGAAGTAGGTAGACTGAGCAGGCAGATTACCAGATGTAGACATATTACTGGAGGTAGGTAGATTACTGGAAGTAGGTAGATTACTGGATGTAGGTAGATTACTGGAAGTAGGTAGATTACTGGATGTAGGTAGATTACTGGATGTAGGTAGAATACTGGAAGTAGGTAGATTACTGGATGTAGGTAGATTACTGGAAGTAGGTAGATTACTGGATGTAGGTATATTACTGGAAGTAGATAGATTACTGGGTGTAGGCAGATTACTGGAAGTAGGTAGATTACTTGAAGTAGGTAGATTACTGGATGTAGGTAGACGGAGTAGGTAGATTACTGGATGTAGACATATTACTGGAGGTAGGTAGATTACTGGAAGTAGGTAGATTACTGGATGTAGGTAGTTTACTGGAAGAAGGTAGATTACTGGATGTAGGCAGATTACTGGAAGTAGGTCGATTACTGGATGTAGGTAGATTACTGGATGTAGGTAGATTATGGAAGTATGTAGATTACTGGATGTAGGTAGATTACTGGAAGTAGGTAGATTACTGGATGTAGGTAGATTACTGGATGTAGGCAGATTACTGGAAGTAGGTAGATTACTGGATGTAGGTAGATTACTGGATGTCGGTAGATAACTGGAAGTAGGTAGATTACTGGAATTAGGTAGATTACTGGAAGTAGGTAGATTACTGGATGTATGTTGACGGAGTAGGTAGATTACTGGATGTAGGCAGATTACTGGAAGTAGGTAGATTACTGGATGTAGGTAGATTACTGGATGTAGGTAGATTACTGGAAGTAGGTAGATTACTGGATGTAAGTAGATTACTGGAAGTAGGTAGATTACTGGATGTAGGTAGATTACTGGATGTAGGTAGATTACTGGAAGTAGGTAGCTTTCTGGAATTAAGTAGATTACTGGAAGTAGGTAGAATTCTGGATGTAGGTAGATTACTGGATGTAGGTAGATTACTGGAAGTAGGTAGATTACTGGATGTAGGTAGATTACTGGAAGTAGGTAGATTACTGGATGTAGGTAGATTACTGGATGTAGTAAGATTACTGGAAGAACGGAGACGGAGTAGGTAGATTACTAGAAGAAGGTAGACGGAGTAGGTAGATTACTGGAAGAAGGGAGACAGTGTAGATAGATTACTGGAAGAAGGTAGACGGAGTATGTAGATTACTGGAAGAAAGTAGACGGGGTAGGTAGATTACTGGAAGAAGGTGGATTACTGGAAGTAGGTAGATAGATTACTGGAAGTAGGTAGGTGGATTACTGGAAGTAGGTAGATTACTGGAAGTAGGTAGATTACTTGAAGAAGGTAGATTACTGGAAGTAGGTAGACAGATTACTGGAAGTAGGTAGGTGGATTACTAGAAGTAGGTAGATTACTGGATGTAGGTAGATTACTGGAAGTTGGTAGATTACTGGATGTAGGCAGATTACTGGAAGTAGGTATATTACTGGATGTAGGTAGATTACTGGATGTAGGTAGATTACTGGAAGTAGGTAGATTACTGGATGTAAGTAGATGACTGGAAGTAGGTAGATAACTGGAAGTAGGTAGATTACTGGAATTAGGTAGATTACTGGAAGTAGGTAGATTACTGGATGTATGTTGACGGAGTAGGTAGATTACTGGATGTAGGCAGATTACTGGAAGTAGGTAGATTACTGGATGTAGGTAGATTACTGGATGTAGGTAGATTACTGGAAGTAGGTAGATTACTGGATGTAAGTAGATTACTGGAAGTAGGTAGATTACTGGATGTAGGCAGATTACTGGAAGTAGGTCGATTACTGGATGTAGGTAGATTACTGGATGTAGGTAGATTATGGAAGTATGTAGATTACTGGATGTAGGTAGATTACTGGAAGTAGGTAGATTACTGGATGTAGGTAGATTACTGGATGTAGGCAGATTACTGGAAGTAGGTAGATTACTGGATGTAGGTAGATTACTGGATGTCGGTAGATAACTGGAAGTAGGTAGATTACTGGAATTAGGTAGATTACTGGAAGTAGGTAGATTACTGGATGTATGTTGACGGAGTAGGTAGATTACTGGATGTAGGCAGATTACTGGAAGTAGGTAGATTACTGGATGTAGGTAGATTACTGGATGTAGGTAGATTACTGGAAGTAGGTAGATTACTGGATGTAAGTAGATTACTGGAAGTAGGTAGATTACTGGATGTAGGTAGATTACTGGATGTAGGTAGATTACTGGAAGTAGGTAGCTTTCTGGAATTAAGTAGATTACTGGAAGTAGGTAGAATTCTGGATGTAGGTAGATTACTGGATGTAGGTAGATTACTGGAAGTAGGTAGATTACTGGATGTAGGTAGATTACTGGAAGTAGGTAGATTACTGGATGTAGGTAGATTACTGGATGTAGTAAGATTACTGGAAGAACGGAGACGGAGTAGGTAGATTACTAGAAGAAGGTAGACGGAGTAGGTAGATTACTGGAAGAAGGGAGACAGTGTAGATAGATTACTGGAAGAAGGTAGACGGAGTATGTAGATTACTGGAAGAAAGTAGACGGGGTAGGTAGATTACTGGAAGAAGGTGGATTACTGGAAGTAGGTAGATAGATTACTGGAAGTAGGTAGGTGGATTACTGGAAGTAGGTAGATTACTGGAAGTAGGTAGATTACTTGAAGAAGGTAGATTACTGGAAGTAGGTAGACAGATTACTGGAAGTAGGTAGGTGGATTACTAGAAGTAGGTAGATTACTGGATGTAGGTAGATTACTGGAAGTTGGTAGATTACTGGATGTAGGCAGATTACTGGAAGTAGGTATATTACTGGATGTAGGTAGATTACTGGATGTAGGTAGATTACTGGAAGTAGGTAGATTACTGGATGTAAGTAGATGACTGGAAGTAGGTAGATTACTGGATGTAGGTAGATTACTGGATGTAGATAGATTACTGGAAGTAGGTAGATTACTGGAAGTAAGTAGATTACTGGATGTAGGTAGATTACTGGATGTAGGTAGATTACTGGAAGTAGGTAGATTACTGGAATTAGGTACATTACTGGAAGTAGGTAGATTACTGGAAGTAGGTATATTACTGGAAGTAGGTAGATTACTGGAAGTAGGTAGATAAATTACTGGAAGTAGGTAGACTGAGCAGGTAGATTACCGGATGTAGACATATTACTGGATGTAGGTATATTACTGGAAGTAGGTAGATTACTGGATGTAGGTAGATTACTGGAAGTAGGTAGATTACTGGATGTAGGTAGATTACTGGATGTAGGTAGATTACTGGAAGTAGGTAGATTACTGGATGTAGGTAGATTACTTGAAGTAGGTAGATTACTGGATGTAGGTAGATTACCGGAAGTAGGTAGATTACTGGATGTAGGCAGATTACTGGAAGTAGGTAGATTACTGGAAGTAGGTAGATTACTGGATGTAGGTAGACGGAGTAGGTAGACGGAGTAGGTAGATTACTGGATGTAGACATATTACTGGAGGTAGATAGATTACTGGAAGTAGGTAGGTGGATTACTGGAAGTAGGTAGATTACTGGAAGTAGGTAGATTACTTGAAGAAGGTAGATTACTGGAAGTAGGTAGATAGATTACTGGAAGTAGGTAGGTGGATTACTAGAAGTAGGTAGATTACTGGATGTAGGTAGATTACTGGAAGTTGGTAGATTACTGGATGTAGGCAGATTACTGGAAGTAGGTATATTACTGGATGTAGGTAGATTACTGGATGTAGGTAGATTACTGGAAGTAGGTAGATTACTGGATGTAAGTAGATTACTGGAAGTAGGTAGATTACTGGATGTAGGTAGATTACTGGATGTAGGTAGATTACTGGATGTAGGTAGATTACTGGAAATAGGTAGCTTTCTGGAAGTAGGTAGCTTTCTGGAAATAAGTAGATTACTGGAAGTAGGTAGAATTCTGGATGTAGGTAGATTACTGGATGTAGGTAGATTACTGGAAGTAGGTAGATTACTGGATGTAGGTAGATTACTGGATGTAATTAGATTACTGGAAGAAGGGAGACGGAGTAGGTAGATTACTAGAAGAAGGTAGACGGAGTAGGTAGATTACTGGAAGAAGGGAGACAGCGTAGATAGATTACTGGAAGAAGGTAGACGGAGTATGTAGATTACTGGAAGAAGGTAGACGGGGTAGGTAGATTACTGGAAGAATGTAGGTTACTGGAAGTAGGTAGATAGATTACTGGAAGTAGGTAGGTGGATTACTGGATGTAGGTAGATTACTGGATGTAGGTAGATTACTGGAAGTTGGTAGATTACTAGATGTAGGTAGATTACTGGAAGTTGGTAGATTACTGGATGTAGGTAGACGGAATAGGTAGATTACTAGATGTAGGCAGATTACTGGAAGTAGGTAGATTACTGGATGTAGTTAGATTACTGGATGTAGGTAGATTACTGGATGTAGGTAGATTACTGGATGTAGGTAGATTTCTGGAAGTAGGTAGATTACTGGATGTAGTTAAATTACTGTAAGTAGGTAGATTACTGGAATTAGGTATATTACTGGAAGTAGGTAGATTACTGGATGTAGGTAGACGGAGCAGGTAGATTACTGGATGTAGGCAGATTACTGGAAGCATGTAGATTACTGGATGTAGGTAGATTACTGGATGTAGGTAGATTACTGGAAATAGGTAGATTACTGGATTTAGGTAGATTACTGGAAGTTGGTAGATTACTGGCTGTAGGTAGATTACTGGATGTAGGTAGATTACTGGAAGTAGGTAGATTTCTGGAATTAGATAGATTACTGGAAGTAGGTAGATTACTGGATGTAGGTTGACAGAGTAGGTAGATTACTGGATGTAGGCAGATTACTGGATGTAGGTTGATTACTGGAAGTAGGTAGATTACTGGATGTAGGTAGATTACTGGAAGTAGGTAGATTACTGGATGTAGGTAGATTACTGGATGTAGTTAAATTACTGGAAGAAGGGAGATGGAGTAGGTAGATTAATAGAAGAAGGTAGACAGAGTAGGTAGATTACTGGATGTAGGTAGATTACTGGATGTAGGTAGATTACTGGAAGTAGGTAGATTACTGGATGTAGGTAGATTACTGGAAGTAGGTAGATTACTGGATTTAGACAGATTAATGGAAGTAGGTAGATTACTGGAAGTAGGTATAGGTAGATTACTGGAAGTAGGTAGATCACTGGAAGTAGGTAGATTACTGGAAGTAGGTATATTACTGGAAGTAGGTAGATTACTGGAAGTAGGTAGATAAATAACTGGAAGTAGGTAGACTGAGCAGGTAGATTACCGGATGTAGTCATATTACTGGAGGTAGGTAGATTACTGGATGTAGGCAGATTACTGGAAGTAGGTAGATTTCTGGATGTAGGTAGATTACTGGATGTAGGTTGATTACTGGAAGTAGGTAGATTACTGGATGTAGGTAGATTACTGGAAGTAGGTAGATTACTGGATGTAGTTAGATTACTGGATGTAGTTAGATTACTGGAAGTAGGTAGATTACTGAAATTAGGTAGATTACTGGAATTAGGTAGATTACTGGAAGTAGGTAGATTACTGGATGTAGGTAGACGGAATAGGTAGATTACTGGATGTAGGCAGATGACTGGAAGTAGGTAGATTACTGGATGTAGGTAGATTACTGGATGTTGGTAGATTACTGGATGTAGGTAGATTACTGGATGTAGGTAGATTACTGGAAATAGGTAGATTACTGGATTTAGGTAGATTACTGGAAGTTGGTAGATTACTGGCTGTAGGTAGATTACTGGATGTAGGTAGATTACTGGAAGTAGGTAGATTTCTGGAATTAGATAGATTACTGGAAGTAGGTAGATTACTGGATGTAGATTGACAGATTAGGTAGATTACTGGAAGTAGGTAGATTACTGGATGTAGGTAGATTACTGGAAGTAGGTAGATTACTGGATGTAGGTAGATTACTGGATGTAGTTAGATTACTGGAAGAAGGGAGATGGAGTAGGTAGATTAATAGAAGAAGGTAGACAGAGTAGGTAGATTACTGGATGTAGGTAGATTACTGGATGTAGGTAGATTACTGGAAGTAGGTATATTACTGGATGTAGGTAGATTACTGGAAGTAGGTAGATTACTGGATGTAGACAGATTACTGGAAGTAGGTAGATTACTGGAAGTAGGTATAGGTAGATTACTGGAAGTAGGTAGATCACTGGAAGTAGGTAGATTACTGGAAGTAGGTATATTACTGGAAGTAGGTAGATTACTGGAAGTAGGTAGATAAATAACTGGAAGTAGGTAGACTGAGCAGGTAGATTACCGGATGTAGTCATATTACTGGAGGTAGGTAGATTACTGGATGTAGGCAGATTACTGGAAGTAGGTATATTTCTGGATGTAGGTAGATTACTGGATGTAGGTAGATTACTGGAAGTAGGTAGATTACTGGATGTAGGTAGATTACTGGATGTAGTTAGATTACTGGAAGAAGGGAGATGGAGTAGGTAGATTAATAGAAGAAGGTAGACAGAGTAGGTAGATTACTGGATGTAGGTAGATTACTGGATGTAGGTAGATTACTGGAAGTAGGTAGATTACTGGATGTAGGTAGATTACTGGAAGTAGGTAGATTACTGGATTTAGACAGATTAATGGAAGTAGGTAGATTACTGGAAGTAGGTATAGGTAGATTACTGGAAGTAGGTAGATCACTGGAAGTAGGTAGATTACTGGAAGTAGGTATATTACTGGAAGTAGGTAGATTACTGGAAGTAGGTAGATAAATAACTGGAAGTAGGTAGACTGAGCAGGTAGATTACCGGATGTAGTCATATTACTGGAGGTAGGTAGATTACTGGATGTAGGCAGATTACTGGAAGTAGGTAGATTTCTGGATGTAGGTAGATTACTGGATGTAGGTTGATTACTGGAAGTAGGTAGATTACTGGATGTAGGTAGATTACTGGAAGTAGGTAGATTACTGGATGTAGTTAGATTACTGGATGTAGTTAGATTACTGGAAGTAGGTAGATTACTGAAATTAGGTAGATTACTGGAATTAGGTAGATTACTGGAAGTAGGTAGATTACTGGATGTAGGTAGACGGAATAGGTAGATTACTGGATGTAGGCAGATGACTGGAAGTAGGTAGATTACTGGATGTAGGTAGATTACTGGATGTTGGTAGATTACTGGATGTAGGTAGATTACTGGATGTAGGTAGATTACTGGAAATAGGTAGATTACTGGATTTAGGTAGATTACTGGAAGTTGGTAGATTACTGGCTGTAGGTAGATTACTGGATGTAGGTAGATTACTGGAAGTAGGTAGATTTCTGGAATTAGATAGATTACTGGAAGTAGGTAGATTACTGGATGTAGATTGACAGATTAGGTAGATTACTGGAAGTAGGTAGATTACTGGATGTAGGTAGATTACTGGAAGTAGGTAGATTACTGGATGTAGGTAGATTACTGGATGTAGTTAGATTACTGGAAGAAGGGAGATGGAGTAGGTAGATTAATAGAAGAAGGTAGACAGAGTAGGTAGATTACTGGATGTAGGTAGATTACTGGATGTAGGTAGATTACTGGAAGTAGGTAGATTACTGGATGTAGGTAGATTACTGGAAGTAGGTAGATTACTGGATGTAGACAGATTACTGGAAGTAGGTAGATTACTGGAAGTAGGTATAGGTAGATTACTGGAAGTAGGTAGATCACTGGAAGTAGGTAGATTACTGGAAGTATGTATATTACTGGAAGTAGGTAGATTACTGGAAGTAGGTAGATAAATAACTGGAAGTAGGTAGACTGAGCAGGTAGATTACCGGATGTAGTCATATTACTGGAGGTAGGTAGATTACTGGATGTAGGCAGATTACTGGAAGTAGGTATATTTCTGGATGTAGGTAGATTACTGGATGTAGGTTGATTACTGGAAGTAGGTAGATTACTGGATGTAGGTAGATTACTGGAAGTAGGTAGATTACTGGATGTAGTTAGATTACTGTAAGTAGGTAGATTACTGAAATTAGGTAGATTACTGGAATTAGGTAGATTACTGGAAGTAGGTAGATTACTGGATGTAGATAGACGGAATAGGTAGATTACTGGATGTAGGCAGATGACTGGAAGTAGGTAGATTACTGGATGTAGGTAGATTACTGGATGTTGGTAGATTACTGGAAGTAGGTAGATTACTGGAAGTAGGTAGATTACTGGATGTAGGTAGATTACTGGATGTAGGTAGATTACTGGAAGTAGGTAGATTACTGGATGTAGACAGATTACTGGATGTAGGTAGATTACTGGAAGTAGGTATAGGTAGATTACTGGAAGTAGGTAGATCACTGGAAGTAGGTAGATTACTGGAAGTAGGTATATTACTGGAAGTAGGTAGATTACTGGAAGTAGGTAGATAAATTACTGGAAGTAGGTAGACTTAGCAGGTAGATTACCGGATGTAGTCATATTACTGGAGGTAGGTAGATTACTGGATGTAGGCAGATTACTGGAAGTAGGTAGATTACTGGATGTAGGCAGATGACTGGAAGTAGGTAGATTACTGGATGTAGGTAGATTACTGGATGTAGGTAGATTACTGGAAGTAGGTAGATTACTGGAAGTAGGTAGATTACTGGATGTAGGTAGATTACTGGATGTAGGTAGATTACTGGAAGTAGTTAGATTACTGGAATTAGGTACATTACTGGAAGTAGGTAGATTACTGGAAGTAGGTATATTACTGGAAGTAGGTAGATTACTGGAAGTAGGTAGATAAATTACTGGAAGTAGGTAGACTGAGCAGGTAGATTACCGGATATAGACATATTACTGGATGTAGGTATATTACTGGAAGTAGGTAGATTACTGGATGTAGGTAGATTACTGGAAGTAGGTAGATTACTGGATGTAGGTAGATTACTGGATGTATGTAGATTACTGGAAGTAGTTAGATTACTGGATGTAGGTAGATTACTTGAAGTAGGTAGATTACTGGATGTAGGTAGATTACCGGAAGTAGGTAGATTACTGGATGTAGTCAGATTACTGGAAGTAGGTAGATTACTGGAAGTAGGTAGATTACTGGATGTAGGTAGACGGAGTAGGTAGACGGAGTAGGTAGATTACTGGATGTAGACATATTACTGGAGGTAGATAGATTACTGGAAGTAGGTAGATTACTGGATGTAGGTAGATTACTGGAAGTAGGTAGATTACTGGATGTAAGCAGATTACTGGAAGTAGGTAGATTACTGGGTGTAGGTAGATTACTGGATGTAGTTAGTTTACTGGAAGTAGGTAGATTACTGGAATTAGGTAGATTACTGGAATTAGGTAGATTACTGTAAGTAGGTAGATTACTGGATGTAGGTAGACGGAATAGGTAGATTACTGGAATTAGGTAGATTACTGGAATTAGGTAGATTACTGGAAGTAGGTAGATTACTGGATGTAGGTAGACGGAATAGGTAGATTAATGGAATTAGGTAGATTACTGGAATTAGGTAGATTACTGGAATTAGGTAGATTACTGGATGTAGGCAGATTACTGGAAGTAGGTAGATTACTGGATGTAGGTAGATTACTGGATGTAGGTAGATTACTGGGTGTAGGTAGATTACTGGATGTAGGTAGATTACTGGAAGTAGGTAGATTACTGGATGTAGGTAGATTACTGGATGTAGGTATATTGCTGGAAGTAGGTAGATTACTGGAATTAGGTAGATTCCTGGAAGTAGGTAGATTACTGGATGTAGGTTGACGGAGTAGGTAGATTACTGGATGTAGGCAGATTACTGGAAGTAGGTAGATTACTGGAATTAGGTAGATTACTGGATGTAGGTAGATTAATGGAAGTAGGTAGATTACTGGATGTAGGTAGTTTACTGGAAGTAGGTAGATTACTGGATGTAGGTAGATTACTGAATGTAGTTAGATTAATGGAAGAAGGGAGACGGAGTAGGTCGATTACTAGAAGAAGGTAGACGGAGTAGGTAGATTACTGGAAGAAAGTAGACGGAATAGGTAGATTACTGGAAGAAGGGAGACAGCGTAGATAGATTACTGGAAGAAGGTAGACGGAGTATGTAGATTACTTGAAGAAGGTAGACGGGGTAGGTAGATTACTGGAAGAAGGTAGATTACTGAAAGTATGTATATTACTGGAAGTAGGTAGATTACTGGAAGTAGGTAGATAAATTACTGGAAGTAGGTAGACTGAGCAGGTAGATTACCGGATGTAGTCATATTACTGGAGGTAGGTAGATTACTGGAAGTAGGTAGATTACTGGAAGTAGGTAGATAAATTACTGGAAGTAGGTAGACTGAGCAGGTAGATTACCGGATGTAGTCATATTACTGGAGGTAGGTAGATTACTGGATGTAGGCAGATTACTGGAAGTAGGTCGATTTCTGGATGTAGGTAGATTACTGGATGTAGGTAGATTACTGGAAGTAGGAGGATTACTGGATGTAGGTAGATTACTGGAAGTAGGTAGATTTCTGGATGTAGGTAGATTACTGGATGTAGGTAGATTACTGGAAGTAGGTAGATTACTGGATGTAGGTAGATTGGTGGAAGTAGGTAGATTACTGGATGTAGTTAGATTACTGGATGTAGTTAGATTCCTGGAAGTAGGTAGATTACTGGAATTAGGTAGATTACTGGAAGTAGGTAGATTACTGGAAGTAGGTAGATTACTGGATGTAGGTAGACGGAATAGGTAGATTACTGGATGTAGGCAGAATACTGGAAGTAGGTAGTTTACTGGATGTAGGTAGATTACTGGAAGTAGGTAGATTACTGGATGTAGGTAGATTACTGGATGTAGGTAGATTACTGGAAGTAGGTAGATTACTGGATGTAGGTATATTACTGGATGTAGGTAGATTACTGGAAGTAGGTTGATTACTGGAATTAGGTAGATTACTGGAAGTAGGTAGATTACTGGAAGTAGGTATATTACTGGAAGTAGGTAGATTACTGGACGTAGGTAGATAAATTACTGGAAGTAGGTAGACTGAGCAGGAAAATTACCGGATGTAGACATATTACTGGAGGTAGGTAGATTACTGGAAGTAGGTAGATTACTGGAAGTAGGTAGATTACTGGATGTAGGTAGATTACTGGATGTAGGTTGATTACTGGAAGTAGGTAGATTAGTGGATGTAGGTAGATTACTTGAAGAGGGTAGATTACTGGATGTAGGTAGATTACTGGAAGTAGGTAGATTACTGGATGTAGGCAGATTACTGGAAGTAGGTAGATTACTGGATGTAGGTAGACTGAGTAGGTAGACAGTGTAGGTAGATTACTGTATGTAGACATATTACTGGAGGTAGATAGATTTCTGGAAGTAGGTAGATTACTGGATGTAGGTAGATTACTGGAAGTAGGTAGATTACTGGATGTAGGCAGATTACTGGAAGTAGGTAGATTACTGGGTGTAGGTAGATTACTGGATGTAGTTCATTTACTGGAAGTATGTAGATTACTGGAATTAGGTAGATTACTGGAATTAGGTAGATTACTGGAAGTAGGTAGATTACTGGATGTAGGTAGACGGAATAGGTAGATTACTGGAATTAGGTAGATTACTGGAATTAGGTAGATTACTGGAAGTAGGTAGATTACTGGATGTAGGTAGACGGAATAGGTAGATTACTGGATGTAGGCAGATTACTGGAAGTAGGTAGATTACTGGATGTAGGTAGATTAATGGATGTAGGTAGATTACTGGAAGTAGGTAGATTACTGGATGTAGGTAGATTACTTGAAGTAGGTAGATTACTGGATGTAGGTAGATTACCTGAAGTAGGTAGATTACTGGATGTAGGCAGATTACTGGAAGTAGGTAGATTACTGGAAGTAGGTAGATTACTGGATGTAGGTAGACGGAATAGGTAGATTACTGGATGTAGGCAGATGACTGGAAGTAGGTAGATTACTGGATGTAGGTAGATTACTGGATGTAGGTAGATTACTGGAAGTAGGTAGATTACTGGAAGTAGGTAGATTACTGGATGTAGGTAGATTACTGGATGTAGGTAGATTACTGGAAGTAGGTAGATTACTGGAATTAGGTACATTACTGGAAGTAGGTAGATTACTGGAAGTAGGTATATTACTGGAAGTAGGTAGATTACTGGAAGTAGGTAGATAAATTACTGGAAGTAGGTAGACTGAGCAGGTAGATTACCGGATGTAGACATATTACTGGATGTAGGTATATTACTGGAAGTAGGTAGATTACTGGATGTAGGTAGATTACTGGAAGTAGGTAGATTACTGGATGTAGGTAGATTACTGGATGTAGGTAGATTACTGGAAGTAGGTAGATTACTGGATGTAGGTAGATTACTTGAAGTAGGTAGATTACTGGATGTAGGTAGATTACCGGAAGTAGGTAGATTACTGGATGTAGGCAGATTACTGGAAGTAGGTAGATTACTGGAAGTAGGTAGATTACTGGATGTAGGTAGACGGAGTAGGTAGACGGAGTAGGTAGATTACTGGATGTAGACATATTACTGGAGGTAGATAGATTACTGGAAGTAGGTAGGTGGATTACTGGAAGTAGGTAGATTACTGGAAGTAGGTAGATTACTTGAAGAAGGTAGATTACTGGAAGTAGGTAGATAGATTACTGGAAGTAGGTAGGTGGATTACTAGAAGTAGGTAGATTACTGGATGTAGGTAGATTACTGGAAGTTGGTAGATTACTGGATGTAGGCAGATTACTGGAAGTAGGTATATTACTGGATGTAGGTAGATTACTGGATGTAGGTAGATTACTGGAAGTAGGTAGATTACTGGATGTAAGTAGATTACTGGAAGTAGGTAGATTACTGGATGTAGGTAGATTACTGGATGTAGGTAGATTACTGGATGTAGGTAGATTACTGGAAGTAGGTAGCTTTCTGGAAGTAGGTAGCTTTCTGGAAATAAGTAGATTACTGGAAGTAGGTAGAATTCTGGATGTAGGTAGATTACTGGATGTAGGTAGATTACTGGAAGTAGGTAGATTACTGGATGTAGGTAGATTACTGGATGTAATTAGATTACTGGAAGAAGGGAGACGGAGTAGGTAGATTACTAGAAGAAGGTAGACGGAGTAGGTAGATTACTGGAAGAAGGGAGACAGCGTAGATAGATTACTGGAAGAAGGTAGACGGAGTATGTAGATTACTGGAAGAAGGTAGACGGGGTAGGTAGATTACTGGAAGAATGAAGGTTACTGGAAGTAGGTAGATAGATTACTGGAAGTAGGTAGGTGGATTACTGGATGTAGGTAGATTACTGGATGTAGGTAGATTACTGGAAGTTGGTAGATTACTAGATGTAGGTAGATTACTGGAAGTTGGTAGATTACTGGATGTAGGTAGACGGAATAGGTAGATTACTAGATGTAGGCAGATTACTGGAAGTAGGTACATTACTGGATGTAGTTAGATTACTGGATGTAGGTAGATTACTGGAAGTAGGTAGATTACTGGATGTAGGTAGATTACTGGAAGTAGGTAGATTACTGGATGTAGTTAGATTACTGTAAGTAGGTAGATTACTGGAATTAGGTAGATTACTGGATTTAGGTAGATTACTGGAAGTTGGTAGATTACTGGCTGTAGGTAGATTACTGGATGTAGGTAGATTACTGGAAGTAGGTAGATTTCTGGAATTAGATAGATTACTGGAAGTAGGTAGATTACTGGATGTAGGTTGACAGAGTAGGTAGATTACTGGATGTAGGCAGATTACTGGATGTAGGTAGATTACAGGAAGTAGGTAGATTACTGGATGTAGGTAGATTACTGGAAGTAGGTAGATTACTGGATGTAGGTAGATTACTGGATGTAGTTAGATTACTGGAAGAAGGGAGATGGAGTAGGTAGATTAATAGAAGAAGGTAGACAGAGTAGGTAGATTACTGGATGTAGGTAGATTACTGGATGTAGGTAGATTACTGGAAGTAGGTAGATTACTGGATGTAGGTAGATTACTGGAAGTAGGTAGATTACTGGATTTAGACAGATTACTGGAAGTAGGTAGATTACTGGAAGTAGGTATAGGTAGATTACTGGAAGTAGGTAGATCACTGGAAGTAGGTAGATTACTGGAAGTAGGTATATTACTGGAAGTAGGTAGATTACTGGAAGTAGGTAGATAAATAACTGGAAGTAGGTAGACTGAGCAGGTAGATTACCGGATGTAGTCATATTACTGGAGGTAGGTAGATTACTGGATGTAGGCAGATTACTGGAAGTAGGTAGATTTCTGGATGTAGGTAGATTACTGGATGTAGGTTGATTACTGGAAGTAGGTAGATTACTGGATGTAGGTAGATTACTGGAAGTAGGTAGATTACTGGATGTAGTTAGATTACTGGATGTAGTTAGATTACTGGAAGTAGGTAGATTACTGACATTAGGTAGATTACTGGAATTAGGTAGATTACTGGAAGTAGGTAGATTACTGGATGTAGGTAGACGGAATAGGTAGATTACTGGATGTAGGCAGATGACTGGAAGTAGGTAGATTACTGGATGTAGGTAGATTACTGGATGTTGGTAGATTACTGGATGTAGGTAGATTACTGGATGTAGGTAGATTACTGGAAATAGGTAGATTACTGGATTTAGGTAGATTACTGGAAGTTGGTAGATTACTGGCTGTAGGTAGATTACTGGATGTAGGTAGATTACTGGAAGTAGGTAGATTTCTGGAATTAGATAGATTACTGGAAGTAGGTAGATTACTGGATGTAGATTGACAGATTAGGTAGATTACTGGATGTAGGCAGATTACTGGATGTAGGTAGATTACTGGAAGTAGGTAGATTACTGGATGTAGGTAGATTACTGGAAGTAGGTAGATTACTGGATGTAGGTAGATTACTGGATGTAGTTAGATTACTGGAAGAAGGGAGATGGAGTAGGTAGATTAATAGAAGAAGGTAGACAGAGTAGGTAGATTACTGGATGTAGGTAGATTACTGGATGTAGGTAGATTACTGGAAGTAGGTAGATTACTGGATGTAGGTAGATTACTGGAAGTAGGTAGATTACTGGATGTAGACAGATTACTGGAAGTAGGTAGATTACTGGAAGTAGGTATAGGTAGATTACTGGAAGTAGGTAGATCACTGGAAGTAGGTAGATTACTGGAAGTAGGTATATTACTGGAAGTAGGTAGATTACTGGAAGTAGGTAGATAAATAACTGGAAGTAGGTAGACTGAGCAGGTAGATTACCGGATGTAGTCATATTACTGGTGGTAGGTAGATTACTGGATGTAGGCAGATTACTGGAAGTAGGTAGATTTCTGGATGTAGGTAGATTACTGGATGTAGGTTGATTACTGGAAGTAGGTAGATTACTGGATGTAGGTAGATTACTGGAAGTAGGTAGATTACTGGATGTAGTTAGATTACTGGAAGTAGGTAGATTTCTGAAATTAGGTAGATTACTGGAATTAGGTAGATTACTGGAAGTAGGTAGATTACTGGATGTAGATAGGCGGAATAGGTAGATTACTGGATGTAGGCAGATGACTGGAAGTAGGTAGATTACTGGATGTAGGTAGATTACTGGATGTTGGTAGATTACTGGAAGTAGGTAGATTACTGGAAGTAGGTAGATTACTGGATGTAGGTAGATTACTGGATGTAGGTAGATTACTGGAAGTAGGTAGATTACTGGATGTAGACAGATTACTGGATGTAGGTAGATTACTGGAAGTAGGTATAGGTAGATTACTGGAAGTAGGTAGATCACTGGAAGTAGGTAGATTACTGGAAGTAGGTATATTACTGGAAGTAGGTAGATTACTGGAAGTAGGTAGATAAATTACTGGAAGTAGGTAGACTCAGCAGGTAGATTACCGGATGTAGTCATATTACTAGAGGTAGGTAGATTACTGGATGTAGGCAGATTACTGGAGGTAGGTAGATTTCTGGATGTAGGTAGATACTGGATGTAGGTAGATTACTGGAAGTAGGTAGATTACTGGATGTAGGTAGATTACTGGAAGTAGGTAGATTACTGGATGTAGTTAGATTACTGGATGTAGTTAGATTACTGGAAGTAGGTAGATTACTGAAATTAGGTAGATTACTGGAATTAGGTAGATTACTGGAAGTAGGTAGATTACTGGATGTAGGTAGACGGAATAGGTAGATTACTGGATGTAGGCAGATGACTGGAAGTAGGTAGATTGCTGGATGTAGGTAGATTACTGGATGTAGGTAGATTACTGGAAGTAGGTAGATTACTGGAAGTAGGTAGATTACTGGATGTAGGTAGATTACTGGATGTAGGTAGATTACTGGAAGTAGGTAGATTACTGGAATTAGGTACATTACTGGAAGTAGGTAGATTACTGGAAGTAGGTATATTACTGGAAGTAGGTAGATTACTGGAAGTAGGTAGATAAATTACTGGAAGTAGGTAGACTGAGCAGGTAGATTACCGGATGTAGACATATTACTGGATGTAGGTATATTACTGGAAGTAGGTAGATTACTGGATGTAGGTAGATTACTGGAAGTAGGTAGATTACTGGATGTAGGTAGATTACTGGATGTAGGTAGATTACTGGAAGTAGTTAGATTACTGGATGTAGGTAGATTACTTGAAGTAGGTAGATTACTGGATGTAGGTAGATTACCGGAAGTAGGTAGATTACTGGATGTAGGCAGATTACTGGAAGTAGGTAGATTACTGGAAGTAGGTAGATTACTGGATGTAGGTAGACGGAGTAGGTAGACGGAGTAGGTAGATTACTGGATGTAGACATATTACTGGAGGTAGATAGATTACTGGAAGTAGGTAGATTACTGGATGTAGGTAGATTACTGGAAGTAGGTAGATTACTGGATGTAGGCAGATTACTGGAAGTAGGTAGATTACTGGGTGTAGGTAGATTACTGGATGTAGTTAGTTTACTGGAAGTAGGTAGATTACTGGAATTAGGTAGATTACTGGAATTAGGTAGATTACTGGAAGTAGGTAGATTACTGGATGTAGGTAGACGGAATAGGTAGATTACTGGAATTAGGTAGATTACTGGAATTAGGTAGATTACTGGAAGTAGGTAGATTACTGGATGTAGGTAGACGGAATAGGTAGATTACTGGATGTAGGCAGATTACTGGAAGTAGGTAGATTACTGGATGTAGGTAGATTACTGGATGTAGGTAGATTACTGGAAGTAGGTAGATTACTGGATGTAGGTAGATTACTGGAAGTAGGTAGATTACTGGATGTAGGTAGATTACTGGATGTAGGTATATTACTGGAAGTAGGTAGATTACTGGAATTAGGTAGATTCCTGGAAGTAGGTAGATTACTGGATGTAGGTTGACGGAGTAGGTAGATTACTGGATGTAGGCAGATTAATGGAATTAGGTAGATTACTGGAATTAGGTAGATTACTGGATGTAGGTAGATTAATGGAAGTAGGTAGATTACTGGATGTAGGTAGTTTACTGGAAGTAGGTAGATTACTGGATGTAGGTAGATTACTGAATGTAGTTAGATTAATGGAAGAAGGGAGACGGAGTAGGTCGATTACTAGAAGAAGGTAGATGGAGTAGGTAGATTACTGGAAGAAGGTAGACGGAATAGGTAGATTACTGGAAGAAGGGAGACAGCGTAGATAGATTACTGGAAGAAGGTAGACGGAGTATGTAGATTACTTGAAGAAGGTAGACGGGGTAGGTAGATTACTGGAAGAAGGTAGATTACTGAAAGTATGTATATTACTGGAAGTAGGTAGATTACTGGAAGTAGGTAGATAAATTACTGGAAGTAGGTAGACTGAGCAGGTAGATTACCGGATGTAGTCATATTACATGAGGTAGGTAGATTACTGGATGTAGGCAGATTACTGGAAGTAGGTCGATTTCTGGATGTAGGTAGATTACTGGATGTAGGTAGATTACTGGAAGTAGGAGGATTACTGGATGTAGGTAGATTACTAGAAGTAGGTAGATTTCTGGATGTAGGTAGATTACTGGATGTAGGTAGATTACTGGAAGTAGGTAGATTACTGGATGTAGGTAGATTGCTGGAAGTAGGTAGATTACTGGATGTAGTTAGATTACTGGATGTAGTTAGATTCCTGGAAGTAGGTAGATTACTGGAATTAGGTAGATTACTGGAAGTAGGTAGATTACTGGAAGTAGGTAGATTACTGGATGTAGGTAGACGGAATAGGTAGATTACTGGATGTAGGCAGAATACTGGAAGTAGGTAGTTTACTGGATGTAGGTAGATTACTGGAAGTAGGTAGATTACTGGATGTAGGTAGATTACTGGATGTAGGTAGATTACTGGAAGTAGGTAGATTACTGGATGTAGGTATATTACTGGATGTAGGTAGATTACTGGAAGTAGGTAGATTACTGGAAGTAGGTATATTACTGGAAGTAGGTAGATTACTGGACGTAGGTAGATAAATTACTGGAAGTAGGTAGACTGAGCAGGAAAATTACCGGATGTAGACATATTACTGGATGTAGGTTGATTACTGGAAGTAGGTAGATTAGTGGATGTAGGTAGATTACTTGAAGAGGGTAGATTACTGGATGTAGGTAGATTACTGGAAGTAGGTAGATTACTGGATGTAGGAAGATTACTGGAAGTAGGTAGATTACTGGATGTAGGTAGACTGAGTAGGTAGACAGAGTAGGTAGATTACTGGATGTAGACATATTACTGGAGGTAGATAGATTACTGGAAGTAGGTAGATTACTGGATGTAGGTAGATTACTGGAAGTAGGTAGATTACTGGATGTAGGCAGATTACTGGAAGTAGGTAGATTACTGGGTGTAGGTAGATTACTGGATGTAGTTCATTTACTGGAAGTATGTAGATTACTGGATGTAGGTAGATTACTGGATGTAGTTAGATTAATGGAAGAAGGGAGACGGAGTAGGTCGATTACTAGAAGAAGGTAGACGGAGTAGGTAGATTACTGGAAGAAGGTAGACGGAGTATGTAGATTACTGGAAGAAGGTAGCGAGGTTTGTAGATTACTGGATGTAGGCAGATTACTGGAAGTAGGTAGATAGATTACTGGAAGTAGGTAGGTGGATTACTGGAAGTAGGTGGACTGAGCAGGTAGATTACAGGATGTAGTCATATTACTGGAGGTAGGTAGATTACTGGATGTAGGCAGATTACTGGAAGTAGGTCGATTTCTGGATGTAGGTAGATTACTGGATGTAGGTAGATTACTGGAAGTAGGTAGATTACTGGATGTAGGTAGATTACTGGAAGTAGGTAGATTTCTGGATGTAGGTAGATTACTGGATGTAGGTAGATTACTGGAAGTAGGTAGATTACTGGATGTAGGTAGATTACTGGAAGTAGGTAGATTACTGGATGTAGTTAGATTACTGGATGTAGTTAGATTACTGGAAGTAGGTAGATTACTGGAATTAGGTAGATTACTGGAATTAGGTAGATTACTGGAAGTAGGTAGATTACTGGATGTAGGTAGACGGAATAGGTAGATTACTGGATGTAGGCAGATTACTGGAAGTAGGTAGTTTACTGGATGTAGGTAGATTACTGGAAGTAGGTAGATTACTGGATGTAGGTAGATTACTGGATGTAGGTAGATTACTGGAAGTAGGTAGATTACTGGATGTAGGTATATTACTGGATGTAGGTAGATTACTGGAAGTAGGTAGATTACTGGAATTAGGTAGATTACTGGAAGTAGGTAGATTACTGGAAGTAGGTATATTACTGGAAGTAGGTAGATTACTGGATGTAGGTAGACGGAGTAGGTAGACGGTGTAGGTAGATTACTGGATGTAGACATATTACTGGAGGTAGATAGATTACTGGAGGTAGATAGATTACTGGAAGTAGGTAGATTACTGGATGTAGGTAGATTACTGGAAGTAGGTAGATTACTGGATGTAGGCAGATTACTGGAAGTAGGTAGATTACTGGGTGTAGGTAGATTACTGGATGTAGTTCATTTACTGGAAGTATGTAGATTACTGGATGTAGGTAGATTACTGGATGTAGTTAGATTAATGGAAGAAGGGAGACGGAGTAGGTCGATTACTAGAAGAAGGTAGACGGAGTAGGTAGATTACTGGAAGAAGGTAGACGGAGTATGTAGATTACTGGAAGAAGGTAGCGAGGTTTGTAGATTACTGGATGTAGGCAGATTACTGGAAGTAGGTAGATAGATTACTGGAAGTAGGTAGGTGGATTACTGGAAGTAGGTGGACTGAGCAGGTAGATTACAGGATGTAGTCATATTACTGGAGGTAGGTAGATTACTGGATGTAGGCAGATTACTGGAAGTAGGTCGATTTCTGGATGTAGGTAGATTACTGGATGTAGGTAGATTACTGGAAGTAGGTAGATTACTGGATGTAGGTAGATTACTGGAAGTAGGTAGATTTCTGGATGTAGGTAGATTACTGGATGTAGGTAGATTATTGGAAGTAGGTAGATTACTGGATGTAGGTAGATTACTGGAAGTAGGTAGATTACTGGATGTAGTTAGATTACTGGATGTAGTTAGATTACTGGAAGTAGGTAGATTACTGGAATTAGGTAGATTACTGGAATTAGGTAGATTACTGGAAGTAGGTAGATTACTGGATGTAGGTAGACGGAATAGGTAGATTAATGGATGTAGGCAGATTACTGGAAGTAGGTAGTTTACTGGATGTAGGTAGATTACTGGAAGTAGGTAGATTACTGGATGTAGGTAGATTACTGGATGTAGGTAGATTACTGGAAGTAGGTAGATTACTGGATGTAGGTATATTACTGGATGTAGGTAGATTACTGGAAGTAGGTAGATTACTGGAATTAGGTAGATTACTGGAAGTAGGTAGATTACTGGAAGTAGGTATATTACTGGAAGTAGGTAGATTACTGGATGTAGGTAGACGGAGTAGGTAGACGGTGTAGGTAGATTACTGGATGTAGACATATTACTGGAGGTAGATAGATTACTGGAAGTAGGTAGATTACTGGATGTAGGTAGATTACTGGGTGTAGGTAGATTACTGGATGTAGGTTGATTACTGGAAGTAGGTAGATTACTGGATGTAGGTAGATTACTTGAAGAGGGTAGATTACTGGATGTAGGTAGATTACTGGAAGTAGGTAGATTACTGGATGTAGGCAGATTACTGGAAGTAGGTAGATTACTGGATGTAGGTAGACTGAGTAGGTAGACGGAGTAGGTAGATTACTGGATGTAGACATATTACTGGAGGTAGATAGATTACTGGAAGTAGGTAGATTACTGGATGTAGGTAGATTACTGGAAGTAGGTAGATTACTGGATGTGGGCAGATTACTGGAAGTAGGTAGATTACTGGGTGTAGGTAGATTACTGGATGTAGTTCATTTACTGGAAGTATGTAGATTACTGGAATTAGATAGATTACTGGAATTAGGTAGATTACTGGAAGTAGGTAGATTACTGGATGTAGGTAGACGGAATAGGTAGATTACTGGAATTAGGTAGATTACTGGAATTAGGTAGATTACTGGAAGTAGGTAGATTACTGGATGTAGGTAGACGGAATAGGTAGATTACTGGATGTAGGCAGATTACTGGAAGTAGGTAGATTACTGGATGTAGGTAGATTACTGGATGTAGGTAGATTACTGGAAGTAGGTAGATTACTGGATGTAGGTAGATTACTGGAAGTAGGTAGATTTCTGGATGTAGGTAGATTACTGGATGTAGGTGGATTATTGGAAGTAGGTAGATTACTGGAATTAGGTAGATTACTGGAAGTAGGTAGATTACTGGATGTAGGTTGACGGAGTAGGTAGATTACTGGATGTAGGCAGATTACTGGAAGTAGGTAGATTACTGGATGTAGGTAGATTACTGGATGTAGGTAGATTAATGGAAGTAGGTAGATTACTGGATGTAGGTAGTTTACTGGAAGTAGGTAGATTACTGGATGTAGGTAGATTACTGGATGTAGTTAGATTAATGGAAGAAGGGAGACGGAGTAGGTCGATTACTAGAAGAAGGTAGACGGAGTAGGTAGATTACTGGAAGAAGGTAGACGGAGTATGTAGATTACTGGAAGAAGGTAGCGAGGTTTGTAGATTACTGGATGTAGGCAGATTACTGGAAGTAGGTAGATAGATTACAGGAAGTAGGTAGGTGGATTACTGGAAGTAGGTAGACTGAGCAGGTAGATTACAGGATGTAGTCATATTACTGGAGGTAGGTAGATTACTGGATGTAGGCAGATTACTGGAAGTAGGTAGATTACTGGATGTAGGTAGATTACTGGAAGTAGGTAGATTACTGGATGTAGGCAGATTACTGGAAGTAGGTAGATTACTGGGTGTAGGTAGATTACTGGATGTAGTTCGTTTACTGGAAGTAGGTAGATTACTGGAATTAGGTAGATTACTGGAATTAGGTAGATTACTGGAAGTAGGTAGATTACTGGATGTAGTTAAACGGAATAGGTAGATTACTGGAATTAGGTAGATTACTGGAATTAGGTAGATTACTGGAAGTAGGTAGGCTGAGCAGGTAGATTACCGGATGTAGTCATATTACTGGAGGTAGGTAGATTACTGGATGTAGGCAGATTACTGGAAGTAGGTCGATTTCTGGATGTAGATAGATTACTGGATGTAGGTAGATTACTGGAAGTAGGAGGATTACTGGATGTAGGTTGATTACTGGAAGTAGGTAGATTTCTGGATGTAGGTAGATTACTGGATGTAGGTAGATTACTGGAAGTAGGTAGATTACTGGATGTAGGTAGATTACTGGAAGTAGGTAGATTACTGGAATTAGGTAGATTACTGGAAGTAGGTAGATTACTGGAAGTAGGTAGATTACTGGATGTAGGTAGACGGAATAGGTAGATTACTGGATGTAGGCAGAATACTGGAAGTAGGTAGTTTACTGGATATAGGTAGATTACTGGATGTAGGTAGATTACTGGATGTAGGTAGATTACTGGAAGTAGGAGGATTACTGGATGTAGGTTGATTACTGGAAGTAGGTAGATTTCTGGATGTAGGTAGATTACTGGATGTAGGTAGATTACTGGAAGTAGGTAGATTACTGGATGTAGGTAGATTACTGGAAGTAGGTAGATTACTGGAATTAGGTAGATTACTGGAAGTAGGTAGATTACTGGAAGTAGGTAGATTACTGGATGTAGGTAGACGGAATAGGTAGATTACTGGATGTAGGCAGAATACTGGATGTAGGTAGTTTACTGGATGTAGGTAGATTACTGGAAGTAGGTAGATTACTGGATGTAGGTAGATTACTGGATGTAGGTAGATTACTGGAAGTAGGTAGATTACTGGATGTAGGTATATTACTGGATGTAGGTAGATTACTGGAAGTAGGTTGATTACTGGAATTAGGTAGATTACTAGAAGTAGGTAGATTACTGGAAGTAGGTATATTACTGGAAGTAGGTAGATTACTGGACGTAGGTAGATAAATTACTGGAAGTAGGTAGACTGAGCAGGAAAATTACCGGATGTAGACATATTACTGGAGGTAGGTAGATTACTGGAAGTAGGTAGATTACTGGATGTAGGTAGATTACTGGAAGTAGGTAGATTACTGGATGTAGGTAGATTACTGGATGTAGGTAGATTACTGGAAGTAGGTAGATTACTGGATGTAGGTAGATTACTTGAAGAGGGTAGATTACTGGATGTAGGTAGATTACTGGAAGTAGGTAGATTACTGGATGTAGGCAGATTACTGGAAGTAGGTAGATTACTGGATGTAGGTAGACTGAGTAGGTAGACGGAGTAGGTAGATTACTGGATGTAGACATATTACTGGAGGTAGATAGATTACTGGAAGTAGGTAGATTACTGGATGTAGGTAGATTACTGGAAATAGGTAGATTACTGGATGTAGGCAGATTACTGGAAGTAGGTAGATTACTGGGTGTAGGTAGATTACTGGATGTAGTTCATTTACTGGAAGTAGGTAGATTACTGGATTTAGGTAGATTACTGGAATTAGGTAGATTACTGGAAGTAGGTAGATTACTGGAATTAGGTAGATTACTGGAATTAGGTAGATTACTGGAAGTAGGTAGATTACTGGATGTAGGTAGACGGAATAGGTAGATTACTGGAATTAGGTAGATTACTGGAATTATGTAGATTACTGGAAGTAGGTAGATTACTGGATGTAGGTAGACGGAATAGGTAGATAACTGGATGTAGGCAGATTACTTGAAGTAGGTAGATTACTGGATGTAGGTAGAGTACTGGATGTAGGTAGATTACTGGAAGTAGGTAGATTACTGGATGTAGGTAGATTACTGGAAGTAGGTAGATTACTGGATGTAGGTAGATTACTGGATGTAGGTAGATTATTGGAAGTAGGTAGATTACTGGAATTAGGTAGATTACTGGAAGTAGGTAGATTACTGGATGTAGGTTGACGGAGTAGGTAGATTACTGGATGTAGGCAGATTACTGGAAGTAGGTAGATTACTGGATGTAGGTAGATTACTGGATGTAGGTAGATTAATGGAAGTAGGTAGATTACTGGATGTAGGTAGTTTACTGGAAGTAGGTAGATTACTGGATGTAGGTAGATTACTGGATGTAGTTAGATTAATGGAAGAAGGGAGACGGAGTAGGTCGATTACTAGAAGAAGGTAGACGGAGTAGGTATATTACTGGAAGAAGGTAGACGGAGTATGTAGATTACTGGAAGAAGGTAGCGAGGTTTGTAGATTACTGGATGTAGGCAGATTACTGGAAGTAGGTAGATAGATTACTGGAAGTAAGTAGGTGGATTACTGGAAGTAGGTAGACTGAGCAGGTAGATTACAGGATGTAGTCATATTACTGGAGGTAGGTAGATTACTGGATGTAGGCAGATTACTGGAAGTAGGTAGATTACTGGATGTAGGTAGATTACTGGAAGTAGGTAGATTACTGGATGTAGGCAGATTACTGGAAGTAGGTAGATTACTGGGTGTAGGTAGATTACTGGATGTAGTTCGTTTACTGGAAGTAGGTAGATTACTGGAATTAGGTAGATTACTGGAATTAGGTAGATTACTGGAATTAGGTAGATTACTAGAAGTAGGTAGATTACTGGATGTAGGTAGACGGAATAGGTAGATTACTGGAATTAGGTAGATTACTGGAATTAGGTAGATTACTGGAAGTAGGTAGATTACTGGATGTAGGTAGACGGAATAGGTAGATTACTGGATGTAGGCAGATTACTGGAAGTAGGTAGATTACTGGGTGTAGGTAGATTACTGGATGTAGTTCATTTACTGGAAGTAGGTAGATTACTGGAATTAGGTAGATTACTGGAATTAGGTAGATTACTGGAAGTAGGTAGATTACTGGATGTAGGTAGGCGGAATAGGTAGATTACTGGAATTAGGTAGATTACTGGAATTAGGTAGATTACTGGAAGTAGGTAGATTACTGGATGTAGGTAGACGGAATAGGTAGATTACTGGATGTAGGCAGATTACTGGATGTATGTAGATTACTGGATGTAGGTAGATTACTGGATGTAGGTAGATTACTGGAAGTAGGTAGATTACTGAATGTAGGTAGATTACTGGAAGTAGGTAGATTACTGGATGTAGGTAGATTACTGGATGTAGGTAGATTATTGGAAGTAGGTAGATTACTGGAATTAGGTAGATTACTGGAAGTAGGTAGATTACTGGATGTAGGTTGACGGAGTAGGTAGATTACTGGATGTAGGAAGATTACTGGAAGTAGGTAGATTACTGGATGTAGGTAGATTACTGGATGTAGGTAGATTAATGGAAGTAGGTAGATTACTGGATGTAGGTAGTTTACTGGAAGTAGGTAGATTACTGGATGTAGGTAGATTACTGGATGTAGTTAGATTAATGGAAGAAGGGAGACGGAGTAGGTCGATTACTAGAAGAAGGTAGACGGAGTAGGTAGATTACTGGAAGAAGGTAGACGGAGTATGTAGATTACTGGAAGAAGGTAGCGAGGTTTGTAGATTACTGGATGTAGGAAGATTACTGGAAGTAGGTAGATAGATTACTGGAAGTAGGTAGGTGGATTACTGGAAGTAGGTGGACTGAGCAGGTAGATTACAGGATGTAGTCATATTACTGGAGGTAGGTAGATTACTGGATGTAGGCAGATTACTGGAAGTAGGTCGATTTCTGGATGTAGGTAGATTACTGGATGTAGGTAGATTACTGGAAGTAGGTAGATTACTGGATGTAGGTAGATTACTGGATGTAGGTAGATTACTGGAAGTAGGTAGATTACTGGATGTAGGTAGATTACTGGAAGTAGGTAGATTTCTGGATGTAGGTAGATTACTGGATGTAGGTAGATTACTGGAAGTAGGTAGATTACTGGATGTAGTTAGATTACTGGATGTAGTTAGATTACTGGAAGTAGGTAGATTACTGGAATTAGGTAGATTACTGGAATTAGGTAGATTACTGGAAGTAGGTAGATTACTGGATGTAGGTAGACGGAATAGGTAGATTACTGGATATAGGCAGATTACTGGAAGTAGGTAGATTACTGGATGTAGGTAGATTACTGGAAGTAGGTAGATTACTGGATGTAGGTATATTACTGGATGTAGGTAGATTACTGGAAGTAGGTAGATTACTGGAATTAGGTAGATTACTGGAAGTAGGTAGATTACTGGAAGTAGGTATATTACTGGAAGTAGGTAGATTACTGGATGTAGGTAGACGGAGTAGGTAGACAGAGTAGGTAGATTACTGGATGTAGACATATTACTGGAGGTAGATAGATTACTGGAAGTAGGTAGATTACTGGATGTAGGTAGATTACTGGAAGTAGGTAGATTACTGTAAGTAGGCAGATTACTGGAAGTAGGTAGATTACTGGGTG
The DNA here is from genome assembly GCA_031479575.1 of Coregonus ussuriensis. Classification (NCBI taxonomy): domain Eukaryota; kingdom Metazoa; phylum Chordata; class Actinopteri; order Salmoniformes; family Salmonidae; genus Coregonus; species Coregonus ussuriensis. Next base: position 8,483,821 of record CM062491.1, on the reverse strand, counting down.
TAGGTAGATTACTGGATGTAGATAGTTTACTGGAAGTAGGTAGATTACTGGAATTAGGTAGATTACTGGAATTAGGTAGATTACTGGAAGTAGGTAGATTACTGGATGTAGGTAGACGGAATAGGTAGATTACTGGAATTAGGTAGATTACTGGATGTAGGTAGTTTACTGGAAGTAGGTAGATTACTGGATATAGGTAGATTACTGGATGTAGTTAGATTAATGGAAGAAGGGAGACGGAGTAGGTCGATTACTAGAAGAAGGTAGACGGAGTAGGTAGATTACTGGAAGAAGGTAGACGGAGTATGTAGATTACTGGAAGAAGGTAGACGGGGTATGTAGATTACTGGAAGAAGGTAGATTACTGGAAGTAGGTAGATTACTGGATGTAGGTAGATTACTGGAAGTAGGTAGATTACTGGATGTAGGTAGATTACTGGATGTAGGTAGATTACTGGAATTAGGTAGATTACTGGATGTAGGTAGATTACTTGAAGAGGGTAGATTACTGGATGTAGGTAGATTACTGGAAGTAGGTGATTACTGGATGTAGGCAGATTACTGGAAGTAGGTAGATTACTGGAAGTAGGTAGATTACTGGATGTAGGTAGACGGAGTAGGTAGACGGAGTAGGTAGATTACTGGATGTAGACATATTACTGGAGGTAGATAGATTACTGGAAGTAGGTAGATTACTGGATGTAGGTAGATTACTAGAAGTAGGTAGATTACTGGATGTAGGCAGATTACTGGAAGTAGGTAGATTACTGGGTGTAGGTAGATTACTGGATGTAGTTAGTTTACTGGAAGTAGGTAGATTACTGGGTGTAGGTAGATTACTGGAATTAGGTAGATTACTGGAAGTAGGTAGATTACTGGATGTAGGTAGACGGAATAGGTAGATTACTGGAATTAGGTAGATTACTGGAATTAGGTAGATTACTGGAAGTAGGTAGATTACTGGATGTAGGTAGACGGAATAGGTAGATTACAGGATGTAGGCAGATTACTGGAAGTAGGTAGATTACTGGATGTAGGTAGATTTCTGGATGTACGTAGATTCCTGGAAGTAGGTAGATTACTGGATGTAGGTAGATTACTGGAGGTAGGTAGATTACAGGATGTAGGTAGATTACTGGATGTAGGTAGATTATTGGAAGTAGGTAGATTACTGGAATTAGGTAGATTACTGGAAGTAGGTAGATTACTGGATGTAGGTTGACGGAGTAGGTAGATTACTGGATGTAGGCAGATTACTGGAAGTAGGTAGATTACTGGATGTAGGTAGATTACTGTGTGTAGGTAGATTAATGGAAGTAGGTAGATTACTGGATGTAGGTAGTTTACTGGAAGTAGGTAGATTACTGGATATAGGTAGATTACTGGATGTAGTTAGATTAATGGAAGAAGGGAGACGGAGTAGGTCGATTACTAGAAGAAGGTAGACGGAGTAGGTAGATTACTGGAAGAAGGTAGACGGAGTATGTAGATTACTGGAAGAAGGTAGACGGGGTATGTAGATTACTGGAAGAAGGTAGATTACTGGAAGTAGGTAGATTACTGGATGTAGGTAGATTACTGGAAGTAGGTAGATTACTGGATGTAGGTAGATTACTGGATGTAGGTAGATTACTGGAATTAGGTAGATTACTGGATGTAGGTAGATTACTTGAAGAGGGTAGATTACTGGATGTAGGTAGATTACTGGAAGTAGGTGATTACTGGATGTAGGCAGATTACTGGAAGTAGGTAGATTACTGGAAGTAGGTAGATTACTGGATGTAGGTAGACGGAGTAGGTAGACGGAGTAGGTAGATTACTGGATGTAGACATATTACTGGAGGTAGATAGATTACTGGAAGTAGGTAGATTACTGGATGTAGGTAGATTACTAGAAGTAGGTAGATTACTGGATGTAGGCAGATTACTGGAAGTAGGTAGATTACTGGGTGTAGGTAGATTACTGGATGTAGTTAGTTTACTGGAAGTAGGTAGATTACTGGAATTAGGTAGATTACTGGAATTAGGTAGATTACTGGAAGTAGGTAGATTACTGGATGTAGGTAGACGGAATAGGTAGATTACTGGAATTAGGTAGATTACTGGAATTAGGTAGATTACTGGAAGTAGGTAGATTACTGGATGTAGGTAGACGGAATAGGTAGATTACAGGATGTAGGCAGATTACTGGAAGTAGGTAGATTACTGGATGTAGGTAGATTTCTGGATGTACGTAGATTCCTGGAAGTAGGTAGATTACTGGATGTAGGTAGATTACTGGAGGTAGGTAGATTACAGGATGTAGGTAGATTACTGGATGTAGGTAGATTATTGGAAGTAGGTAGATTACTGGAATTAGGTAGATTACTGGAAGTAGGTAGATTACTGGATGTAGGTTGACGGAGTAGGTAGATTACTGGATGTAGGCAGATTACTGGAAGTAGGTAGATTACTGGATGTAGGTAGATTACTGTGTGTAGGTAGATTAATGGAAGTAGGTAGATTACTGGATGTAGGTAGTTTACTGGAAGTAGGTAGATTACTGGATATAGGTAGATTACTGGATGTAGTTAGATTAATGGAAGAAGGGAGACGGAGTAGGTCGATTACTAGAAGAAGGTAGACGGAGTAGGTAGATTACTGGAAGAAGGTAGACGGAGTATGTAGATTACTGGAAGAAGGTAGACGGGGTATGTAGATTACTGGAAGAAGGTAGATTACTGGAAGTAGGTAAATAGATTACTGGAAGTAGGTAGGTGGATTACTGGAAGTAGGTAGATTACTGGATGTAGGTAGATTACTGGAAGTAGGTAGATTACTGGAATTAGGTAGATTACTGGAAGTAGGTAGATTACTGGATGTAGGTTGACGGAGTAGGTAGATTACTGGATGTAGGCAGATTATTGGAAGTAGGTAGATTACTGGATGTAGGTAGATTACTGGATGTAGGTAGATTAATGGAAGTAGGTAGATTACTGGATGTAGGTAGATTACTGGAAGTAGGTAGATTACTGGATGTAGGTAAATTACTGGATGTAGTTAGATTACTGGAAGAAGGGAGACGGAGTAGGTAGATTACTAGAAGAAGGTAGACGGAGTATGTAGATTACTGGAAGAAGGTAGACGGAGTAGGTAGATTACTGGAAGAAGGGAGACAGCGTATATAGATTACTGGAAGGACGTAGACGGAGTATGTAGATTACTGGAAGAAGGTAGAAGGGGTAGGTAGATTACTGGAAGAAGGTAGATTACTGGAAGTAGGTGGATAGATTACTGGAAGTAGGTCGATTACTGGATGTAGGTAGATTACTGGAAGTAGGTAGATTACTGGAAGAAGGTAGATAGATTACTGGAAGTAGGTAGGTTGATTACTGGAAGTAGGTAGATTACTGGATGTAGGTAGATTGCTGGATGTAGGTAGATTACTGGAAGTAGGTAGATTACTGGATGTAGGTAGATTACTGGAAGTTGGTAGATTACTGGATGTAGGTAGACGGAGTAGGTAGATTACTGGATGTAGGCAGATTACTGGAAGTAGGTATATTACTGGATGTAGGTAGATTACTGGATGTAGGTATATTACTGGAAGTAGGTAGATTACTGGAAGTAGGTAGATTACTGGAAGTAGGTAGACGGATTAGGTAGATTACTGGAAGAAGGGAGACAGCGTAGATAGAATACTGGAAGGCGGTAGACGGAGTATGTAGATTACTGGAAGAAGGTAGACGGGGTAGGTAGATTACTGGAAGAAGGTAGATTACTGGAAGTAGGTAGATAGATTACTGGAAGTAGGTAGATTACTGGATGTAGGTAGATTACTGGAAGTAGGTAGATTACTGGAAGAAGGTAGATTACTGGAAGTAGGTAGATAGATTACTGGAAGTTGGTAGGTGGATTACTGGAAGTAGGTAGATTACTGGATGTAGGTAGATTACTGGATGTAGGTAGATTACTGGAAGTAGGTAGATTACTGGATGTAGGTAGATTACTGGAAGTAGGTAGATTACTGGATGTAGTTAGATTACTGTAAGTAGGTAGATTACTGGAATTAGGTATATTACTGGAAGTAGGTAGATTACTGGATGTAGATAGACGGAGTAGGTAGATTACTGGATGTAGGCAGATTACTGGAAGTAGGTAGATTACTGGATGTAGGTACATTACTGGATGTAGGTAGATTACTCAAAGTAGGTAGATTACTGGATGTAGGTAGATTACTGGAAGTAGGTAGATTACTGGATGTAGGTAGATTACTGGATGTAGGTAGATTACTGGAAGTAGGTAGATTTCTGGAATTAGGTAGATTACTGGAAGTAGGTAGATTACTGGATGTAGGTTGACGTAGTAGGTAGATTACTGGATGTAGGCAGATTACTGGAAGTAGGTAGATTACTGGATGTAGGTAGATTACTGGATGTAGGTAGATTACTGTTAGAAGGGAGACGGAGTAGGTAGATTACTAGAAGAAGGTAGACGGAGTAGGTAGATTACTGGAAGAAGGTAGACGGAGTAGGTAGATTACTGGAAGAAGGGAGACAGCGTAGATAGATTACTGGAAGTAGATCGATTACTTGAAGAAGGTAGACAGAGTATGTAGATTACTGGAAGAAGGTAGACAGGGTAGGTCGATTACTGGAAGAAGGTAGATTACTGGAAGTAGGTAGATAGATTACTGGAAGCAGGTAGGTGGATTACTGGAAGTAGGTAGATTACTGGAAGTAAGAAGATTACTGGATGTAGGTTGATTACTGGATGTAGGTAGATTACTGGAAGTAGGTAGATTACTGGATGTAGGTAGATTACTGGAAGTAGGTAGATTACTGGAAGTAGGTAGATTACTGGATGTAGACAGATTACTGGTAGTAGGTAGATTACTGAAAGTAGGTAGATTACTGGATGTAGGTAGATTACTGGAAGTAGGTAGATTACTGGAAGTAGGTAGATTACTGGAAGAAGGGAGACAGCGTAGATAGATTACTGGAAGTAGATAGATTACTTGAAGAAGGTAGACAGAGTATGTAGATTACTGGAAGAAGGTAGACAGGGTAGGTCGATTATTGGAAGAAGGTAGATTACTGGAAGTAGGTAGATAGATTACTGGAAGTAGGTAGGTGGATTACTGGAAGTAGGTAGATTACTGGAAGTAAGAAGATTACTGGATGTAGGTTGATTACTGGATGTAGGTAGATTACTGGAAGTAGGTAGATTACTGGATGTAGGTAGATTACTGGAAGTAGGTAGATTACTGGAAGTAGGTAGATTACTGGATGTAGACAGATTACTGGTAGTAGGTAGATTACTGAAAGTAGGTAGATTACTGGATGTAGGTAGATTACTGGAAGTAGGTAGATTACTGGAAGTAGGTAGATTACTGGATGTAGACAGATTACTGGAATTAGGTATAATACTGGACGTAGGTAGATTACTGGAAGTAGGTAGATTACTGGATGTAGACAGATTACTGGAAGTATGTAGATTACTGGATGTAGGTAGATTACTGGATGTAGGTAGATTACTGGAGGTAGGTAGATTACTGGAGGTAGGTAGATTACTTGATGTAGGTAGACGGAGTAGGTAGATTACTGGATGTAGGTACATTACTGGATGTAGGTAGATTACTGGATGTAGGTAGATTACTGGATGTAGGTAGACGGAGTAGGTAGATTACTGGATGTAGGCAGATTACTGGAAGTAGGTAGATAACTGGATTTAGGTAGATTACTGGAAATAGGTAGATTACTGGAAGTAGGTAGATTACTGGATGTAGGTAGATTACTGGATGTAGGTAGATTACTTGATGTAGGTAGATTTGACATTTGTTTTTCATCCAGTTTCCAGTTTTTTTCATCCAGAGTATGTGAATGTGTGAGTGTGTGTATGTGAGTGTGTGTGTGTGTGTGTGTGCGTGTGTGTGTGGGGGTGTTTGTATTCCTGCCTCTGATGTCCGTTTGCATGTTACTCCACCCCCACACAGAGGACTATATGTTGCCAGGAAGTTTGTATTTCCAGGCAAAACTTATGCTCAGTCAGAGAGACCTTTCGTGTCGACCTGTCGTGTGAGTGTGTGTGTATGTGCATTCGTGCGTGTGTTTGCGTGCATGTGTGTGTGTGTCTTCATCAGAGAGGCCTTTCATGTCCATGTCATGAGCGTGTTGAGGGGTAAAGGAGAAGGAGGACAGGAACATGAAGACAGAGAACTGTTCTCTGTTCTGTCTAGGTTCATCTTCTACAGACAATGAGAACAAGCTCTCTCATAAATGTTGCAACGTTGGTTACAGTCTTCAACATGGTTGTATGCATGGCACGCATCTCTCTCTCTCTCTCTCTCTCTCTCTCTCTCTCTCTCTCTCTCTCTCTCTCTCTCTCTCTCTCTCTCTCACACACACACACACACACACACACACACTATCATCTGTTATGCTTAAGCATGGTTAGATCAGTTCGGTTAGATCAGTTCGGTTAGATCAGTTTGATTAGATCAGCTCCGTTATATCAACTCGGATAGATCAGTTCGGTTAGATCAGCTGGTTAGATCAGTTCGGTTAGATCAGCTCCATTAAATCAGCTCAGTTAGATCAGTTCTGTTAGATCAGCTCGTTAGATCAGTTCGGTTAGATCAGCTCGGTTAGATCAGCTGGTTAGATCAACTCGGTTGGATGAGCTCATGGATGAGCTCGGTTAGATGAGCTCGGTTAGATCAGCTGGTTAGATAATAATAATATGCCATTTAGCAGACGCTTTTATCCAAAGCGACTTACAGTCATGCGTGCATACATTTTTGTGTATGGGTGGTCCCGGGGATCGAACCCACTACCTTGGCGTTACAAGCGCCGTGCTCTACAAGCTGAGCTACAGAGGACCACGATCAGCTGGTTAGATCAACTCGGTTGGATGAGCTCGGTTAGATCAGCTCATGCTAAAAACACAAGCAATAAATAATATTATAGTAACCCATTCATGGGAAATGTTGACCCTGTGGAGACATTCCCTAAACACAAACCGACCACAACGTCTTATAATTACAGAACACAGACTATTAAAGGACATGGATCCATGTGAACTATACCACAATAATAATACCGAAAGTGAGAGGCTTGTGTATTCTCGGCATCATTCATCAATCTAGGGAAGATTTACTGTTGGAAATTACAAATAATATACTACAAATTGGTTCAGGGAAAATACTGACTGTGAGACAGTGTGTGACTGTGGCCTTGTCTGGACGTTTTCAGCTGTTTTCAGTTCAGTTTATCAGTCTCATCTCAATGCTATGCAGCCTTCCCTCTCCATGCAGGTTTCCCAAGACCCCCAGCAACACAAATACACATTAACACACACACACACACACACACACACACACACACACACACACACACACACACACACACACACACACACACACACACAGAGACAGGCCCACTTAATGCAGCCACTTATACAGATGCCCAGATAATCGACCCTACCCTATAGATGCAATCAAAACTCCCATCTAATACACACACATCCCATAGGCCTACATCCATATATTCCATACACAGCTCTGATTCCCGTCTCTGCAGAATTCATGTAAAATAGAGTGTCTTCCATGTCTTAGTTATTCAAGTTTAATTCCTTTAGCTGGGGGTTAAAGCATTGGGCCAGTAACCGAAAGGTCGCTAGTTTGAATCCCCGAGCCTACAAGGTGAACAATCCTTTGATGTGCCCTTGAGCAAGCCACCTAACCCATATATTTATATTTGTCCTGTTTCACACATGTACAACCGTGTATTATGCGCCTGTGTGAAATGGAAATATGTTTTTTTCATAACCCAATTCCCTCTGAGTTATGGCTTTGTTGATAACTTGAGAAAATGTACTACGACTGTGATATGTAGTTGTCTCACCTAGCTAACTTAAGATGAAAGCACTAACTGTGGTTCTGGATAAGAGTGTCTGCTACATGACAAAAATGTAAATATATATAATATCCTACTGATGACAGGAATGTTGTGATTATCACTACAGTAATTACGGTGCAATTACAATTTCTTATTTTTAACCCATTCTAGAACCTATAGCAGCATTCTACAATTCTATTGGCGTCTAAAGGGTTAACCCACGCTGGCTCATATCTGCTACTGTATTTGTACTGTTGAATAGTTTGAGAGGGTTAGGGTAAAGATGAGGGTTGGGGTCAGTATTGTAGCCTACCTGCAGGTGAGCGGTTCGTGGAAGGGTTTGATGCTGATGCTGGCCCTGCGTGCTGGTCCAGGCTCGATGGTGGGCAGGCCCGTAGCTGAGGTGGTGGTGGTCCATGTAGAAGAGATCCTCCTCAACAGCCCCGGGTGCAGGCTACGCCGCAGACGCTACAACACACAACATTACACAGTGATCTGTTAGATAAGTAGCTATGTGATGTTTATGTGCTATGCCTCAGTGGAACAACTACTGCAATAACTGATTTGAAACGTCATTTTTATGATGATACTACATTACTTATTGGTAGAAGTGTAGATATTGGGAAAAAGTGAGTATCTTTTTTGTCATATACATGCATGAAGGTATATCTCTCTTCCTCCTCCCTCCTCTCTCCCTCCCCCCCTCCTCTCTCTCCCTCCCTCCCCCCTCCTCTCTCCCTCCTCTCTCTCCCTCTCTCCCTCCCTCCCTCCCTCCCTCTCTCTACCCCTCCCCTCTCTCCATCCCCCCTCCTCTCTCCCTCCTCTCTCTTCTCCCTCCCCCCCACCCCCCTCCTCTCTCTCGCTCCCTCCTCATCTCTCTCCCTCCCCCCCTCCCCCCCTCTCTCTCCCTCCCCCCTCCCCCTCCTCTCTCTCCCTCCCCCCCTCCTCTTTCTCCCTCCCTCCTCTCCCTCCCTCTCCCCTCCTCTCTCTTCTCTCTCCCTCCCCCCCTCTCCCCTCCTCTCTCCTCTCTCACCCTCCTTCCTCTCTCTCCCTCTCTCCCCCTCCCCCCCTCCTCTCTCTCCCTCCCCCTCCCCCTCCCCCCCTCCTCTCTCTCCCTCCCTCCCTCCCTCCCCCTCCCCCCCTCCTCTGTCTCCCACCCTCTTCTCTCTCTCCTTCCCCCCTCCCCCCTCCTCTCTCTCCCTCCCCCCTCCCCCCTCCGGCATCTCTGTCTGCCTGCCTGCCTGCCTGCCTGCCTGCCTGCCTGTCTGTCTGTCTGTCTGTCTGTCTGTCTGTCTGTCTGTCTGTCTGTCTCTCTGCCCTGCCAGTTCAACTGTAAAACTCCTGCTGTGATATCTGAGTAAATACAGCTTAGATGTTTCATGGTGTTTGGTGATGTTCGGTGATGTTTGGTGTTGTTTTGTGGTGTTTGGTGATGTTTCATGGTGTTTGGTGATGTTTGGTGGTGTTTGGTGATGTTTCATGGTGTTTGGTGATGTTTTGTGGTGTTTGGTGATGCTTTATGATGTTTGGTGATGTTTTTTGGTGTTTGGTGATGATTCATGGTGTTTTGGGGATGTTTCATGGCGTTTGGTGATGTTTTGTGATGTTTGGTGATGTTTCATGGTGTTTGGTGATGTTTGGTGATGTTTCTAGATGTTTTGTGATGTTTTGTGATGGATAGAATTAGTGTGGTTTGTTTAGATTTTACAGTTTATGTGTTCATGGTTCATGTGGAGAATAATGTTTAGTTAAAGTTTCAAACAGTTTGTTAACAATTACGTGTTTGTTATTCATGTTATTCATGTTATTCGTAATTGGTAAGTGCTTCTCCTCCTCTCCTCAGCCTGAACTCACGCCAGGCAGTTCTCAGTGGCTCAGCATATAAAAAATGAGAACATGCAGCACTTTGAAAACAGTTAAGTGTGTGTGTGTATGTGTGTGTGTGTGTGTGTGTGTGAGTGTGTACATGAATATGTGCACACGCCTTTATGTGTGTTTTCAGAAGAATGCAAGTTTGGGATTTAAGCACTGGAAAGCCATCAGTATGCACCACAGTGGATGTCAAAACCTCTCTTAGAGAAAAAAGCAAGCACAGCACACACACACACACACACCACCTCCTCCGCCGCTAACCGCATTCCCCCTCCGTCCAGTTCTCTCCCCCAGGCACCTCTCTCCCTGGCTCTCCCGGGCTCTCCCTGGCTCTCCTTGACTCTCCCTGACTCTCTCTGGCTCTCCCTAGCTCTCCCTGGCCCTCCTTGACTCTCCCTGACTCTCCCTGGCTCTCCCTGACTCTCCATGGCTCTCCCTGGCTTCCCCTGGCTCTCCCTCTCCCTGACTCTCCCTGGCACTCCCTCTCCCTGACTCTCCCTGGCACTCCCTGGCTCTCCCTGGCGAGGTAAAACCTAATGAGGACAGCCTAATGTGTGTGCGTGTGTGTAAAGTAGCCTCCCTAGCTTCTCCATGCTCGGGCGCTGAACTGCACAGTTTGTCTTAGCTATACTTTTAACAAAGTTTATTGTGTCAGCGCTTCATACAGACGGGCTAAAACTATCAGTGTGTCAGCTCTGGGACTGGTTTGATCACTCATGGAACAGGGAACAGTCGACCGACCACACACACCGAGGGGGTTGGGGGGAGTTAGGAGAGAGGGGAAAGAGGGGGATCAAAGGGAAGTAGACGGGAAAGCGTTAAGATATATAAACCTTCAGATAAATGATCAACGTATCAACGGGGAGTCCTCCTGTCTGCAAATACACAAACTGTCATCTCTCTCTCTCTCTCTCTCTCTCTCTCTCTCTCTCTCTCTCTCTCTCTCTCTCTCTCTCTCTCTCTCTCTCTCAATTTCAATTTAAGGGGCTTTATTGGCATGGGAAACATATGTTTCCATTGCCAAAGCAAGTGAAATAGATAATAATCAAAAGTAAACATTACACTCACAAAAGTTCCAAAGGAATAGAGACATTTCAAATGTCATATTATGGTTATACAGTGGGGAAAAAAAGTATTTAGTCAGCCACCAATTGTGCAAGTTCTCCCACTTAGAAAGATGAGAGAGGCCTGTAATTTTCATCAAAGGTACACGTCAACTGTGACAGACAAAATGAGAAAAAAAATCCAGAAAATCACATTGTAGGATTTTTAATGAATTTATTTGCAAATTATGGTGGAAAATAAGTATTTGGTCAATAACAAAAGTTTCTCAATACTTTGTTATATACCATTTGTTGGCAATGACACAGGGCAAACGTTTTCTGTAAGTCTTCACAAGGTTTTCACACACTGTTGCTGGTATTTTGGCCCATTCCTCCATGCAGATCTCCTCTAGAGCAGTGATGTTTTGGGGCTGTCGCTGGGCAACACGGACTTTCAACTCCCTCCAAAGATTTTCTATGGGGTTGAGATCTGGAGACTGGCTAGGCCACTCCAGGACCTTGAAATGCTTCTTACGAAGCCACTCCTTTGTTGCCCGGGCGGTGTGTTTGTGATCATTGTCATGCTGAAAGACCCAGCCACGTTTCATCTTCAATGCCCTTGCTGATGGAAGGAGGTTTTCACTCAAAATCTCATGATACATGGCCCCATTCATTCTTTCCTTTACACGGATCAGTCGTCCTGGTCCCTTTGCAGAAAAACAGCCCCAAAGCATGATGTTTCCACCCCCATGCTTCACAGTAGGTATGGTGTTCTTTGGATGCAACTCAATATTCTTTGTCCTCCAAACATGACGAGTTGAGTTTTTACCAAAAAGTTCTATTTTGGTTTCATCTGACCATATGACATTCTCCCAATCCTCTTCTGGATCATCCAAATGCACTCTAGCAAACTTCAGACGGGCCTGGACATGTACTGGCTTAAGCAGGGGGACACGTCTGGCACTGCAGGATTTGAGTCCCTGGCGGCGTAGTGTGTTACTGATGGTAGGCTTTGTTACTTTGGTCCCAGCTCTCTGCAGGTCATTCACTAGGTCCCCCGTGTGGTTCTGGGATTTTTGCTCACTGTTCTTGCGATCATTTTGACCCCACGGGGTGAGATCTTGCGTGGAGCCCCAGATCGAGGGAGATTATCTGTGGTCTTGTATGTCTTCCATTTCATAATAAGTGCTCCCACAGTTGATTTCTTCAAACCAAGCTGCTTACCTATTGCAGATTCAGACTTCCCAGCCTCTTTTCTGGATTGTGATAGTTAGCGGGTATTGGCCTAATTCTGCTCTGCATGCATTATTTGGGGTATAACAGACCCTCATGACAAATTGAGTCAAAAGCTTTTTTTTAATCAATAAATATACACATTCTACACATGTCTCTCTCTCCATCTCTCTCTCCATCTCTCTCTCTGTTTCTACACGTCTCTCACACATTGTCCATCTATCTCTTTCTCTCTCTGCCTGCTTCTGAAAATCTGTCATGTTGACACAGCTGTTGAAATGAAAGAAAGTACGAGAGAGAGAACCTCTACGCTTTAGAACGAGAGAGAGAACCTCTAAGCTCTAGAACAAGAGAGAGAACCTCTACGCTCTAGAACAAGAGAGAGAACGTCTAAGCTCTACAACAAGAGAGAGAACCTCTACGCTCTAGAACAAGAGAGAACCTCTACGCTCTAGAACAAGAGAGAGAACCTCTACGCTCTAGAACGAGAGAGAGATTATCATCTTCCCCTCATTCCTTCAGTGATTGTGTCAATGCATGGGGCCCGTTTTTTCACCAAATTAGACTTCAGGAGTGCCTACAACCTGGTGCGTATTTGGGAAGGGGATGAGTGGAAAACAGCATTCAGCACAACCTCGGGGCATTATGAATACCTGGTGATGCTCTACGGTTTGATGAATGCTCCATCCGTTTTCCAGTCCTTTGTGAACGAGGTGTTTCGGGACATGCTTGGTCGCGGTGTTGTGGTCTACATCGATGGTATCCTGGTGTATTCCGCTACGCGCGCCGAGCATGTGTCCCTGGTTCGCAAAGTACTGGTCCGACTGCTGGAAAATTATCTTTATGCCAAGGCAGAGAAGTGTGAGTTTTTCCAGCAGTCAATCTCCTTCCTCGGATATCGCATCACCACCATAGGTGTGGAGATGGAGGGAGACCGCATTGCAGCCGTGCGTAATTGGCCGACTCCAACCACGGTAAAGGAGGTGCAGCACTTCCTTGGCTTCGCCAACTACTATCGAAGGTTTATTCGGGGATTTGGCAAGGTCGCAGCTCCCATTACCACCTTGTTGAAGGGTGAGCCATCCCAGCTCCGCTGGTCTGCTGAGGCTGATTTGGCATTCAGTAGATTGCGGGGCCTGTTCACCTCAGCCCCGGTACTGGCTCAACCCGATCCATCACTACCGTTCGTAGTGGAGGTGGATGCGTCCGAGGTAGGGATAGGAGCTGTCTTATCCCAACGCTCGGGCATGCCACCCAAGCTCCGCCCCTGTGCCTTCTTTTCTAAGAAGCTCAGCTCGGCGGAGCAGAACTACGGCGTTGGTGATCGGGAGCTGTTGGCTGTTGTCCGAGCTTTGACGGTGTGGAGACATTGTCTCAAAGGGGCGAAACACCCTTTCCTCATCTGGACAAACCACCGTAACCTGGAGTACATTCGGGCAGCGAGGAGGCTGAATCCTCACCAGGCCAGGTGGGCCCTCTTCTTCACCCGGTTTGATTTCACACTCTCATACATTCCGGGTATGAAGAACGTGAAGGCAGACGCACTGTCTCGGCTCTATGACACAGAGGAGAGGCCCAGAGACAACACCCCCATACTCCCGGCCTCATGCATTGTGGCGCCGGTAGTATGGGTGATGGACGCAGATATAACGCAGGCATTACGCACAGATCCATCTCCACCACAGTGTCCAGCTGGGCTGCAGTACGTGCCTGCGCTTAAGTCCTGCCGCCTCCGTCCACTGCCCGGTTTCCCCACTGCCCTACAAACTGCGGAGGCTCTGTTTACTCACATCTTCCGGCACTACGGGGTACCAGAGGATATAGTGTCCGACCGAGGTCCCCAGTTCACTTCTAGAGTCTGGAAGGCGTTCATGGAACGTATGGGGGTTCTCGGTCAGCCTGACCTCTGGTTTTCACCCCGAGAGCAATGGGCAGGTGGAAAGGGTGAATCAAGATGTGGGTAGGTTCCTGTGGACCTACGGGGGAGTGGTCGGTGTTCCTGCCATGGCCAGAATATGCTCAGATCTCTCTCCGCCACTCCTCCACTAACCTAACACCCTTCCAATGTGTTTTGGGTTACCAACCAGTCCTGGCATCGCCTCCAGAAGGCCAACGCTGACCGCCACCGCAGGGAGGCCCTGGTGTTCGTACCGGGATCTCGGGTCTGGCTCTCGACCCGGAATCTGCCCCTCCGCCTGCGCTGCCGGAAGCTGAGCCCGCGGTTTGTTGGGCCGTTTAAAGTCCTAAAGAGAATAAATGAGGTGACATACAGGTTGTTACTCCCCCCTGATTACCGTATTAACCCCTCATTTCATGTGTCTCTCCTCAGGCCGGTGGTAGCTGGTCCGCTCCAGGAGTCTGAGGTACGGGAGTTTCCTCCACCTCCTCTGGACATTGAGGGGGCTCCGCCATACTCGGTCCGTTCCATCCTGGATTCGAGGCGTCAGGTGGGGGGCCTCCAGTATCTCGTGGAGTGGGAGGGGTACGGTCCGGAGGAACAGTGCTGGGTCCCAAGGCGGGACATCCTCGATCCCTTCCTGTTGAGGGATTTCCACTGTCACCATCCGACTCGCCCTGATCCACGTCCTCCTGGCCGTCCCAGAGGCCGGGGTCGACGCACTGCTGTAGCCGCGCGCCGGGGGGGTACTGTCACGACTTCCGCCACGACACTCCTGGTCCGGGCAGGCTTCGCCGTTCGTCGTCACCGGAGTTCTAGCTACTGCCGATCCCATTCTCATCACTCCACGTCATGTCTTGTCAATCACACACACCTGGTGCTCATTCCCCTAATTAGTATGTGTATATGTGTTCCCTCTGTTCCCCTTGTCTTTGTGAGTGATTGTTTTGTTGTGAGAGCATGTAGCTCGGTTGAGCTACATTTCACTGTGTTATTGCCAAGGTGGATGTTTTCCCTTGTACAGTTTCGTTTGACGCTTGGGGCGTTTGATTTATGCAAACGGTTTAAACTCTGGACGGTATTTTACCTCTTGCGCCTGACTCCTTCTTTCACACCTTGTTACAGGCCCCTCCTCTTCCCCTCTCCCTTTCCCACCATGCATCTGTCCTCACCTTAGGTAAGGTATTGGTCCTCTCCCCAATCTTCTCAGACCCCTCCTCTGAGTCGGAGCAGATGTATGCGTCTCCCAGGTTGACGCCCAGGGGAGCGAGGCGCGGACGGTGCAGGGGCTGGAAGAATTACATATAACATTTTATTTGACATATTTAACATACACATAGAGGTGCCTCAGCCAAGTAAACCTACAGTACATACATACAAATACATATATTTACTTATTTCCATTGCAGTCCACGTTGTGTTTTAGCTGGGCCACAGAACGGCAGTACATTGGGGCACTAAGGCAGGACTGTTTTCATACTTTTCACGCATCTTTTTCATTAGTCCCAGATCTGTCGTGTTCTTGCCTACTCCATTGCTGTCATTGTCAAGCCAAACATTAGGAAAGGCAATGAGCGATAAAGAGTTGGCGTGATCAGCTAAATGGCATATTAAATATAAAAATAAATTAAAAATAAATTAAAATAAAATTAATTAAATATTAAATCAGCACAAACAGACTGGCGCTCACTCAGGCTGTGTTTTCCTACCTGGATGGGGAGCTGTACCCAATCAACACAACAACACAATCAAGGGGGACCTTCCACTGACCTTGAATAAAGCCTGTGTGTCTATGTACGCTGACGACTCAACAGTACACACGTCGGCTACAACAGTAAAATAAATAACATGTATGACACCCTTAACATAGAGCTCCAGTCAGTTTTAAAATGGGTAACTGGCAATAGGCTGGTGATAATATTTTAAAAAAATGAAAAAAACTAGTTTTTGGGACAAATCACTCACTCAACCCTAAACCTAATCTAGATCTATTGAGCAAGTTGAGGAGACTAAACTGCTGGGTGTAACCCTAGATAGCAAGCTGTCGTGGTCAAAACATATAGACTCAATGGTTGCTAAAATGGGAAGAGGTCTGTCCATAATAATGTGTTGCTCTGCTTTCTTGACATCTCAGTCGACCAGACAGGTCCTACAGGCCCTAGTTTTGTCACACCTGGACTACCGCCCAGCTGTGTGGTCAGGTGCGGCAAGGAGGGACATAGGTAAATTGCAGTTGGTCCAGAACAGAGCAGCATGTATCGCACTTAGATGTACACGGAGGGCAAGTGTCAGTAACATGCATGTCAATCTCTCCTGGCTCAAAGTTGAGGAGAGATTGACTGCATCACTATTGGTCTTTGTGCGAGGTATTGATGTGTTGAAGATACCGAACTGTCTGTTCAAGCAGTTGGCACACAGTTCAGACAATCATCAGTATAACACAAGACATGCAATAAGAGGTCTCTTCACAGTTCCCAGGTCCAGAACAGAGGCTGGGAAACGCACAGTATTAAATAGAGCCATGATTACATGGAACTCTCTGCCACCCCAGGTAACTCAAGCTAGAAATTCAAAAACCAGATAAAAGAACACCTTACGACCAAACGGGGACTATGAAGAGACACAGCCATTTTCATATATTTTGTATTCTAATTTACACTGTACTATGTATTGCATTCTGTAGGTGGGTGGCCTTGACCGAATCCTTGGCTTGTGCGAGCCGTAACGGCTCATAGGGCAGGAGCCATCTACTGTTTCTGAAGCATGAGGCAGAGGCAGGAGATGATGTAGTATTATATAGTATTATGTCGTATTATGTAGTGTTATGTAGTATTATGTAGTGTTATGTAGTATTATGTAGTATATTGTAGTATTGTGTAGTGTTACGTAGTATAATGCAGTATAATGCAGTATTATGTAGTATTATGTAGTGTTGTAAACACACCAGCTGGCTGGTGTGTTTACGGACATATTCAATCTCTCCCTATCCCAGTCTGATGTCTCCACATGCTTCAAGATGGCCACCATTGTTCCTCTACCCAAGAAAGCAAAGGTAACTGAACTAAATGACTATCGCCCCGTAGCACTCACCTCTGTCATCATGAAGTGCTTTGAGAGACTAGTCAAGGATCATATCACCTCTACCTTACCTGCCACCCTAGACCCACTACCGCCCCAATAGATCCACAGACGATGCAATCACCATCACACTGCACACTGCCCTATCCCATCTGGACAAGAGGAATACCTATGTAAGAATGCTGTTTATTGACTATAGCACAGCATTCAACACCATAGTACCCTCCAAGCTCATCAGTAAGCTCGAGGCCCTGGATCTGAACCCCGCCCTGTGCAACTGGGTCCTGAACTTCCTGACGGGCCGCCCCCAAGTGGTGAAGGTAGGAAACAACACTTCCACTTCGCTGATCCTCAGCACTGGGGCCCCACAAGGGTGCGTGCTCAGCCCACTCCTGTACTCCCTGTTCACCCATGACTGCGTGGCCAAGCACGCCTCCAAATCAAGTTTGCAGACGACACAACAGTAGTAGGCTTGATTACCAACAATGACGAGACAGCCTACAGGGAGGAGGTGAGGGCTCTGGGAGTGTGGTGCCAGGAAAATAACCTCTCACACAACGTCAACAAAACAAAGGAGATGATCGTGGACTTCAGAAAACAGCAGAGGGTGCACCCCCCTATCCACATCGACGGGACCGCAGTGGAGAAGGTGGAAAGCTTCAAGTTCCTTGGCGTACACATCACTGACAAACTGAAATGGACCACCCAGACAGTGTGGTGAAGAAGGTGCAACAGAGCCTCTTCAACCTCAGGAGGCTGAATCAATTTGTCTTGGCACCTAAAACCCTCAAAAACTGTTACAGATGCACAATTGAGAGCATCCTGGCGGGCTGTATCACCGCCTGGTACGGCACCTGCACCGCCTGCAACCGCAAGGTTCTCCAGAGGGTGGTGCGGTATGCACAACGCATTACCGGGGGCAAACTACCTGCCCTCCAGGACACCTACAGCACCCGATGTCACAGGAAGGCCAAAAAGATAATCAAGGACATCAACCACCCGAGTCACTGCCTGTTCACCCCGCTATCATCCAGAAGGCGAGGTGTTTCGGATACAGGTATCCTGTATGTGTTTTTGTGTTTTTCCTCTCCTTCTGCCCTAATCACAGGTGTCCTTGGTGTTCCTGATTGGAGGTCATTGGTGTGTCCCACCTGTCAGTCATCAGTTAATCTGCTGATTAGTGATTAGTGGACATTTCTCCTGATTGCACCACCTGTTTCTGTTTTTTTACCCAATCATATCACACATCCCCTTGTTTTAAAAGCTAGTCAGTTGTGTTTGCTGACAGAGAGACTCTTTTTGTTTGTGAGTATGTATACGGTGGTGTCTTGTTTTTGTGTACTCACTCGTTAACTGTTTAGTCCGTATGGTACCTATATTGTTTGTTCAATTTAGCAAGTCGCCCTTGGGCATACACTACCCGTAGGAAAACCTTGTCTAAACACACTAGTTAAACCTGAGCGGACCACCCACTGTATTTTTGTATGGTTAGCAGTAAGCTTAGTAGTTCTTGAGGCAGGTAAAATCAGTTTAGGGGTTTTTGACTTTATTGTTTCATTCCTTGGGTCCAGCTCAGCCCCTTTTCCCCAAACCATTTACCGTGTGTTTTATAATAAACATTTTGTGTTTGACGGTAACATTTGGTTGTTGGTGTATTTTGTTCTCACTGATCCTTGGCAATAGCCTAATTTGCATTAGTTATGTTACGGGCCTCTTTTCCATCCCCCCTAGACTTTTAAAGCCATAGGGTTCATAACACGAGGTCAGTACAGGTGCATCAAAGCTGGGACCGAGAGACTGAAAAACAGCTTCTATCTCAAGGCCATCAGACTGTTAAACAGCCATCACTAGCACATTAGAGGCTGCTGCCTATACAGTGAGGGAAAAAAGTATTTGATCCCCTGCTGATTTTGTATGTTTGCCCACTGACAAAGAAATGATCAGTCTATAATTTTAATGGTAGGTTTATTTGTGAGAGACAGAATAAATAAAAAAAATCCAGAAAAATGCATGTCAAAAATGTTATTAATTGATTTGCATTTTAATGAGGGAAATAAGTATTTGACCCCCTCTCAATCAGAAAGATTTCTGGCTCCCAGGTGTCTTTTATACAGGTAACGAGCTGAGATTAGGAGCACACTCTTAAAGGGAGTGCTCCTAATCTCAGTTTGTTACCTGTATAAAAGACACCTGTCCACAGAAGCAATCAATCAATCAGATTCCAAACTCTCCACCATGGCCAAGACCAAAGAGCTCTCCAAGGATGTCAGGGACAAGATTGTAGACCTACACAAGACTGGAATGGGCTACAATACCATCGCCAAGTAGCTTGGTGAGAATGTGACAACAGTTGGTGCGATTATTCGCAAATGGAAGAAACACAAAATAACTGTCAATCTCCCTCGGCCTGAGGCTCCATGCAAGATCTCACCTCGTGGAGTTGCAATGATCATGAGAACGGTGAGGAATCAGCCCAGAACTACACGGGAGGATCTTGTCAATGATCTCAAGGCAGCTAGGACCATAGTCACCAAGAAAACAATTGGTAACACACTACGCCGCGAAGGACTGAAATCCTGCAGCGCCCGCAAGGTCCCCCTGCTCAAGAAAGCACATATACAGGGCCGTCTGAAGTTTGCCAATGAACATCTGAATGATTCAGAGGAGAACTGGGTGAAAGTGTTGTGGTCAGATGAGACCAAAATCGAGCTCTTTGGCATCAACTCAACTGGCCGTGTTTGGAGGAGGAGGAATGCTGCCTATGACCCCAAGAACACCATCCCCACCATCAAACATGGAGGTGGAAACATTATGCTTTGGGGGTGTTTTTCTGCTAAGGGGACAGGACAACTTCACCGCATCAAAGGGACGATGGACGGCACCATGTACCGTCAAATTTTGGGTGAGAACCTCCTTCCCTCAGCCAGGTTATTGAAAATGGGTCGTGGATGGGTATTCCAGCATGACAATGACCCAAAACACACGGCCAAGGCAACAAAGGAGTGGCTCAAGAAGAAGCACATTAAGGTCCTGGAGTGGCCTAGCCAGTCTACAGACCTTAAGCCCATAGAAAATCTGTGGAGGGAGCTAAAGGTTCGAGTTGCCAAACGTCAGGCTCGAAACCTTAATGACTTGGAGAAGATCTGCAAAGAGGAGTGAGACAAAATCCCTCCTGAGATGTGTGCAAACCTGGTGGCCAACTACAAGAAACGTCTGACCTCTGTGATTGCCAACAAGGGTTTTGCCACCAAGTACTAAGTCATGTTTTGCAGAGGGGTCAAATACTTATTTCCCTCATTAAAATGCAAATCAATTTATAACATTTTTGACATGCATTCTGTCTCTCACTGTTCAAATAAACCTACCATTAAAATTATAGACTGATCATGTCTTTGTCAGTGGGCAAACGTACAAAATCAGCAGGGGATCAAATACTTTTTTCCTTCACTGTAGACATAGACTAGAAAGCACTAGCCACTTTAATAATGTTTACATATCTTGCATTACTCATCTCATATGTGTATATACTGTATTCTATACTATTCTACTGCATCTTAGTCCATGCCGCTCTGACATCACTCGTCCATATATGTATATATTCTTAATTCATTCCTTACTTAGATTTGTGTGTATTGGGTATGTGTTGTGAAATTGTTAGAAATTACTTGTTAGATATTACTGCACTGTTGGAGCTAGAAGCACAAGCATTTCGCTACACCTGCAATAACATCTGCTAAACACGTGTATGTGGCCAATAAAATGTGATTTGATTTGATTTTATAGTATTATGTAATGTTATGTAGTATTATGTAGTGTTATGTAGTCTTATGCAGCAGTATGTACTGTTATGTAGTATAATGTAGTATAATGTAGTATTATGTACTGTTGTGTTCTATTATGTACTGTTATGTAGTTTTATGTAGTGTTATGTAGTATAACGTAGTATTACGTAGTATTATGTAGTATTATGTAGTATTATGTAGTATTATGTAGTATTATGTAGTATTATGTAGTATTATGTAGTGTTATGTAGTAATATGTAGTAATATGTAGTATTATGTAATATGATGTAGTGTTATGTAGTATTATGTAGTATTATGTAGTTTTATGTAGTATAACGTAGTATTATGTAGTGTTATGTAGTAATATGTAGTATTATTACATTTACATTTTACATTTTAGTCATTTAGCAGACGCTCTTATCCAGAGCGACTTACAGTTAGCGAATAGATCTTTTTTTTTTTTTTTTTTTTATACTGGCCCCCCGTGGCGTGGGAATCAAACCCACAACCCTGGCGTTGCAAACGCCATGCTCTATCAACTGAGCTACATCCCTGCCGGCCATTCCCTCCCCTACCCTGGACGACGCTGGGCCAATTGTGCGCCGCCCCATGGGTCTCCCGGTCGCGGCCGGCTGCGTGTAGTGTTATGTAGTACTATGTAGTAGTATGTAGTTATGTAGTATTATGTAGTACTATATAGTATTATGCGGTGTTATGTAGTATTATGTAGTGTTATGTAGTATTATATATGTTATTTATATTATGATATTATATTTTGTATTTTACTTGTGTTTTTTTTCTGCCTGTTTGGACCCCAGGAAGAGTAGCTGCTGCTTTGGCAGTGGCTAATTGGGGATCCTAATAAATACTACTACTGCAATGATACACAATACATACAGTATATTGCAAGTTACACATATATCATACATAATACATATATTGCACACTGCCCTTCACATTCTGTCAGAGCCGTACAAACACGAGTTCAGGTCTTACCTGGATGGTGAGCTGAGTGGTGAGCAGGCTACTGACGGCCCGGAGGGAGGTGCAGGTGTTGGGGGGCAGCGAGGGGTCCGCCAGCAGGTCTGAGATCAGGCCGTGGGCCTCGCCCATCACAGCTATATCCACCACCACACTGGTGCCCAATGACTGCAGAACGGGAAGAGAGGGGGAGGGGGAAAGAAGGAGAGGGGGAGAGAGATGGAAGGGAGAGGGGGAAGAGAGGGAGAGGTGGAAGAGAGGGAGAGGGGGGAGAGGGGGAAGAGAGGGAGAGGAGGGAGAGGGGGAGACAGGGAGGATAAGAGAGGGAGAGGGGGTAGAGAGGGAGAGGGGGAAGATAAGGAGATGTGGAAGAGAGGGAGAGGGGGGAGAGAGGGAGAGGAGAAGAGAGGGAGAGGGGGAAGAGAGGGAGAGGAGAAGAGAGGGAGAGGGGGAAGAGAGGGAAAGGGGGAAGAGAGGGAGAGGGTGAGGTGAGGAGAGAGGGAAAGGGGGAAGAGAGGGAGAGGGAGAGGAGAAGATAGGGAGAGGAGAAGAAAGGGAGAGGAGAAGAGAGGGAGAGGGGAAGAGAGGGAGAGGGGGAGAGAGGGAGAGGGGGAATAGAGGGAGAGGGAGAGGAGAAGATAGGGAGAGGAGAAGAAAGGGAGAGGAGAAGAGAGGGAGAGGAGAAGAAAGGGAGAGGAGAAGAGAGGGAGAGGGGAAGAGAGGGAGAGGGGAAGAGAGGGAGAGGGGGAATAGAGGGAGAGGGAGAGGAGAAGATAGGGAGAGGAGAAGAAAGGGAGAGGAGAAGAGAGGGAGAGGGGGAAGAGAAGAAGAGGGAGAGGAGAAGAGAGGGAGGGGGAAGAGAGGGAGAGGGGGAGAGAGGGAGAGGGGGAATAGAGGGAGAGGAGAAGAGAGGGAGAGGGGGAAGAGAAGAAGAGGGAGAGGAGAAGAGAGGGAGGGGGGAAGAGAGGGAGAGGGGGAGGGGAGAGAGGGAGAGGGGGAATAGAGGGAGAGGAGAAGAGAGGGAGAGGGGGAAGAGAGGGAGAGGGAAAGGGGGAAGAGAGGGAGAGGGAGAGGAGGAAGAGAGGGAGAGGGGGAAGAGAGGGAGAGGGAGAAGGGTAAGAGAGGGAGAGGGAGAGAACCTTTTAATAATATACTGTATTTGCCAAGTAATGAACACACTGGAAATCTGGTAGTGCAGTAAGACAGGCCTATCTACAGTCAAGCGTCCAGCTCTGTTTCCCCACTGCCCGTGGAAAGAACCTGTCTCTGAGCATGTTAGTCTGGGTCTCAACACTATGATGCCGTCCACTGGACTGGGAAGACAGGAGAGGACAGGAGATCATGAGTGATGCTAATGTGGCTGATAGGAGGGGATGCTAATTGATGGGTGACTGGCTGTGTAGGTCTGCCCGGGTGGCTGGCAGAATGAGAGGGTACATAGGTCGGTCGCTCCCGCATGAGGAGATAAAGCATTTAGCAAAGAAATTGAGGCATTTACAAGGCTCTATTCTATTCAGGAGCACACTTACATGTATGAATACACACACACACAGAAACACACACACACACAGAAACACACACACACACACTCCTCAGGCGCTATACTACGCCTCATAAGGATCCCCTGCAGCCAGCAGATCATCATTAGCAGCAATACTATTGGTAATAGTGGCAGATAAGGATAGCTGTAGGACTGTATTTCAAACAGTATGACCATATTTCACACAGTCTTTTAAACATTTGGACAGATAATTTTGTAACATTCGGCTCAAAAAACATACGCTATATTCAGCTGGACAGGAATTGATGGAAAGTTAGTTAATATTAAGCTCAATAGGAATCCCTAATATGGGATGTGGCCTTTGACCTATAACCCTTTGACCCTGCTGACCCCTAGTCTGTTTTCACACCATCTACCTCCACAGCTTTGACGTAACGCTGTGTTAGTTAGTTAGTTATGCGCGGGTCAGCTGTTTGTTCACCCGCACTTTGCTAATTGCTAATAACCCATCTGCAACTGCCCGAATGTACAGTACCAGTCAAAGGTTTGGACACACCTACACATTCAAGATTTTATTTTTTACATTGTAGAATAATAGTGAAGACATCAAAACTATGAAATAACACATATAGAATCATGTAGTAACCAAAAAAGATGATTCAAAGTGGCCACCCTTTGCCTTGATGACATCTTTGCACACTCTTGGCATTCTCTCAACCAGCTTCATGAGGAATACGTTTCCAACAGTCTTGAAGGAGTTCCCACATATGCTGAGCACCTGTGGCTGCTTTTCCTTCACTCTGCGGTCCAACTCATCCCAAACCATCTCAATTGGGTTGAGGTTGGGTGATTGTGGAGGCCAGGTCATCTGATGCAGCACTCCATCACTCTCCTTGGTCAAATAGCCCTTACACAGCCGTTTTGGGTCATTGTCCTGTTGAAAAACAAATGATAGTCACACTAAGCTTAAACCAGATGGGATGGCATATCGCTGCAGAATGCTGTGGTAGCCATGTTGGTTAAGGGTGCCTTGAATACTAAATAAATCATAGACAGTGTCACCAGCCAAGCACCCCCACACCATCACACCTCCTCCTCCATGCTTCACGGTGGGAACCACGCATGAGATCACCCGTTCACCTACTCTGCGTCTCACAAAGACACGGCGGTTGGAACCAAAAATCTAAAATTTGGACTCATCAGACCAAAGAACACATTTCCACCGGTCTAATGTCCATTGTTCGTGTTTCTTGGCCCAAGCAAGTCTCTTATTCTTATTGGTGTCCTTTAGTAGTGGTTTCTTTGCAGCAATTCGACCATGAAGGCCTGATTCACGCGGTCTCCTCTGAACAGTTGATGTTGAGAGGGGTCTGTTACTTGAACTCTGTGAAGCATTTATTTGGGCTGCAATTTGAGGTGCAGTTAACTCTAATGAACTTATCGTCTGCAGCAGAGGTAACTCTGGGTCTTCCTTTCCTGTGGCGGTCCTAATGAGAGCCAGTTTCATCACAGTGATGGTTTGATGGTTTTTGCGACTGCACTTAAAGAAACGTTCAAAGTTCTTGAGATTTTCCAGATTGACTGACCTTCATGTCTTAAAGTAATGATGGACTGTTGTTTCTCTTTTATTTGAGCTGTTCTTGCCATAATATGGGCTTGGTCTTTTACCAAATAGGGCTGTCGTTTGTATATCACCCATACTTTGTCACAACACAACTGATTGGCTCAAATGCATTAAGAAGGAAAGAAATTCCACAAATTAACTTTTAACAAGGCACACCTGTTAATTAAAATGCATTCCAGGTGACTGCCTCATGAAGCTGGTTGAGAGAATGCCAAGAGTGTGCAAAGCTGTCATCAAGGCAAAAGGTGGCTACTTTGAAGAATCTCAAATATAAAATATATTTTGATTTGTTTAACCCTTTGTTGGTTACTACATAATTCCCATATGTGTTATTTCATAGTTTTGATGTCTTCACTAATATTCTACAATGTAGAACATAGTAACAAAATAAAGAAAAACCCTTGAATGAGTAGGTGTGTCTAAACTTTTGACTGGTACTGTGTGTGATAAAGTTAAAATCTGAGGCTCACACCCGACCCTAACCCAAAAATAGAAAATGTGCTGTACAGTCAGAGATGGACAAAGTGACTATTTGACAGGCCTTTTTAGATAGGCCTATGGTCCTGCTTCTAATTTCTGACATTTTGGTAGGCTATTTGTTAGTCAACTATAATTAGATACATGCAGCTTCTCTTCTGTCATTACTTGTTGCCCTAGAATAAGGGCAACAAGTAAACCCTTGCTCACCAGAATAATTTCATAAATCGATAGAATTAATGCTTCAATCTAGTTGACATAGGTAAAGTTTTGTATTTAATCTCTGCTTCTCTTGCGCAGCAAAGATGTTTAGGGGCCAGGGAAAAAATGCAACAATAAAAAAAAAAAAGGAAAGATTTTCAATGTAATTTTGCATTTTTTATGTTGTGTCAGCTTATACACTGAACAAAAATATAAACGCAACATATAAAGTGTCCCATGTTTCATGAGCTGAAATAAAAGATCCAAGAAATGTTTCATATGCACAAAAAACGTGTTTTTGTAAAATGTTGTGCACAAATTTGCTAGTGAGAATTTCTCCATTGACAAGATAATCCTTCCACCTGACAGGTGTGGCATACCAAGAAGCTGATTAAACAGCACGATCATTACACTGGTACACCTTGTGCTGGGGTCAATAAAAGGACACTCTAAAATGTGCAGTTTTGTCACACAACACAATGCCACAATTCCTGGAAGCTGAAAATGTCCCAGTTCTTCCATGGCCTGCATACTCACCAGACCTGTCACCCATTGAGCATGTTTGGGATGCTCTGGATCGACGTGTACCGTGTTCCAGTTCCCGCCAATATCCAGCAGCCATTGAAGAGGAGTGAGACAACATTCAGGCCACAATCTACAGCCTGATCAACTCTATGCGAAGGAGATGTGTCGCGCTGCATGAGGCAAATGGTGGTCACACCAGACACTGACTGGTTTTCTGATCCACGTCCCTACTTTCCATTTAACCCATCTGAACAGTAGCCTTAAAAGTTGCCTTGACGTGCAATTTTCTAATCCCCGTTTTGAAACAGTAAAATGTATAGGCTATATCGCCTCACAATCATCAAACATAGCATAACTGCCATCATCCTCTTTTTACCACTTAACCAAACCTTTCCCAAACATTAGACTACTGTTCTAACCCTCCATTCTATAACATTAACTACTGTTCTGGCCCTCCCTTCTATAAAATTAGACTACTGTTCTGGCCCTCCCTTCTAAAACATTAGACTACTGTTCTGACCCTCCCTTCTATAACATTCTCTACTGTTCTGGCCCTCCCTTCTATAACATTAGACTACTGTTCTGGCCCTCCCTTCTATAACATTAGACTACTGTTCTGACCCTCCCTTCTATAACATTAGACTACTGTTCTGACCCTCCCTTCTATAACATTAGACTACTGTTCTGACCCTCCCTTCTATAACATTAGACTACTGTTCTGACCCTCCCTTCTATAACATTAGACTACTGTTCTGACCCTCCCTTCTATAACATTAGACTACTGTTCTGACCCTCCCTTCTATAACATTAGACTACTGTTCTGACCCTCCCTTCTATAACATTAGACTACTGTTCTGACCCTCCCTTCTATAACATTAGACTACTGTTCTGGCCCTCCCTTCTATAACATTAGACTACTGTTCTGGCCCTCCCTTCTATAACATTAGACTACTGTTCTGGCCCTCCCTTCTATAACATTAGACTACTGTTCTGGACCTCCCTTCTATAACATTAGACTACTGTTCTTTCTGACCCTCCCTTCTATAACATTAGACTACTGTTCTGACCCTCCCTTCTATAACATTAGACTACTGTTCTGACCCTCCCTTCTATAACATTAGACTACTGTTCTGACCCTCCCTTCTATAACATTAGACTACTGTTCTGGACCCTCCCTTCTATAACATTAGACTACTGTTCTGACCCTCCCTTCTATAACATTAGACTACTGTTCTGACCCTCCCTTCTATAACATTAGACTACTGTTCTGGCCCTCCCTTCTATAACATTAGACTACTGTTCTGACCCTCCCTTCTATAACATTAGACTACTGTTCTGACCCTCCCTTCTATAACATTAGACTACTGTTCTGACCCTCCCTTCTATAACATTAGACTACTGTTCTGACCCTCCCTTCTATAACATTAGACTACTGTTCTGACCCTCCCTTCTATAACATTAGACTACTGTTCTGACCCTCCCTTCTATAACATTAGACTACTGTTCTGTTCTGGCCCTCCCTTTTATAACATTAGACTACTGTTCTGACCCTCCCTTCTATAACATTAGACTACTGTTCTGACCCTCCCTTCTATAACATTAGACTACTGTTCTGACCCTCCCTTCTATAACATTAGACTACTGTTCTGACCCTCCCTTCTATAACATTAGACTACTGTTCTGACCCTCCCTTCTATAACATTAGACTACTGTTCTGACCCTCCCTTCTATAACATTAGACTACTGTTCTGACCCTCCCTTCTATAACATTAGACTACTGTTCTGACCCTCCCTTCTATAACATTAGACTACTGTTCTGACCCTCCCTTCTATAACATTAGACTACTGTTCTGACCCTCCCTTCTATAACATTAGACTACTGTTCTGGCCCTCCCTTCTATAACATTAGACTACTGTTCTGACCCTCCCTTCTATAACATTAGACTACTGTTCTGACCCTCCCTTCTATAACATTAGACTACTGTTCTGACCCTCCCTTCTATAATATAACATTAGACTACTGTTCTGACCCTCCCTTCTATAACATTAGACTACTGTTCTGGCCCTCCCTTCTATAACATTAGACTACTGTTCTGACCCTCCCTTCTATAACATTAGACTACTGTTCTGACCCTCCCTTCTATAACATTAGACTACTGTTCTGACCCTCCCTTCTATAACATTAGACTACTGTTCTGGCCCTCCCTTCTATAACATTAGACTACTGTTCTGACCCTCCCTTCTATAACATTAGACTACTGTTCTGACCCTCCCTTCTATAACATTAGACTACTGTTCTGACCCTCCCTTCTATAACATTAGACTACTGTTCTGACCCTCCCTTCTATAACATTAGACTACTGTTCTGACCCTCCCTTCTATAACATTAGACTACTGTTCTGACCCTCCCTTCTATAACATTAGACTACTGTTCTGGACCCTCCCTTCTATAACATTAGACTACTGTTCTGGCCCTCCCTTCTATAACATTAATTAGACTACTGTTCTGGACCCTCCCTTCTATAACATTAGACTACTGTTCCGACCCTCCCTTCTATAACATTAGACTACTGTTCTGACCCCTCCCTTCTATAACATTAGACTACTGTTCTGACCCTCCCTTCTATAACATTAGACTACTGTTCTGGCCCTCCCTTCTATAACATTAGACTACTGTTCTGGACCTCCCTTCTATAACATTAGACTACTGTTCTGGCCCTCCCTTCTACAACATTAGACTACTGTTCTGACCCTCCCTTCTATAACATTAGACTACTGTTCTGGACCCTCCCTTCTATAACATTAGACTACTGTTCTGGACCCTCCCTTCTATAACATTAGACTACTGTTCTGGCCCTCCCTTCTATAACATTAGACTACTGTTCTGGACCTCCCTTCTATAACATTAGACTACTGTTCTGGCCCTCCCTTATATAACATTAGACTACTGTTCTGGCCTTCCCTTCTATAACATTAGACTACTGTTCTGGACCCTCCCTTCTATAACATTAGACTACTGTTCTGGCCCTCCCTTCTATAACATTAGACTACTGTTCTGGACCCTCCCTTCTATAACATTAGACTACTGTTCTGACCCTCCCTTCTATAACATTAGACTACTGTTCTGGCCCTCCCTTCTATAACATTAGACTACTGTTCTGACCCTCCCTTCTATAACATTAGACTACTGTTCTGGCCCTCCCTTCTATAACATTAGACTACTGTTCTGACCCTCCCTTCTATAACATTAGACTACTGTTCTGGACCCTCCCTTCTATAACATTAGACTACTGTTCTGACCCTCCCTTCTATAACATTAGACTACTGTTCTGACCCTCCCTTCTATAACATTAGACTACTGTTCTGGACCCTCCCTTCTATAACATTAGACTACTGTTCTGGCCCTCCCTTCTATAACATTAGACTACTGTTCTGGCCCTCCCTCCCTTCTATAACATTAGACTACTGTTCTGACCCTCCCTTCTATAACATTAGACTACTGTTCTGACCCTCCCTTCTATAACATTAGACTACTGTTCTGACCCTCCCTTCTATAACATTAGACTACTGTTCTGACCCTCCCTTCTATAACATTAGACTACTGTTCTGACCCTCCCTTCTATAACATTAGACTACTGTTCTGACCCTCCCTTCTATAACATTAGACTACTGTTCTGACCCTCCCTTCTATAACATTAGACTACTGTTCTGACCCTCCCTTCTATAACATTAGACTACTGTTCTGACCCTCCCTTCTATAACATTAGACTACTGTTCTGACCCTCCCTTCTATAACATTAGACTACTGTTCTGACCCTCCCTTCTATAACATTAGACTACTGTTCTGACCCTCCCTTCTATAACATTAGACTACTGTTCTGACCCTCCCTTCTATAACATTAGACTACTGTTCTGTTCTGACCCTCCCTTCTATAACATTAGACTACTGTTCTGACCCTCCCTTCTATAACATTAGACTACTGTTCTGACCCTCCCTTCTATAACATTAGACTACTGTTCTGACCCTCCCTTCTATAACATTAGACTACTGTTCTGGCCCTCCCTTCTATAACATTAGACTACTGTTCTGACCCTCCCTTCTATAACATTAGACTACTGTTCTGACCCTCCCTTCTATAACATTAGACTACTGTTCTGACCCTCCCTTCTATAACATTAGACTACTGTTCTGACCCTCCCTTCTATAACATTAGACTACTGTTCTGACCCTCCCTTCTATAACATTAGACTACTGTTCTGGCCCTCCCTTCTATAACATTAGACTACTGTTCTGACCCTCCCTTCTATAACATTAGACTACTGTTCTGACCCTCCCTTCTATAACATTAGACTACTGTTCTGACCCTCCCTTCTATAACATAACATTAGACTACTGTTCTGACCCTCCCTTCTATAACATTAGACTACTGTTCTGACCCTCCCTTCTATAACATTAGACTACTGTTCTGACCCTCCCTTCTATAACATTAGACTACTGTTCTGGCCCTCCCTTCTATAACATTAGACTACTGTTCTGACCCTCCCTTCTATAACATTAGACTACTGTTCTGGACCCTCCCTTCTATAACATTAGACTACTGTTCTGGACCCTCCCTTCTATAACATTAGACTACTGTTCTGGCCCTCCCTTCTATAACATTAGACTACTGTTCTGACCCTCCCTTCTATAACATTAGACTACTGTTCTGACCCTCCCTTCTATAACATTAGACTACTGTTCTGGCCCTCCCTTCTATAACATTAGACTACTGTTCTGGCCCTCCCTTCTATAACATTAGACTACTGTTCTGACCCTCCCTTCTATAACATTAGACTACTGTTCTGGACCCTCCCTTCTATAACATTAGACTACTGTACTGTTCTGACCCTCCCTTCTATAACATTAGACTACTGTTCTGACCCTCCCTTCTATAACATTAGACTACTGTTCTGACCCTCCCTTCTATAACATTAGACTACTGTTCTGGCCCTCCCTTCTATAACATTAGACTACTGTTCTGACCCTCCCTTCTATAACATTAGACTACTGTTCTGACCCTCCCTTCTATAACATTAGACTACTGTTCTGACCCTCCCTTCTATAACATTAGACTACTGTTCTGACCCTCCCTTCTATAACATTAGACTACTGTTCTGACCCTCCCTTCTATAACATTAGACTACTGTTCTGGCCCTCCCTTCTATAACATTAGACTACTGTTCTGACCCTCCCTTCTATAACATTAGACTACTGTTCTGACCCTCCCTTCTATAACATTAGACTACTGTTCTGGCCCTCCCTTCTATAACATTAGACTACTGTTCTGACCCTCCCTTCTATAACATTAGACTACTGTTCTGTTCTGACCCTCCCTTCTATAACATTAGACTACTGTTCTGACCCTCCCTTCTATAACATTAGACTACTGTTCTGACCCTCCCTTCTATAACATTAGACTACTGTTCTGACCCTCCCTTCTATAACATTAGACTACTGTTCTGACCCTCCCTTCTATAACATTAGACTACTGTTCTGACCCTCCCTTCTATAACATTAGACTACTGTTCTGGCCCTCCCTTCTATAACATTAGACTACTGTTCTGACCCTCCCTTCTATAACATTAGACTACTGTTCTGACCCTCCCTTCTATAACATTAGACTACTGTTCTGACCCTCCCTTCTATAACATTAGACTACTGTTCTGACCCTCCCTTCTATAACATTAGACTACTGTTCTGACCCTCCCTTCTATAACATTAGACTACTGTTCTGACCCTCCCTTCTATAACATTAGACTACTGTTCTGACCCTCCCTTCTATAACATTAGACTAGACTACTGTTCTGACCCTCCCTTCTATAACATTAGACTACTGTTCTGACCCTCCCTTCTATAACATTAGACTACTGTTCTGACCCTCCCTTCTATAACATTAGACTACTGTTCTGACCCTCCCTTCTATAACATTAGACTACTGTTCTGGCCCTCCCTTCTATAACATTAGACTACTGTTCTGACCCTCCCTTCTATAACATTAGACTACTGTTCTGACCCTCCCTTCTATAACATTAGACTACTGTTCTGGCCCTCCCTTCTATAACATTAGACTACTGTTCTGACCCTCCCTTCTATAACATTAGACTACTGTTCTGACCCTCCCTTCTATAACATTAGACTACTGTTCTGACCCTCCCTTCTATAACATTAGACTACTGTTCTGGCCCTCCCTTCTATAACATTAGACTACTGTTCTGACCCTCCCTTCTATAACATTAGACTACTGTTCTGACCCTCCCTTCTATAACATTAGACTACTGTTCTGACCTGACCCTCCCTTCTATAACATTAGACTACTGTTCTGGCCCTCCCTTCTATAACATTAGACTACTGTTCTGACCCTCCCTTCTATAACATTAGACTACTGTTCTGACCCTCCCTTCTATAACATTAGACTACTGTTCTGACCCTCCCTTCTATAACATTAGACTACTGTTCTGACCCTCCCTTCTATAACATTAGACTACTGTTCTGGACCCTCCCTTCTATAACATTAGACTACTGTTCTGACCCTCCCTTCTATAACATTAGACTACTGTTCTGACCCTCCCTTCTATAACATTAGACTACTGTTCTGACCCTCCCTTCTATAACATTAGACTACTGTTCTGGCCCTCCCTTCTATAACATTAGACTACTGTTCTGACCCTCCCTTCTATAACATTAGACTACTGTTCTGACCCTCCCTTCTATAACATTAGACTACTGTTCTGACCCTCCCTTCTATAACATTAGACTACTGTTCTGGACCCTCCCTTCTATAACATAACATTAGACTACTGTTCTGACCCTCCCTTCTATAACATTAGACTACTGTTCTGACCCTCCCTTCTATAACATTAGACTACTGTTCTGACCCTCCCTTCTATAACATTAGACTACTGTTCTGACCCTCCCTTCTATAACATTAGACTACTGTTCTGACCCTCCCTTCTATAACATTAGACTACTGTTCTGACCCTCCCTTCTATAACATTAGACTACTGTTCTGACCCTCCCTTCTATAACATTAGACTACTGTTCTGACCCTCCCTTCTATAACATTAGACTACTGTTCTGACCCTCCCTTCTATAACATTAGACTACTGTTCTGACCCTCCCTTCTATAACATTAGACTACTGTTCTGGACCCTCCCTTCTATAACATTAGACTACTGTTCTGACCCTCCCTTCTATAACATTAGACTACTGTTCTGACCCTCCCTTCTATAACATTAGACTACTGTTCTGACCCTCCCTTCTATAACATTAGACTAGACTACTGTTCTGACCCTCCCTTCTATAACATTAGACTACTGTTCTGACCCTCCCTTCTATAACATTAGACTACTGTTCTGACCCTCCCTTCTATAACATTAGACTACTGTTCTGGCCCTCCCTTCTATAACATTAGACTACTGTTCTGACCCTCCCTTCTATAACATTAGACTACTGTTCTGACCCTCCCTTCTATAACATTAGACTACTGTTCTGACCCTCCCTTCTATAACATTAGACTACTGTTCTGACCCTCCCTTCTATAACATTAGACTACTGTTCTGACCCTCCCTTCTATAACATTAGACTACTGTTCTGACCCTCCCTTCTATAACATTAGACTACTGTTCTGACCCTCCCTTCTATAACATTAGACTACTGTTCTGACCCTCCCTTCTATAACATTAGACTACTGTTCTGACCCTCCCTTCTATAACATTAGACTACTGTTCTGACCCTCCCTTCTATAACATTAGACTACTGTTCTGGACCCTCCCTTCTATAACATTAGACTACTGTTCTGACCCTCCCTTCTATAACATTAGACTACTGTTCTGACCCTCCCTTCTATAACATTAGACTACTGTTCTGACCCTCCCTTCTATAACATTAGACTACTGTTCTGACCCTCCCTTCTATAACATTAGACTACTGTTCTGACCCTCCCTTCTATAACATTAGACTACTGTTCTGACCCTCCCTTCTATAACATTAGACTACTGTTCTGACCCTCCCTTCTATAACATTAGACTACTGTTCTGACCCTCCCTTCTATAACATTAGACTACTGTTCTGACCCTCCCTTCTATAACATTAGACTACTGTTCTGACCCTCCCTTCTATAACATTAGACTACTGTTCTGACCCTCCCTTCTATAACATTAGACTACTGTTCTGACCCTCCCTTCTATAACATTAGACTACTGTTCTGACCCTCCCTTCTATAACATTAGACTACTGTTCTGACCCTCCCTTCTATAACATTAGACTACTGTTCTGACCCTCCCTTCTATAACATTAGACTACTGTTCTGACCCTCCCTTCTATAACATTAGACTACTGTTCTGGCCCTCCCTTCTATAACATTAGACTACTGTTCTGACCCTCCCTTCTATAACATTAGACTACTGTTCTGACCCTCCCTTCTATAACATTAGACTACTGTTCTGACCCTCCCTTCTATAACATTAGACTACTGTTCTGACCCTCCCTTCTATAACATTAGACTACTGTTCTGACCCTCCCTTCTATAACATTAGACTACTGTTCTGACCCTCCCTTCTATAACATTAGACTACTGTTCTGACCCTCCCTTCTATAACATTAGACTACTGTTCTGACCCTCCCTTCTATAACATTAGACTACTGTTCTGACCCTCCCTTCTATAACATTAGACTACTGTTCTGACCCTCCCTTCTATAACATTAGACTACTGTTCTGACCCTCCCTTCTATAACATTAGACTACTGTTCTGACCCTCCCTTCTATAACATTAGACTACTGTTCTGACCCTCCCTTCTATAACATTAGACTACTGTTCTGACCCTCCCTTCTATAACATTAGACTACTGTTCTGACCCTCCCTTCTATAACATTAGACTACTGTTCTGACCCTCCCTTCTATAACATTAGACTACTGTTCTGACCCTCCCTTCTATAACATTAGACTACTGTTCTGACCCTCCCTTCTATAACATTAGACTACTGTTCTGACCCTCCCTTCTATAACATTAGACTACTGTTCTGACCCTCCCTTCTATAACATTAGACTACTGTTCTGACCCTCCCTTCTATAACATTAGACTACTGTTCTGACCCTCCCTTCTATAACATTAGACTACTGTTCTGACCCTCCCTTCTATAACATTAGACTACTGTTCTGACCCTCCCTTCTATAACATTAGACTACTGTTCTGACCCTCCCTTCTATAACATTAGACTACTGTTCTGACCCTCCCTTCTATAACATTAGACTACTGTTCTGACCCTCCCTTCTATAACATTAGACTACTGTTCTGACCCTCCCTTCTATAACATTAGACTACTGTTCTGACCCTCCCTTCTATAACATTAGACTACTGTTCTGACCCTCCCTTCTATAACATTAGACTACTGTTCTGACCCTCCCTTCTATAACATTAGACTACTGTTCTGACCCTCCCTTCTATAACATTAGACTACTGTTCTGACCCTCCCTTCTATAACATTAGACTACTGTTCTGACCCTCCCTTCTATAACATTAGACTACTGTTCTGACCCTCCCTTCTATAACATTAGACTACTGTTCTGACCCTCCCTTCTATAACATTAGACTACTGTTCTGACCCTCCCTTCTATAACATTAGACTACTGTTCTGACCCTCCCTTCTATAACATTAGACTACTGTTCTGACCCTCCCTTCTATAACATTAGACTACTGTTCTGACCCTCCCTTCTATAACATTAGACTACTGTTCTGACCCTCCCTTCTATAACATTAGACTACTGTTCTGACCCTCCCTTCTATAACATTAGACTACTGTTCTGACCCTCCCTTCTATAACATTAGACTACTGTTCTGACCCTCCCTTCTATAACATTAGACTACTGTTCTGACCCTCCCTTCTATAACATTAGACTACTGTTCTGACCCTCCCTTCTATAACATTAGACTACTGTTCTGACCCTCCCTTCTATAACATTAGACTACTGTTCTGACCCTCCCTTCTATAACATTAGACTACTGTTCTGACCCTCCCTTCTATAACATTAGACTACTGTTCTGACCCTCCCTTCTATAACATTAGACTACTGTTCTGACCCTCCCTTCTATAACATTAGACTACTGTTCTGACCCTCCCTTCTATAACATTAGACTACTGTTCTGACCCTCCCTTCTATAACATTAGACTACTGTTCTGACCCTCCCTTCTATAACATTAGACTACTGTTCTGACCCTCCCTTCTATAACATTAGACTACTGTTCTGACCCTCCCTTCTATAACATTAGACTACTGTTCTGACCCTCCCTTCTATAACATTAGACTACTGTTCTGACCCTCCCTTCTATAACATTAGACTACTGTTCTGACCCTCCCTTCTATAACATTAGACTACTGTTCTGACCCTCCCTTCTATAACATTAGACTACTGTTCTGACCCTCCCTTCTATAACATTAGACTACTGTTCTGACCCTCCCTTCTATAACATTAGACTACTGTTCTGGCCCTCCCTTCTATAACATTAGACTACTGTTCTGACCCTCCCTTCTATAACATTAGACTACTGTTCTGACCCTCCCTTCTATAACATTAGACTACTGTTCTGACCCTCCCTTCTATAACAT
Organism: Coregonus ussuriensis; assembly: GCA_031479575.1. Taxonomy (NCBI): domain Eukaryota; kingdom Metazoa; phylum Chordata; class Actinopteri; order Salmoniformes; family Salmonidae; genus Coregonus; species Coregonus ussuriensis. Next base: position 8,447,085 of record CM062491.1, on the reverse strand, counting down.
TAGACTACTGTTCTGACCCTCCCTTCTATAACATTAGACTACTGTTCTGACCCTCCCTTCTATAACATTAGACTACTGTTCTGACCCTCCCTTCTATAACATTAGACTACTGTTCTGACCCTCCCTTCTATAACATTAGACTACTGTTCTGGCCCTCCCTTCTATAACATTAGACTACTGTTCTGGCCCTCCCTTCTATAACATTAGACTACTGTTCTGACCCTCCCTTCTATAACATTAGACTACTGTTCTGACCCTCCCTTCTATAACATTAGACTACTGTTCTGACCCTCCCTTCTATAACATTAGACTACTGTTCTGACCCTCCCTTCTATAACATTAGACTACTGTTCTGACCCTCCCTTCTATAACATTAGACTACTGTTCTGACCCTCCCTTCTATAACATTAGACTACTGTTCTGACCCTCCCTTCTATAACATTAGACTACTGTTCTGACCCTCCCTTCTATAACATTAGACTACTGTTCTGACCCTCCCTTCTATAACATTAGACTACTGTTCTGACCCTCCCTTCTATAACATTAGACTACTGTTCTGACCCTCCCTTCTATAACATTAGACTACTGTTCTGACCCTCCCTTCTATAACATTAGACTACTGTTCTGACCCTCCCTTCTATAACATTAGACTACTGTTCTGACCCTCCCTTCTATAACATTAGACTACTGTTCTGACCCTCCCTTCTATAACATTAGACTACTGTTCTGACCCTCCCTTCTATAACATTAGACTACTGTTCTGACCCTCCCTTCTATAACATTAGACTACTGTTCTGACCCTCCCTTCTATAACATTAGACTACTGTTCTGACCCTCCCTTCTATAACATTAGACTACTGTTCTGACCCTCCCTTCTATAACATTAGACTACTGTTCTGACCCTCCCTTCTATAACATTAGACTACTGTTCTGACCCTCCCTTCTATAACATTAGACTACTGTTCTGACCCTCCCTTCTATAACATTAGACTACTGTTCTGACCCTCCCTTCTATAACATTAGACTACTGTTCTGACCCTCCCTTCTATAACATTAGACTACTGTTCTGACCCTCCCTTCTATAACATTAGACTACTGTTCTGACCCTCCCTTCTATAACATTAGACTACTGTTCTGACCCTCCCTTCTATAACATTAGACTACTGTTCTGACCCTCCCTTCTATAACATTAGACTACTGTTCTGGCCCTCCCTTCTATAACATTAGACTACTGTTCTGACCCTCCCTTCTATAACATTAGACTACTGTTCTGACCCTCCCTTCTATAACATTAGACTACTGTTCTGACCCTCCCTTCTATAACATTAGACTACTGTTCTGACCCTCCCTTCTATAACATTAGACTACTGTTCTGACCCTCCCTTCTATAACATTAGACTACTGTTCTGACCCTCCCTTCTATAACATTAGACTACTGTTCTGGCCCTCCCTTCTATAACATTAGACTACTGTTCTGACCCTCCCTTCTATAACATTAGACTACTGTTCTGACCCTCCCTTCTATAACATTAGACTACTGTTCTGACCCTCCCTTCTATAACATTAGACTACTGTTCTGACCCTCCCTTCTATAACATTAGACTACTGTTCTGACCCTCCCTTCTATAACATTAGACTACTGTTCTGACCCTCCCTTCTATAACATTAGACTACTGTTCTGACCCTCCCTTCTATAACATTAGACTACTGTTCTGACCCTCCCTTCTATAACATTAGACTACTGTTCTGACCCTCCCTTCTATAACATTAGACTACTGTTCTGACCCTCCCTTCTATAACATTAGACTACTGTTCTGACCCTCCCTTCTATAACATTAGACTACTGTTCTGACCCTCCCTTCTATAACATTAGACTACTGTTCTGACCCTCCCTTCTATAACATTAGACTACTGTTCTGACCCTCCCTTCTATAACATTAGACTACTGTTCTGACCCTCCCTTCTATAACATTAGACTACTGTTCTGACCCTCCCTTCTATAACATTAGACTACTGTTCTGACCCTCCCTTCTATAACATTAGACTACTGTTCTGACCCTCCCTTCTATAACATTAGACTACTGTTCTGGCCCTCCCTTCTATAACATTAGACTACTGTTCTGACCCTCCCTTCTATAACATTAGACTACTGTTCTGACCCTCCCTTCTATAACATTAGACTACTGTTCTGACCCTCCCTTCTATAACATTAGACTACTGTTCTGACCCTCCCTTCTATAACATTAGACTACTGTTCTGACCCTCCCTTCTATAACATTAGACTACTGTTCTGACCCTCCCTTCTATAACATTAGACTACTGTTCTGACCCTCCCTTCTATAACATTAGACTACTGTTCTGACCCTCCCTTCTATAACATTAGACTACTGTTCTGACCCTCCCTTCTATAACATTAGACTACTGTTCTGGCCCTCCCTTCTATAACATTAGACTACTGTTCTGGCCCTCCCTTCTATAACATTAGACTACTGTTCTGACCCTCCTTCTATAACATTAGACTACTGTTCTGACCCTCCCTTCTATAACATTAGACTACTGTTCTGACCCTCCCTTCTATAACATTAGACTACTGTTCTGACCCTCCCTTCTATAACATTAGACTACTGTTCTGACCCTCCCTTCTATAACATTAGACTACTGTTCTGACCCTCCCTTCTATAACATTAGACTACTGTTCTGACCCTCCCTTCTATAACATTAGACTACTGTTCTGACCCTCCCTTCTATAACATTAGACTACTGTTCTGACCCTCCCTTCTATAACATTAGACTACTGTTCTGACCCTCCCTCCTATAACATTAGACTACTGTTCTGGCCCTCCCTTCTATAACATTAGACTACTGTTCTGGCCCTCCCTTCTATAACATTAGACTACTGTTCTGACCCTCCCTTCTATAACATTAGACTACTGTTCTGACCCTCCCTTCTATAACATTAGACTACTGTTCTGGCCCTCCCTTCTATAACATTAGACTACTGTTCTGACCCTCCCTTCTATAACATTAGACTACTGTTCTGACCCTCCCTTCTATAACATTAGACTACTGTTCTGACCCTCCCTTCTATAACATTAGACTACTGTTCTGACCCTCCCTTCTATAACATTAGACTACTGTTCTGACCCTCCCTTCTATAACATTAGACTACTGTTCTGACCCTCCCTTCTATAACATTAGACTACTGTTCTGACCCTCCCTTCTATAACATTAGACTACTGTTCTGGCCCTCCCTTCTATAACATTAGACTACTGTTCTGGCCCTCCCTTCTATAACATTAGACTACTGTTCTGACCCTCCCTTCTATAACATTAGACTACTGTTCTGACCCTCCCTTCTATAACATTAGACTACTGTTCTGACCCTCCCTTCTATAACATTAGACTACTGTTCTGACCCTCCCTTCTATAACATTAGACTACTGTTCTGACCCTCCCTTCTATAACATTAGACTACTGTTCTGGCCCTCCCTTCTATAACATTAGACTACTGTTCTGGCCCTCCCTTCTATAACATTAGACTACTGTTCTGACCCTCCCTTCTATAACATTAGACTACTGTTCTGACCCTCCCTTCTATAACATTAGACTACTGTTCTGACCCTCCCTTCTATAACATTAGACTACTGTTCTGACCCTCCCTTCTATAACATTAGACTACTGTTCTGACCCTCCCTTCTATAACATTAGACTACTGTTCTGACCCTCCCTTCTATAACATTAGACTACTGTTCTGGCCCTCCCTTCTATAACATTAGACTACTGTTCTGACCCTCCCTTCTATAACATTAGACTACTGTTCTGACCCTCCCTTCTATAACATTAGACTACTGTTCTGACCCTCCCTTCTATAACATTAGACTACTGTTCTGACCCTCCCTTCTATAACATTAGACTACTGTTCTGACCCTCCCTTCTATAACATTAGACTACTGTTCTGGCCCTCCCTTCTATAACATTAGACTACTGTTCTGACCCTCCCTTCTATAACATTAGACTACTGTTCTGACCCTCCCTTCTATAACATTAGACTACTCTTCTGACCCTCCCTTCTATAACATTAGACTACTCTTCTGACCCTCCCTTCTATAACATTAGACTACTGTTCTGACCCTCCCTTCTATAACATTAGACTACTGTTCTGACCCTCCCTTCTATAACATTAGACTACTGTTCTGGACCCTCCCTTCTATAACATTAGACTACTGTTCTGACCCTCCCTTCTATAACATTAGACTACTGTTCTGGCCCTCCCTTCTATAACATTAGACTACTGTTCTGACCCTCCCTTCTATAACATTAGACTACTGTTCTGACCCTCCCTTCTATAACATTAGACTACTGTTCTGACCCTCCCTTCTATAACATTAGACTACTGTTCTGACCCTCCCTTCTATAACAAATCAATTCAAATCTAATGTTATTTGTCACAAACACGTGTTTAGAAGATGTTATAGCGGGTGTAGCGAAATGCTTGTGCTTCTACCTCCGACAGTGCAGTAATTACTAACAAGTAATATCTAACAATTTCACAACATATACCCAATACACACAAAACTAGTAAGGAATGGGATTTAAGAATATATACATATATGGACAAGCACTGACAGAGCGGCATGGACTAAGATACAGTAGAAAATTATAGAATAGAATGCAGTATATACAGTGAGGGAAAAAAGTATTTTTAATCCCCTGCTGATTTTGTACGTTTGCCCACTGACTAAGAAATGATCAGTCTATAATTTTAATGGTAGGTTTATTTGAACAGTGAGAGACAGAATAACAACAAATAAATCCAGAAGAACGCATGTCAAACATTTTATAAATTGATTTGCATTTTAATGAGGGAAATAAGTATTTGACCCCTCTGCAAAACATGACTTAGAACTTGGTGGCAAAACCTTTGTTGGCAATCACTGAGGTCAGACGTTTCTTGTAGTTGGCCACCAGGTTTGCACACATCTCAGGAAGGATTTTGTTCCACTCCTCTTTGCAGATCTTCTCCAAGTCATTAAGGTTTCGAGGCTGACGTTTGGCAACTCGAACTTTCAGCTCCCTCTACAGGTATTCTATGGGATTAAGGTCTGGAGACTGGCTAGGCCACTCCAGGACCTTAATGTGCTTCTTCTTGAGCCACTCCTTTGTTGCCTTGGCCGTGTGTTTTGGGTCATTGTCATGCTGGAATACCCATCCACGACACATTTTCAATGTCCTGGCTGAGGGAAGGAGGTTTTCACCCAAGATTTGACAGTACATGGCCCCGTCCATCGTCTCTTTGATGCGGTGAAGTTGTCCTGTCCCCTTAGCAGAAAAACACCCACAAAACATAATGTTTCCACCTCCATGTTTGACGGTGGGGATGGTGTTCTTGGGGTCATAGGCAGCATTCCTCCTCCTCCAAACACGGCGAGTTGAGTTGATGCCAAAGAGCTCCACTTTGGTCTCATCTGACCACAACACTTTCACCCAGTTCTCCTCTGAATCATTCAGATGTTCATTGGCGAACTTCAGACGGGCATGTATATGTGCTTTCTTGAGCAGGGGGACCTTGCGGGCGCTGCAGGATTTCAGTCCTTCAAGGCGTAGTTTGTTACCAATTGTTTTCTTGGTGACTATGGTCCCAGCTGCCTTGAGATCATTGACAAGATCCTCCCGTGTAGTTCTGGGCTGATTCCTCACCGTTCTCATGATCGTTGCAACTCCACGAGGTGGGATCTTGCATGGAGTCTTTTGTGTTTCTTCCATTTGCGAATAATCGCACCAACTGTTGTCACCTTCTCACTAAGCTGCTTGGCGATGGTCTTGTAGCCCATTCCAGCCTTGTGTAGGTCTACAATCTTGTCCCTGACATCCTTGGAGAGCTCTTTGGTCTTGGCCATGGTGGAGAGTTTGGAATCTGACTGATTGATTGCTTCTGTGGACAGGTGTCTTTTATACAGGTAACAAATTGAGATTAGGAGCACTCCCTTTAAGAGTGTGCTCCTAATCTCAGCTCGTTACCTGTATTTATTTATTTTATTTTTTATTTTACCTTTATTTAACTGTACAAGTCAGTTAAAAACAAATTTTTATTTACAATGACGGCCTACACTGGCCAAACCCGGACGACACTGGGCCAATAGTGCGCCGCCCTATGGGACTCTCAATCACGGCCCGGTTGTGATACAGCCTGGAATCGAACCAGGGGGTCTGTAGTGACGCATCAAGCACTGAGATGCAGTGCCTTAGACCGCTGCGCCACTCGTATAAAAGACACCTGGGAGCCAGACATCTTTCTGATTGAGAAGGGGTCAAATACTTATTTCCCTCATTAAAATGCAAATCAATTTATAACATTTTTTACATGTATTTTTCTGGATTTTTTATTTATTATTCTGTCTCTCACTGTTCAAATAAACCTACCATTAAAATTATAGACTGATCATTTCTTTGTCAGTGGGCAAACGTACAAAATCAGCAGGGGATCAAATACTTTTTTCCCTCACTGTACATATGAGATGAGTAGTGCAAGATATGTAAACATTATTAAAGGGACTAGTGTTCCATTTCTTAAAGTGGCCAGTGATTTCAATAGGCAGCAGCCTCTAATGTGATAGTGATGGCTATTTAACAGTCTGATGGCCATGAGATAGAAGCTGTTTTTCATTCTCTCGGTCCCAGCTTTGATGCACCTGTACTGACCTCGCCTTCTGGATGATAGCGGGGTGAACATGCATTGGCTCAGGTGGTTGATGTCCTTGATTATGTTTTTGGCCTTCATGTGACATCGGGTGCTGTATGTGTCTTGGAGGGCGGGTAGTTTGCCCCCGGTAATACGTTCGGCAGACCGCATTACCAATCGGGCTGTATCGGGCTGTATCACCACCCTCTGGAGAGCCCTGCGGTTGCGGGCGGTGCAGTTGCCGTACCAGGCGGTGATACAGCCCGACAGGATGCTCTCAGTTGTGCATCTGTAAAAGTTTGTGAGGGTTTTAGGTACTAAGCCGAATTTCTTCAGCCTCCTGAGGTTGAAGAGGCTCTGTTGCGCCTTCTTCACCACACTGTCTGTGTGAGTGGACCATTTCAGTTTGTCGGTGATGTATACGCCAAAGAACTTGAAGCTTGCCAAGAGTGTGCAAAGCTGTCATCAAGGCAAACGGGGGCTATTTGAAGAATCTCAGATATAAAATCTATTTTGATTTACACTTGAACACTTTTCGGTTACGACATGATTCCATATGTGTTATTTCATAATTTTGAAGTCTTCATTATTATTCAACAATTTAAAAAATAGTAAAAATAAATAAATAACCTTGAATGAGTAGGTGTTCTAAAACTTTGGACCGGTAGTGTAGACACTTAAAAACGACACATTAGTTCATAATGTGTGTTCCCTATTGTCTAATAAGTGTATGTATTCATTCCAAAATAGGACACAGACAGTGAACAAGATAATGATGATGTTAGACCTAGCACAGACAGTGAACCAGATAATGATGATGTTAAACCTAGCACAGACAGTGAACCAGATAATGATGATGTTAAACCTAGCACAGACAGACTCTATTTCACTATCTGTACCACACAGCCTCTATTTCACTCAGCATTAAGTCATTGCATTGTTTGGCTGGAATATAAACAGCGACTCCACCTTAATATCTATTCCTGTTCTTTCTGAACCAATTACACCGAGTGTACAAAACATTAAGGACACCTGCTCTCTCCATGACAGACTGACCAGGTGAATCCATTTGAATGCTATGATCCGTTATTGATGTCACTTGTTAAATCCGGAGGAATTTAAATCGGCCTGGGTCTGACACCACCTGTGAGCACGATCCAGCTGTAGCTTCTCAGAAAGCAAAGTCCTCTGATTGATCCCGTTTCACTTTGGCTTTCCTGGATATAGCATCTATTACAATGTTATTTCTCCTCGATTGTCCCTCCGGGTAATCAGTGTTCCCAGGTATGTTCAGGAGGCTCTCACAGACACTGCTGATAGAGGAACAGTCAGTAGATGGTTTACCCCAGTCAGTAGATGGTTTACCCCAGTCAGTAGATGGTTTACCCCAGTCAGTAGATGGTTTACCCCTGGTGGCCGTCTATATACATCCACATCCTTTTGCGGTAACTGAAGGCTTGTTTTAATGTCTTGGACATCTTTAGTTAGTCCAGCCGTATTGTTCGTGGACCCCATAATAATTAGTATAAAGCTTTAAAAGTTATTTTCCTGTTGGAGTAACATTTCCTTAAAGAAGTCTTTCTGCTTCTTCATGAGTCCACGTACCTGCGTAGTCATGTGGCCTTGTTAGTAGGGGCCACTCCATAACGAGGACAGTGACATGGACAGGAGAGCTCTGTAAATCAGTCATCTGAAGCCCAGGCCAGATAGAATGTGGTCCAGAGGTTAACCACTTGGCTTCAGGCTGTACTAGACCAGGTTAGCCTAATAGCTAGCAGCTAGGCTAGCGGCTTCGCCAAGCAAGCTCCAAACTTGTTTGAGCAAAGACTGAGACTGAGTCTGTCCTAATTTGGATGCCGTACAGCAGGTATTAATATCAAATCCACTATGTTCCTGAATGGGCAAGGCTCCTCTCAACATTTTATGAGTTTAATAATTGGTCTTGTTCCCTGGTCGTATTTCCTGATTAGTTTTGTTAATTTCTTGGTCTGCAACCGTAAATTAGAGTCATAAAGCTGTCCAGCCTGATAAACACAGCTGTATGTCTGTCCTGCCTGATAAACACAGCTGTATGTCTGTCCAGCCTGATAAACACAGCTGTATGTCTGTCCTGCCTGATAAACACAGCTGTATGTCTGTCCTGCCTGATAAACACAGCTGTATGTCTGTCCTGCCTGATAAACACAGCTGTATGTCTGTCCTGCCTGATAAACACAGCTGTATGTCTGTCCTGCCTGATAAACACAGCTGTATGTCTGTCCTGCCTGATAAACACAGCTGTATGTCTGTCCAGCCTGATAAACACAGCTGTATGGCTGGACGTCTTTCTCTGTATCTCCCTCCCCTCCCTCTCCCCCCTTATCTCGCCCCCTATCTCTCCCTTCCTCTCTCTCTCCCACCCCTTCTCTCTCTCTCTCTCTCTCTCTCTCTCTCTCTCTCTCTCTCTCTCTCCCACCCCTTTCTCTCTCTCTCTCTCTCCTACCCCTTCTCTCTCTCTCTCTCTCCTACCCCTTCTCTCTCTATCTCTCCCACTCCTTCTCTCTCTCCTCTCTCTCTCGCTCCTCTCTCTCTCTCTCTCTCTCTCTCTCTCTCTCTCTCTCTCTCTCTCTCTCTCTCTCTCTCTCTCTCTCTCTCTCTCTCTCTCTCTCTCTCTATCTCTCTCTCTCTCGCTCTCTCTTCTCTCTCCCACCCCTTCTCTCTATCCTCTCTCTCCCACCCCTTCTCTCTCTCCTCTCTCTCTCTCTCTCTCTCTCTCTCTCTCTCTCTCTCTCTCTCTCTCTCTCTCTCTCTCTCTCTCTCTCTCTCTCTCTCTCTCTCTCTCTCTCTCTCTCTTCTCTCTCCCACCCCTTCTCTCTATCCTCTCTCTCCCACCCCTTTTCTCTCTCTCTCTCCTCTCCCTCCGTCTGTCAGGATCCACTTGTCAGTATTTATGGCCTGGTTCAGTAATGACTCCAAGGAGGTTCAAGAGGAAGCACTGTGTCTTCCTGCTCAGTCTTCTACATGTCTATGCATGCATTTCCTTTTATTGCAATGTTGACTGTTTGCTACTGTAGGCTAATGTCCCAAATGGCACCCAATAAAGTGCACTACTTTTGGCCAGGGCCCGTTCTCTATATAGTGAACTACCTTTGACCAGATGGGTATACTTAGCGTTGTAAAATGCATAACTTCCCTGGTTTTCCAGAAATCCTGGTTGGAGGATTCCGGATTTCCTGCTTGTTCCCTCCTGATACCGGGAAAACTCCAATCGTGATTTCTGGAAAACCAGTTAATTTATTGAACGTTCCAAGGATTGAACGATTTGACAGCCCTAAGTATACTACAAAGCAAGATCAATGAGTTAGCCAGTTGCTAACTTTGATAAACAACCAGAAATCACTACAGAGTTTCTGGTTCATTAAGACATCTACATTTAGATATGTGTTTTTAGTTGTTGAGTCAATTAGACCATGCCCATTTCAAGATTATCTTTCAAAAAAAATTACAGTTATATCAGAATATTTAGGCAATTTAGCTGGCTAACTCCTTGATCCTGCTTTGTAGTATAATCCTGCTTTGTAGTATCATGTACTGTAGTATCATGTACTGTAGTATCCTGTACTGTAGTATCATGTACTGTAGTATCATGTATTGTAGTATCATGTACTGTAGTATAATGTGGTATCATGTACTGTAGTACCATGTACTGTAGTGTCATGTACTGTAGTATACTGTAGTATCATGTACTGTAGTATCATGTACTGTAGTATCATGTACTGTAGTATCATGTACTGTAGTATACTGTAGTATCATGTACTGTAGTATCATGTACTGTAGTAGAATGTACTGTAGTAGAATGTACTGTAGTATCATGTACTGTAGTATCATGTACTGTATTATCACGTACTGTAGTATCATGTACTGTAGTATCATGTACTGTAGTATCATGTACTGTAGTATACTGTAGTATCATGTACTGTATTATCATGTACTGTAGTATACTGTAGTATCATGTACTGTAGTATCATGTACTGTAGTATACTGTGGTATCATGTACTGTAATATCATGTACTGTAATATCATGTACTGTAGTATCATGTACTGTAGTATACTGTAGTATCATGTACTGTAGTATCATGTATTGTAGTATCATGTACTGTAGTATACTGTAGTATCATGTACTATAGTATCATGTACTGTAGTATACTGTAGTGTAATGTGCTGTAGTATCATGTACTGTAGTGTCATGTGCTGCAGTATACTGTAGTATCATGTACTGTAGTATACTGTAGTATCATGTGCTGTAGTATCATGTACTGTGGTGTCATGTGCTGCAGTATACTGTAGTATCATGTACTGTAGTATCATGTACTGTAGTATCATGTACTGTAGTATACCCCTCATGGCCCATTCCCTATTTAGTGCAGTATGTTGGGTCCCTGGTGCCATTAGGGAGAGAGCAGAGATGTTTGGGTCCGGGGTGTTTTGGAGTGTTGTCATTGTGATGTAATTGCATACATTATGTCATCCCTACACACTCTCTATGACGCAATGACAAAATGTGCAACAGATACTAATTTTGGTAAATAGCTGAGGAATGGGACTGGAGAAATGTACTGTAACCACACTCAAATTCATAGACAGAGCTATGGATGCAAGGACTGACTATCTCTGAGATCAAAATGATAGATTTAACCACGTGTTGAGACTGTACAGTGCTTGTTTACAATTACATTGTTTACAAACAATGGAGTGAAACAAGCTCATATTTTGGGTTCTGATGAGGTACGACAGTTAAACCACAGAGTTTCTAAACCCAGAGGCGCAACATCGCGACACTTCCGGGAATGCTTGCGGAGCAGACCAGGCCGGGGTTTGGGGTTTGAGAAGTCAATGAGAGAAGTGAAACAGTCTTCCTTAGCTGTTAATTTTATCCAAATCTAAAGGCACCAACCTACATTTCAGCCAATGTCTTATGAAGTTGATCATGTTATTACGCCAACCTCCTGAAAGTAACAAACTGACACGTTTTCATTTTAGTCAAAAACAACTTTATATGGAAGAAGTGCCTTTGATTTCACGGCCTGCACATGTGCAGTTCTGCCCGAGACGACCGTTAGACCCGATGACGTGTTTCTGCGCATGACCTTAGCTAGCCAACGTCGCCATGACATCGCCTAGAAGCATGATCGGGGATTTCTTTTGGAGAAGCAGTTTCTGCCTAGATTCATACTGTACTGTCTTTGGTTGAACTAAGTTCATTAAGTATTTATAAGTTATATTCTTCAGCAATCAATTAGTATATAGCATTAATTGAAAAGTAAAACAAATTGATGTAGCAATCACAGATTTAACCTTTAAAGAGCAACTGCCCCTAAAAACCAAATGCTCAGAAACATTTATTCTAATGTCAAAATGAACTATGAAGTCTAAATAGGATCATTTTGGTCATAAAATCAGTCATGTCCAAAACAGAGTTTTGTGAGACTTGTAGTCAAGACTTTATCACAACGTAAATGTAGGTTGGGTTTGTTTAAATCCTGCTCACATGCCCACAGCTGGCAGCTCACAAGTCATTATCAATTCGTAATCGTAATGCCTGTGGTACATTTGGATTGAATTTGGTTATTCCTATTTGCAAAATTCTAATAGCTCCAAATATGACTTAAAAACTCCAAAACAACTATAAATTGTAGAAATATATATACAAATATTGAAAGTATTGTCTCATTTACATTGTATAATTTATTGACGGACCCTAACCAGATAGGCTATCCAAAGTCAAACCAACTTTGCCACGGTCGCACACCAGCCGGCTGAAGCTAATTGGCTAAATAATATGTCTAACTCTTCCCACTTGAGAACACACACAAGAGTCCCCACATCAAGCCACACCCCGAAACCAACTCACGTTTGAATTCAGTCATGGCCACTAGCATTTCTTAATGAACCAAATCTAAAATTAGGCCAAATCCAGAAGTGCATTCGCTCATTAAGACATTTTAAGACATTTTTAGAGATTAGTGTTCATGCTGGTGTTGATTGCTCATGTTTCCTGTAGATTGGTTTTTAAGTGATGTTCTCCAGCAATGAATTCCCCCAATCACCAATACATTATCACATCTCCACTATCACTACTTTGAAAAGGCCAACATCAAGAAAGGATACCTCATGCAGAATTCAAAGACAGTGATTGATGTTGTGCACTTGACATAAACATTCATGATGATGATGACACATTGCTTAGGATCAAGAGGTGACCGTCTGTCATATCTCAGATACATCTAGTACTCTTCCTCATACTTACCACCATCCACCAGCCCCCAGCCACCCATCCACCAGCCCCAAGCCATCCAGCCACCAGCCCCCAGCCACCCAGCAACCAGCCCCCAGCCATCCAGCCCCCAGCCCCCAGCCCCCAGCCACCCAGCAACCAGCCTCCAGCCATCCAGCCCCCAGCCCCCAGCCACCCAGCAACCAGCCCCCAGCCATCCAGCCCCCAGCCCCCAGCAACCAGCCCCCAGCCCCCAGCCATCCAGCCCCCAGCCACCCAGCAACCAGCCCCCAGCCATCCAGCCCCCAGCCCCCAGCAACCAGCCCCCAGCCCCCAGCCCCCAGCATTCAGCCACCAGCCACTCAGCCACCCAGCAACCCATCCACCCAGCCACCAGCCACCCAGCCACCAGCCACCAGCCACCAGCCACCAGCCACCAGCCACCAGCCACCAGCCACCAGCCACCAGCCACCAGCCACCAGCCACCAGCAACCAGCCACCCAGCAACCAACCACCACCCACCAGAAATGTACAGAAATATATTATATTATAGTATACTACTGTATATTTTCACTATCATTCAACTTAAACACACTCATTAAAACTGTACTTCAATTTCAAACACTTTAATTGTAATGTACGAGTTGTTTTTAAATTGAAGCATTTTATTTTATGAAACTCTGCTTTTGAGTGATCAAGTACACTATAAGTATACAGTGCCTTGCAAAAGTATTCATACCCCTTGCATTTCTTCAAAAGTTATTGTGTTAAAAAGTCGGTTTAAAATTGTTTTAAAATTATCCATCAAAGATACGTCCTTCTGAACTGAGCTGCAGGACAGGAATGAAACTGTTCAGTGATGTTATCATGAGGCCATTAGTGATTGTAAAACAGTTACAGAGTTCAATGGCTGTGATGGGAGAAAACTGAGGATGGGATCAACAACATTGTAGTGACTCCAAAATAATGATTTAAATGACACAGAGAAAATAAAAATATTATTGTATACAATAAGGCACTAAAGTAATACTGACAAAACTGTGTTGGCATAAATGCAAAGCCTTTTTCTGGATAAAAGAAACAGGACGGAGCTAAGCACAGTCAACATCCTAGAGGAACACCTGCTTCAGTCTGCTTTACACCAGACACTGGGAGAGGAATTCACCACTCAGCAGGAAAATAACCCACAACACAAGGCCAAATCTACACTGGAGTTGCTTACCAAGAAGACAGTGAATGTTCCTGAGTAGCCGAGTTAGAGTTTTGACTTAAATCTGCTTGAAAATCTATGGCAAGATTTGAAAATTGCTGTGTAGCCATGATCCCCAACATCTTGACAGAGCTTGAAGAATTCATCATAATAAAGGGCTAATATTGTGTGTACAGCTATTAGAGACTTTCCCAAGAAGACTCACCGCTCTAATCTCTGCCAACAGTGTTTCTATGTATGGACTCAGGGAGCTGAATACTTGTGCAACTACTATATTTTAGTTATTTCATTTCTATCAATCTAAAAAAAAAAAAAGAAAAAAAAAAAGAAATCTTCCACTTTGACATTTGAGTATTTTATGTAGATTGTTGACAAAAAAAATTCTATTAAATCAACAAAATGTGAATAAATCCAAGGGGCATGAATACTTTTGCAAGGCACTGTATTTTCAGTGCCAATAATGAGCTTTTAAGTACTTTCTAAATTCCTGTTCAGAAGAGTGCAGAGAAAGTTGACAACGATTGATTATAGCACAGCTGACAAACATGCTTCCTGAGAGTATACTTAATCATATGTCAAGAAAACATACTTAAGTATACTTTCAAAAAGTATATTTAACTTAAATGTCCGCAAAAATATGTTTAAAGTGTTATTTCAAAAATGCGCACAGAAATGTCCTTTCTGCAGTTGAAGATTTATAAAATGAAATTGTTCCTCTTATTTATCTTATTCAAATGTATTGATGTTCATTTTCAAACTAAATAATGTTGTACTTTTAATTACACATTACATTTTACACATTACACATTTTATTGAAATGTTAATTTATTACCGTAATATGAACAACTAAAGTGCTACTTTGAAACTGTTGTTCCAGCCATAACTCTTTTGTAAATAGCATGTTAACATTGGCTGAGAAGATGCCTTGGTCAATCAAGGCAACCTTTACATGGCCAATAGCTAATATGGTTAAAGTATACTTGAAACACAGTTTAAATACACTTTTTGTTGTTAAGAAAATACAGTAATTCAAATACCGTTTTCGTATAATTCCAATTTATGAGAATAAACATAAAATGTACTTAAGGTGTATTCAAAGTATATTTGTTTTGCTCTTTATCTAATATAATAAGAACATACTTAAGTACAAAAAATTGTCCCAATTTAGATAATTCTAAATGTATTTGATATACTTAAATGCTAATAAAATACAAATAAAATTGACATTAAATGTATTTAAAATTGTTCCAATTTAGATCATTTTAAATATATTACAAATATGTTAATGAAGTACGATTTAAGTGTATTTAAATACAATTAATATCCGCTTGGGGCCACAAGCCACCCAATCAACGGCCACCAGCCACCCAACCAACAGCCACCCACCCACCCAACCACCACCCACCCACCCACCCAACCAGCCACCCACTCACCCACCCACCCACCCACCCAACCAGCCACCCACCCACCCAATATCCACTTGGGGCCACAAGCCACCCAATCAACGGCCACCAGCCACCCAACCAACAGCCACCCACCCACCCAACCACCCACCCACCCACCCAACCAGCCACCCACCCACCCACCCACCCACCCACCCACCCACCCACCCAACCAGCCACCCACCCACCCACCCACCCACCCAACCACCCACCCACCCACCCAGCCACCCACCCACCCAACCACCCACCCACCCAACCAGCCACCCACCCACCCAACCAGCCACCCACCCACCCAACCAACCACCCACCCACCCACCCACCCAACCACCCAACCAGCCACCCACCCACCCACCCACACAACCAGCCACCCACCCACCCACCCACCCAACCAGCCACCCACCCACCCACCCACCCACCCAACCAGCCACCCACCCACCCACCCACCCAACCACCCAACCAGCCACCCACCCACCCACCAACCCACCCACCCACCCACCCACCCACCCAACCACCCACCCACCCAACCAGCCACCCACCCACCCACCCACCCACCCACCCACCCAACCAGCCACCCACCCACCCACCCACCCACCCACCCACCCACCCACCCAGCCACCCAACCAGCCACCCACCCACCCACCCACCCACCAACCCACCCACCCACCCACCCACCCACCCACCCACCCACCCAGCCACCCACCCAACCAGCCACCCACCCACCCACCCACCCACCCTCCCAGCCACCCACCCACCCAACCAGCCACCCACCCACCCAGCCACCCAACCAGCCACCCACCCACCCAGCCACCCAACCACCAGCCACCCACCCACCCACCCAACCAGCCACCCACCCACCCACCCACCCACCCAGCCACCCAACCACCAGCCACCCACCCACCCACCCAACCAGCCACCCACCCACCCACCCACCCACCCAGCCACCCAACCACCAGCCACCCACCCACCCACCCAGCCACCCAACCACCAGCCACCCAAGCAACCAACCAGCCACCCAACCCCCTATTTGCCTGTTAAGTCCCATGCAACCATCCCGTCTCCAGCCACGAACATTCAGACGGCTGAATTTATAAACAACTGTCTGGGTGTTTTCCAGTCCAGTGGTTTGATGTGACCCCACGGTGCCACCATTGAGATTGACAACAATCTCCTGGAGGGCTTCAGCATTTGGAATAAATTACTGAGACAAGTCTCTCTCCCTTTGCAGTGTTTCTCCTCTCTCTCCCCCAATCTCCCCCTCATACACCCTCTCTCTCCCCTCCCTCTCTCCCCTCTCAGTATTCTCCCCTCTCTCCCCTCTATCTCCTCCTCTCTCCCCTCTCTCCCTCTATCTCCTCCTCTCTCCCCTCTCAGTGTTTCTCCTCCTCTCTCCCCTCTCAGTATTTTCTCCCCCTCTCTCCCCTCTCAGTGTTTCTCCTCCTCTCTCCCTCTATCTCCCCCTCTCTCCCCTCTCAGAATTTTCTCCTCCTCTCTCCCCTCTCAGTGTTTCTCCTCCTCTCTCCCCTCTCTCCCTCTATCTCCCCCTCTCTCCCCTCTCAGTATTTTCTCCCCTCTCTCCCTCTTTCTCCCCCTCTCTCCCCTCGCTCTCTCTATCTCCCCCTCTCTCCCCTCTCAGTGTTTCTCCCCTCTCTCCCTCTATCTCCTCCTCTCTCCCCTCTCTCCCTCTATCTCCCCCTCTCTCCCCTCTCAGTATTTTCTCCCCTCTCTCCCTCTTTCTCCCCCTCTCTCCCCTCTCAGTATTTTCTCCCCTCTCTCCCTCTTTCTCCCCCTCTCTCCCCTCTCAGTGTTTCTCCCCTCTCTCTCTCTATCTCCCCCTCTCTCCCCTCTCAGTATTTTCTCCCCTCTCTCCCTCTTTCTCCCCCTCTCTCCCCTCTCAGTATTTTCTCCCCTCTCTCCCTCTTTCTCCCCCTCTCTCCCCTCTCAGTGTTTCTCCCCTCTCTCTCTCTTTCTCCCCCTCTCTCCCCTCTCAGTATTTTCTCCCCTCTCTCCCTCTATCTCCCCCTCTCTCCCCTCTCAGTGTTTTTCCTCTCTCTCTCCCATTGCTCCGCTTTTCAGATGAGTAAAACAACAACATGCCATGGGGAAAATTAGCTGCATGGTTCACTATTGAGCTGCGTGGATCACTAATGATCTGCGTGGTTCACTAATGAGCTGCGTGGTTCACTAATGAGCAGCGTGATTCACTAATGAGTTGCGTGGTTCACTAATGTGCAGTTGAGATATCGTCTTTGGATCTTCAGCTAGGAAGAGGGGGTGGTGAGAGGAGGAGGGGGAGGACAAGGATACATTCATTCTCACCCCATGCTATTTGGATGATTCAAAATGGACTCCTCTCAATGCGGGGTTCAGGTGTGCCTTGAGACAAGATGTACTGGGGTGAAATGAGTATGCTTGCATTGTGTGTCCCAATTGGCACATGGCATTTAGAACTCAGACATTGTCAGAATGAATATTGTTCTTTATAGAGGTGGGTTAGAGGTATTTGGAATAACATAGCAAAGGTTTGGGACATATAACGGCTGCCCCATCCTGTTGCTGCTTAGATCATTCTTATATAATTCAGAAAAGAGAAGAAGAAGAAGAAGAAGAAGAAGAAGAAGAAGAAGAAGAAGAAGAAGAAGAAGAAGAAGAAGAAGAAGAAGAAGAAGAAGAATGATTGACAAAAATGTTTCTAATCACATAATAATATGTATTTATATAATCCTCTGCAGAAACAAATGGATGGAAGTTGATATTGTCTCCAAAGCCAAAATGCTAGGTAAATGTGAGTGGAGGCAATGTAATTTTGTTGAAGAATGGTTAATACCGAGAGTATATTTTTTTTTTGGGGGGGGGGGGGGGGGGGATGGATCAGCTTAATATTGCAGATAGATTGTATCTTCTATCAATGTAATTGTCTGCATCACTTCCAATCCCCCATGTTTTTTATATATATACTCCCCTTTATTACTTTTCAACCCCGCCATCCTTTCCCTACTAAATTAGTGAACAACAATGCCCAGGCCTCTACTTCCGGTCTATACTTACTATCTACCCCTTATGGACACAGTCAATTTTACAATAATTATATTCTATTTGTATTTGTATTAATTTTTTGCTCCTGAACTTCTTCTACTCTCAACCTCTCCGATCATTTTCATGATGTCCATCCGGTTTGCTTCTATATGCCGTATCTTTCTAACTGTGCTCTCTCCCAAAAGCTCCCAACATACAACCTATATACTTATTATGGACACAGTATGCTTACATTATTAGCTATCTTTGTTATTATTTGTTGTTATTTGTTATTAGTCCCATCCTTCAACTCCATTCAATACCTCCCATCTATCTCTTAACACCATCCATATAGGATTTCTATTTGCCATATATATTTCAACCGTACTGTGATGTTTTACAAAAGTTCTGAACCTTTCTATTCTCATTGCTTCTACAGATTGTGAATTAAAAATACTTTTTTTTGCTAAAAGTATTATTATATTATTGATCGATTGACTATGACTTTTCAGATCACCCAGTAGTGCTATCTGCAGGGTTAGCTCCAGGTAAATATTGCAATCCTTTAGCCATTCCTGGACCTGTGTCCAGAAACAAGCTACAAATGGACAGAACCAAAACAAATGATCTAATGATTCTGTCTCTTCACAGCAAAATGTTCAGAGCTGGGAAGAGGTCCTGCTGTTTGTTTGTTTGTTGAATAAAGTGATTTCAATCAATTTAACCTACAGCTGCTGTCTATTGACCATTCACTCTGTCTTGATAAATATTTTATATTTACCATCATGTTTTTTAAATTACATATTGGATGCAGAAGAGCTATTTGTTTTTATATAGCCTAAGATCTTACTCCAAAAATGAAGTAGATAAGAGAGAGAGAGAGAGATAGAGAGGAAGAGAGAGAAAAGGAGAGAGAGGAAGAGAGAGACCTAGGGAGAGAGGGAGAGAGAGACCTAGGGAGAGAGGGAGAGAGAGACCTAGGGAGAGAGGGAGAGAGAGACCTAGGGAGAGAGAGAGGAAGAGAGAGACCTAGGGAGAGAGAGAGGAAGAGAGAGACCTAGGGAGAGAGGGAGGAAGAGAGAGACCTAGGGAGAGAGGGAGAGCACTTTTCACCCTATTTTATGTGCAGAGATTATCTAAAAATCTATTTCAAAAGAGCAATTTGTGTTTGGGCTTTCTGAACCATGTGACTACAGAAACATCAAACTCACATGAAATACACACTCCATCACGTACACTCATCTTGTTGTCTTTCATTAGAACGGACCATAAGAACATTATAAGCCTTTTCTCTATAGCTTTTAATAAAGCCATACAGTAGTATTTACACACGTACAATGTTTGATTTAAAGTGGTGGTTAAGTATGTATGTCACTCATCACATGACCGATCTCAAAATATCTCTCTGGCTTGTTCATATTTTATGCCTTTTGCGTAATTTAAGGAAAGGAATTAGAGCATAAAATGACCCAGCTCAGCTGTGGTGGGATGGGATGGGAGCAGAGGACTGATGAAAAACAGAATAACACATTCCTTCCTTTATCTTTTCTTTCTCTCAACCCTGATGCTTAAGAAGGCTATTTTCTCATTTAGCAAGAGAGTTTAAATAAGGGATTTTAATTGCAGAATGCAGAATATTGTGGTATGAGGCTCAGACTCAATCACTGCAAACATATAACAATTCAGCTAGTGGAATTGATGAGAGAAGGTTGAGTACTTGAATACTTGAGTAGATCACACCTCTGAGACATGACTCATTGGATATTCTCTCCTCCCTCTTGCTTCACTCTGATGTTTTGAGAATGTATCTTTGCCTCCTCACTTCACTTCAACATTTCGACGAGGAAAGGAGAGAGGAGGAAAGAAGAGAGGAGGAAAGAAGAGAGAGGAGGAAAGGAGAGAGGAGAGAGGAGGAAAGGAGAGAGGAGAGAGGAGGAAAGGAGAGAGGAGGAAATAAGAGAGAGGAGGAAAGGAGAGAGGAGAGAGGAGGAAAGGAGAGAGGACGAAATAAGAGAGAGGAGGAAATAAGAGAGGAGAGAGGAGGAAAGGAGAGAGGAGGAAAGGAGAGAGGAGAGAGGAGGAAAGGAGAGAGGAGGAAAGAAGAGAGAGGAGAAAAGCAGAGAGGAGACAAGGAGTGAGAGTAGGAAAGGAGAGAGGAGGAAAGGAGAGAGGAGAGAGGAGGAAAGGAGAGAGGAGAGAGGAGGAAAGGAGAGAGGAGGAAATAAGAGAGAGGAGGAAAGGAGAGAGGAGAGAGGAGGAAAGGAGAGAGGAGGAAAGAAGAGAGAGGAGAAAAGCAGAGAGGAGACAAGGAGTGAGAGTAGGAAAGGAGGAGAGAGGAGGAAAGAAGAGAGAGGAGGAAAGGAGAGAGGAGGAAAGGAGGGAGGAGACAAGGAGTGAGAGTAGGAAAGGAGAGAGGAGGAAAGGAGAGAGGAGGTAAGGAGAGAGGAGAAAAAGAAGAGAGAGGGGGAAAGAAGAGAGAGGAGGAAATGAGAGAGGAGGAAAGAAGAGAGAAGAGGAAAGGAGAGAGGAGGTAAGGAGAGAGGAGAAAAAGAAGAGAGAGGGGGAAAGGAGAGAAAGGAGGAAAGGAGAGAGGAGGAAAGAAGAGAGAGGAGGAAAGAAGAGAGAGGAGGGAAGGAGAGAGGAGAGAGGAGGAAAGGAGAGAGGAGAGAGGAGGAAAGGAGAGAGGAGAGAGGAGGAAAGGAGAGAGGAGGAAATAAGAGAGAGGAGGAAAGGAGAGAGGAGAGAGGAGGAAAGGAGAGAGGACGAAATAAGAGAGAGGAGGAAATAAGAGAGGAGAGAGGAGGAAAGGAGAGAGGAGGAAAGGAAAGGAGAGAGGAGAGAGGAGGAAAGGAGAGAGGAGGAAAGAAGAGAGAGGAGAAAAGCAGAGAGGAGACAAGGAGTGAGAGTAGGAAAGGAGAGAGGAGGAAAGGAGAGAGGAAGAGAGGAGGAAAGGAGAGAGGAGAGAGGAGGAAAGGAGAGAGGAGGAAATAAGAGAGAGGAGGAAAGGAGAGAGGAGAGAGGAGGAAAGGAGAGAGGAGGAAAGAAGAGAGAGGAGAAAAGCAGAGAGGAGACAAGGAGTGAGAGTAGGAAAGGAGAGAGGAGGAAAGAAGAGAGAGGAGGAAAGGAGAGAGGAGGAAAGGAGGGAGGAGACAAGGAGTGAGAGTAGGAAAGGAGAGAGGAGGAAAGGAGAGAGGAGGTAAGGAGAGAGGAGAAAAAGAAGAGAGAGGGGGAAAGAAGAGAGAGGAGGAAATGAGAGAGGAGGAAAGAAGAGAGAAGAGGAAAGGAGAGAGAGGAGGAAAGGAGAGAGGAGGAAAGAGAGAGAGGAGGAAAGGAGAGAGAGGAGGAAAGGAGAGAGGAGGAAAGGAGAGAGAGGAGGAAAGGAGAGAGGAGACAAGGAGAGAGGAGGAAAGGAGAGAGGAGGAAAGGAGAGAGAAGAGACAAGGAGGGAGGAGACAAGGAGAAGGAGAGGAGACAAGGAGAAAGACGTGAGAAAGGACATTGGAGTCTAAGCGTCAACAACACTAACATAATCCCACAGAAAGAAGAAACTAGATTGGTGATTTATTTCACATATCTGGAAAATAATTCCTCAAACTCATAGCAGGCCTAAAGATCCAATATCATATTGCTTGTCTCAGGCTTTGTACCAAATTGCACCTCTTCCCTATACAGTGCATTATTTCTGACCAGGGCCCATAGCGGATAGGAAGCCATTTGGGACGGAACCTCCTAAATAAATTCCATCTAAAGGCTTTGATCAGAAGGATGAAAGATGGTGAGAATTGAGTCAGGAGGGGTGCTTGGTTATCAGTAACACTGCTGAGAGCTGTATCTGGTGGCATAATACAGAGAGCTGTAACTAGTCGTATAGTCATCAGAGAGCTGTAACTAGTCGTATAGTCATCAGAGAGCTGTAACTAGTCGTATCGTCATCAGAGAGTGTCGTGACGTGACTTACTTTAATGTATGACTGTTATTTATCGAATAACATAACTATGTTTAATTGTCACTCGATTATGTAACAATTAACTCATTAGGAATTTGGGGCACCACGGAAGCAGATGTTTAACGAGTTACCATCAACCAAATTAAACTCTTAGAAGATATATATGTTATATATAAATCGATAACAGTCACTTATTAAATAATTACCTTTTATCAGTCTCATTCTGAACGTGGCATAATCCTTGAACCTGTAAAAACCCTAACCTTATTGATGAATCAGCAATACACAAAATGTCTTAATTATTTATTTACTAACTACTAACTCCTCTGTCGCTGTTGTCAAGGGCCATTTGACTTGTTAGGTCTCTAACCTTCTGACTGATTGTCTGGACTGACTGTTGCTGGCATTGGTACTGGTACTCAAGGGGACCAGTTATCCTACCGATTTATTCTGAAATGTTATCCTACCGAAATACATGATTAGAGAATTTTACTAGTTGTGTTGTAGTTGAAACTACACATGGCAAGGAATGATTATTGTTGCCATTTCTTTTGGAGGTGGAAAGTCCACTGGAGTTCTTTTACAACCAGTGTGGTACACCTCAGTAAAAAAAAATTACTTGTTTTAAAAAATTCAAAAAAATAAACAAAGGAAAAGTGGTGCGTGCATATGTATTCACCCCCTTCGCTATGAAGCCCATAAATAAGATCTGGTGCAACCAATTACCTTCAGAAGTCACATAAGTAGTTCAATAAAGTCCACCTGTTTGCAATCTAAGTGTCACATGATCTCAGTATATATACACCTGTTCTGAAAGGCCACAGAGTCTGCAACACCACTAAGCAAGGGGCACCACCAAGCAAGCGGCACCATGAAGACCAAGGAGCTCTCCAAACAGGTCAGGGACAAAGTTGTGGAGAAGTACAGATCAGGGTTGGGTTACAAAAAAATATCTGAAACTTTGAACATCCCACAGAGCACCATTAAATCCATTATAAAAAATGGAAAGAATATGGCACCACAACAAACACGCCAAGAGAGGGCCGCCCACCAAAACTCACGGACCAAGCAAGGAGGGCATTCATCAGAGAGGCAACAAAGAGACCAAAGATAACCCTGAAAGAACTGCAAAGCTCCACAGCGGAGATTGGAGTATCTGTCCATAGGACCACTTTAAGCCGTACACTCCACAGAGCTGGGCTTTACGGAAGAGTGGCCAGAAAAAAACCCATTGCTTAAAGAAAAAAATAAGCAAACACGTTTGGTGTTTGCCAAAAGCCATGTGTGAGACTCCCCAAACATATGGAAGAAGGTACTCTGGTCAGATGAGACTAAAATTGAGCTTTCTGGCCATCAAGGAAAACGCTACGTCTGGCGCAATCCCAACACCTCTCATCACCCGAGAACACCATCCCCACAGTGAAGCATGGTGGTGGCAGCATCATGCTGTGGGGATGTTTTTCATCAGCAGGGACTGGGAAACTGGTCAGAATTGAAGGAATGATGGATGACGCTAATTTCAGGGAAATTCTTGAGGGAAACCTTTTTCAGTCTTCCAGAGATTTGAGACTGGGACGGAGGTTCACCTTCCAGCAGGACAATGACCCTAAGCATACTGCTAAAGCAACACTCGAGTGGTTTAAGGGGAAACATTTAAATGTCTTGGAATGGCCTAGTCAAAACCCAGACCTCAATCCAATCCAGATGATTTTTGAACAGCGCCGGAGAAGATGGCTGCCGTTTTACAGCCCTCTAACCAACCCTCTAACCAATTGTACTATTATGTGTGTTTTTCTGCGTTATTTGTAATTTATTTTGTACATAACGTTTCTGCCATCGTCTCTTATAACCAAAAAGAGCTTCTGGATATCAGGACAGCGATTACTCACCTCGCATTGGACGAAGATTTTTTCTTCAACGAGGCGGCCGCGAAGGATATCATACAGACACCCGACAAGGCCCAAATCCCCGTCATTCGCGTGAGGAAGAGACGGAGATATCGCGGACGCAGATCCGGGTGCCTTGTAAGGATCCGACGGCGAGCGAGTAAACTGCCTCTACCATCAATCCTATTAGCCAACGTTCAAGCTTTTGAGAATAAAATGGACGATTTAAGATTACGGTTATCCTACCAACGGGACATTAAAAACTGTAATATCTTATGTTTCACGGAGTCGTGGCTGAACGACAACAATGATAACATTCAGCTAGCAGGCTATACGCTACATCGGCAGGACAGAACGGCAGACTCTGGTAAGACAAGGGGTGGCGGTCTGTGCTGTGTATATTTGTAAACAACAGCTGGTGCACAAAATCAAATACTAAGGAAGTCTCGAGGTTTTGCTCGCCCGAGGTAGAGTATCTTATGATAAGCTGTAGACCACACTATTTACCAAGAGAGTTTTCATCTATATTTTTCATAGCTGTCTATTTACCACCACAAACCAATGCTGGCATTAAGATTGCACTGAATGAGTTATACAAGGCCATTAATCAACAGGAAAACGCTCATCCAGATGCAGCGCTCCTAGTGGCCGGGGACTTTAATGCAGGGAAACTTAAATCCGTTCTACCACCTTTACTCCACACACAGAGACGCATGCAAAGCTCTCCCTCGCCCTCCATTTGGCAAATCTGACCATAACTCTATCCTCCTGATTCCTGCTTATAAGCAAAAACTGAAGCAGGAAGCACCAGTGATTCGGTTAATAAAAAAGTGGTCAGATGACGCAGATGCTAAGCTACAGGACTGTTTTGCTAGCACAGACTGGAACATGTTCCGGGATTCTTCAGACAGCATTGAGGAGTACACCACATCAGTCACTGGCTTCATCAATAAGTGCATCGATGATGTCGTCCCCACAGTGACCGTACGTACATACCCCAACCAGAAGCCATGGATTACAGGAAACATCCGCACTGAGCTAAAGGGTAGAGCTGCCGCTTTCAAGGAACGGGACTCTAACCCGGACGCTTATAAGAAATCCCGCTATGACCTCCGACGAACCATCAAACAGGCAAAGAGTCAATACAGGTCTAAGATTGAATCATACTACACTGGCTCTGACGCTCGTCGGATGTGGCAGGGCTTGAAAACTATTACAGACTACAAAGGGAAGCACAGCCGCGAGCTGCCCAGTGACACAAGCCTACCAGACGAGCTAAACCACTTCTATGCTCGCTTTGAGGCAAGCAACACTGAAGCATGCATGAGAGCACCAGCTGTTCCGGATGACTATGTGATCACGCTCTCCGTAGCCGATGTGAGTAAGACAGACTTTTAAGCAGGTCAACATTCACAAGGCCGCAGGGCCAGACGGATTACCAGGACGTGTACTCCGAGCATGTGCTGACCAACTGGCAAGTGTCTTCACTGACATTTTCAACATGTCCCTGACTGAGTCTGTAATACCAACATGTTTCAAGCAGACCACCATAGTCCCCGTGCCCAAGAACTATAAGATAACCTGCCTAAATGACTACCGACCCGTAGCACTGACATCTGTAGCCATGAAGTGCTTTGAAAGACTGGTCATGGCTCACATCAACAGCATAATCCCAGAAACCCTAGACCCACTCCAATTTGCATACAGCCCCAACAGATCCACAGATGATGCAATCTCTATCGCACTCCACACTGCCCTTTCCCACCTGGACAAGAGGAACACCTACGTGAGAATGCTATTCATTGACTACAGCTCAGCATTCAACACCATAGTGCCCTCTAAGCTCATCACTAAGCTAAGGATCCTGGGACTAAACACCTCCCTCTGCACTGGATCCTGGACTTCCTGACGGGCCGCCCCCAGGTGGTAAGGGTAGGTAACAACACATCTGCCACACTGATCCTCAACACGGGGGCCCCTCAGGGGTGCGTGCTCAGTCCCCTC
Organism: Coregonus ussuriensis; assembly: GCA_031479575.1. Lineage (NCBI taxonomy): Eukaryota > Metazoa > Chordata > Actinopteri > Salmoniformes > Salmonidae > Coregonus > Coregonus ussuriensis. The sequence goes on along the minus strand of CM062491.1, from coordinate 8,420,653 downwards.
CTGTACTCTCTGTTCACCCATGACTGCATGGCCAGGCACGACTCCAACACCATCATTAAGTTTGCCGATGACACAACAGTGGTAGGCCTGATCACCGACAACGATGAGACAGCCTATAGGGAGGAGGTCAGAGATCTGGCCGTGTGGTGCCAGGACAACAACCTCTCCCTCAACGTGACCAAGACAAAGGAGATGATTGTGGACTACAGGAAAAAAAAGAGGACTGAGCACGCCCCCATTCTCATCGACGGGGCTGTAGAGGAACAGGTTGAGAGCTTCAAGTTCCTTGGTGTCCACATCACCAACGAACTATCATGGTCCAAACACACCAAGACAGTCGTGAAGAGGGCACGACACGACAAAGCCTATTCCCCCTCAGGAGACTAAAAAGATTTGGCATGGGTCCTCAGATCCTCAAAAAATTCTACAGCTGCACCATCGAGAGCATCCTGACTGGTTGCATCACCGCCTGGTATGGCAACTGCTTGGCCTCTGACCGCAAGGCACTACAGAGGGTAGTGCGTACAGCCCAGTACATCACTGGGGCAAAGCTTCCTGCCATCCAGGACCTCTATACCAGGCGGTGTCAGAGGAAGGCCCTCAAAATTGTCAAAGACTCCAGCCACCCTAGTCATAGACTGTTCTCTCTGCTACCGCATGGCAAGCGGTACCGGAGTGCCAAGTCAGGGTCCAAAAGACTTCTCAACAGCTTCTACCCCCAAGCCATAAGACTCCTGAACAGCTAATCATGGCTACCCGGACTATTTGCACTGCCCCCCCACCCCATCCTTTTTACGCTGCTGCTACTCTGTTAAGTATTTATGCAATGCATAGTCACTTTAACTCTACCCACATGTACATATTACCTCAACTACCTCAACTAGCCGGTGCCCCCGCACATTGACTCTGCAACGGTACCCCCCTGTATATATAGCCTCCCTACTGTCACTTTATTTTACTTCTGCTCTTTTTTTCTCAACACTTTTTTTTGTTGTTGTTTTATTCTTACTTTTTTTGTTTAAAATAAATGCACTGTTGGTTAAGGGCTGTAAGTAAGCATTTCACTGTAATGTCTGCACCTGTTGTATTCGACGCATGTGACCAATAAAATTTGATTTGATTTGATTTGATTTGATTTGAATATGTGGTATGACTTAAAGATTGCTGTACACCAGCGGAACTCATCCAACCTGAAAGTGCTGGAGCAGTTTTGCCTTGAAGAATGGGCAAAGATCCCAGTGGCTAGATGTGCCAAGCTTATAGAGACATACCCCAAGAGACTTGCAGCTGTAATTGCTGTAAAAGGTGGCTCTACAAAGTATTGACTTTGTGGGGGGTGAATAGTTATGCACGCTCAAGTTTGTGCTTGGTAACAAAGAGAGCTATATCTGGTGGCATAATCATCAGAGAGCTGTTTCTAGTGGTATAATACAAAGATGTATATCTAGTGGTATAATCATCAGAGAGCTGTATCTAGTGGTATAATCATCAGATAGCTGTATTTAGTGGTATAATCATCAGAGATCTGTATCTAGTGGTATAATACAAAGATGTATATCTAGTGGTATAATCATCAGAGAGCTGTATCTAGTGGTATAATCATCAGAGAGCTGTATTTAGTGGTATAATCATCAGAGAGCTGTATCTAGTGGTATAATACAAAAATGTATATCTAGTGGTATAATCATCAGAGAGCTGTATCTAGTGGTATAATCATCAGAGAGCTGTATTTAGTAGTATAATCATCAGAGAGCTGTATTTAGTGGTATAATCATCAGAGAGCTGTTTCTAGTGGTATAATACAAAGATGTATATCTAGTGGTATAATCATCAAAGAGCTGTATCTAGTGGTATAATCATCAGAGAGCTGAATCTAGTGGTATAATCATCAGATAGCTGTATTTAGTGGTATAATCATCAGAGAGCTGTATCTAGAGATATAATCATCAGAGAGCTGTTTCTAGTTATATAATCATCAGAGAGCTGTATCTAGTGATAAAATACAGAGATAAGTATCTAGTGGTATAATCGTCAGAGAGATGTATCTAGTGATATAATACAGAGGGCTGTATCTAGTGGTATAATCATCAGAGAGATGTATCTAGTGATATAATACAGAGGGCTGTATCTAGTGGTATAATCATCAAAGAGCTGTATCAAGTGATATAATACAGAGAGATGTATCTAGTTATATAATCATCAGAGAGCTGTATCTAGTGATATAATACAGAGAGATGTATCTAGTGGTATAATCATCAGAGAGCAGTATCTAGTGGTATAATCATCAGAGAGCTGTATCTAGTGATATAATCATCAGAGAGCTGTATCTAGTGATATAATCATCAGAGAGCTGTATCTAGTGGTATAACCGTCAAAGAGCTGTATCTAGTTGTATAATACAGAGAGCTGTATCTAGTGGTATAATCATCAGAGAGCTGTATCTAGTGGTATAATCATCAGAGAGCTGTATCTAGTGGTATAATCTTCAGAGAGCTGTATCTAGTGATATAATCATCAGAGAGCTGTATCTAGTGGTATAATAGTCAAAGAGCTGTATCTAGTTGTATAATACAGAGAGCTGTATCTAGTGGTATAATCATCAGATAGCTGTATCTAGTGGTATAATCATCAGATAGCTGTATCTAGTGGTATAATCGTCAGAGAGCTGTATCTAGTGATATAATCACCAGAGAGCTGTATCTAGTGGTATAATATAGAGAGCTGTATCTAGTGGTATAATTATCAGACAGCTGTATTTAGTGATATAATACAGAGAGCTGTATCTAGTGGTATAATCATCAGAGAGATGTATCTAGTGATATAATACAGAGGGCTGTATCTAGTGGTATAATCATCAGAGAGATGTATCTAGTGATATAATACAGAGGGCTGTATCTAGTGGTATAATCATCAAAGAGCTGTATCAAGTGATATAATACAGAGAGATGTATCTAGTTATATAATCATCAGAGAGCTGTATCTAGTGATATAATACAGAGAGATGTATCTAGTGGTATAATCATCAGAGAGCAGTATCTAGTGGTATAATCATCAATGAGCTATATCTAGTGTTATAATCACCAGAGAGCTGTATCTAGTGATATAATACAGAGAGCTGTATCTAGTGGTATAATCATCAGAGAGATGTATCTGATAGTATAATACAGAGAGCTGTGTCTAGTGGTATAATCATCAGAGAGCTGTACATAGTAGTACAATCGTCAAAGAGCTGTATCTAGTTGTATAATAAAGAGAGCTGTATCTACTGATATAATCATCAGAGAGCTGTATCTAGTGGTATAATCATCAGAGAGCAGTATCTAGTGGTATAATCATCAATGAGCTATATCTAGTGTTATAATCACCAGAGAGCTGTATCTAGTGATATAATACAGAGAGCTGTATCTAGTGGTATAATCATCAGAGAGATGTATCTGGTAGTATAATACAGAGAGCTGTGTCTAGTGGTATAATCATCAGAGAGCTGTACATAGTAGTACAATCGTCAAAGAGCTGTATCTAGTTGTATAATACAGAGAGCTTTATCTACTGATATAATCATCAGAGAGCTGCATCTAGTGATATAATACAGAGAGCTGTATCTAGTGGTATAATCATCAGAGAGATGTATCTGATAGTATAATACAGAGAGCTGTGTCTAGTGGTATAATCATCAGAGAGCTGTACATAGTAGTACAATCGTCAAAGAGCTGTATCTAGTTGTATAATACAGAGAGCTGTATCTACTGATATAATCATCAGAGAGCTGTATCTAGTGGTATAATCATCAGAGAGCAGTATCTAGTGGTATAATCATCAATGAGCTATATCTAGTGTTATAATCAACATAGAGCTGTATCTAGTGATATAATACGGAGAGCTGTATCTAGTGGTATAATCATCAGAGAGATGTATCTGGTAGTATAATACAGAGAGCTGTGTCTAGTGGTATAATCATCAGAGAGCTGTACATAGTAGTACAATCGTCAAAGAGCTGTATCTAGTTGTATAATACAGAGAGCTGTATCTACTGATATAATCATCAGAGAGCTGTATCTAGTGGTATAATCATCAGAGAGCTGTTTCTATTGGTATAATACAAAGATGTCTATCTAGTGGTATAATCATCAGAGAGCTGTATCTAGTGGTATAATCATCAGAGAGCTGTATCTAGTGGTATAATCAGTAGAGAGCTGTATCTAGTGGTATAATCATCAGAGCTGTATCTAGTGATATAATCATCAGAGAGCTGTATCTAGTGATATAATCATCAGAGAGCTGTATCTAGTGATATAATACAGAGAGCTGTATCTAGTGGTATAATCATCAGAGAGCTGTATCTAGTGATATAATCATCAGAGAGCTGTATCTAGTGGTATAATCATCAGAGAGCTGTATCTAGTGGTATAATCATCAAAGAGCTGTATCTAGTGGTATAATCATCAGAGAGCTGTATCTAGTGGTATAATACAGAGAGCTGTATCTACTGGTATAATCATCAGAGAGCTGTATCTAGTGATATAATCATCAGAGAGCTGTATCTAGTGGTATAATCATCAGAGAGATGTATCTAGTGATATAATACAGAGGGCTGTATCTAGTGGTATAATCATCAGAGAGCTGTATCTAGTGGTATAATACAGAGAGCTGTATCTAGTGATATAATCATCAGAGAGCTGTATCTAGTGGTATAATACAGAGATATGTATCTAGTGGTATAATTATCAGAGAGCTGTGTCTAGTGGTATAATCATCAGAGAGATGTATCTAGAAGTATAATCGTCAAAGAGCTGTATCTAGTGGTATAATCATCAGAGCTGTATCTAGTGATATAATCATCAGAGAGCTGTATCTAGTGGTATAATCATCAGAGAGCTGTATCTAGTGATATAATCATCAGAGAGCTGTATCTAGTGGTATAATCATCAAAGAGCTGTATCTAGTTGTATAATACAGAGAGCTGTATCTAGTGGTATAATCATCAGAGAGCTGTATCTAGTGGTATAATCATCAGATAGCTGTATCTAGTGGTATAATCGTTCAGAGAGCTGTATCTAGTGGTATAATCATCAGAGAGCTGAATATATTGGTATAATACAGAGAGCTGTATCTAGTGATATAATCATCAGAGAGCTGTATCTAGTGGTATAATCATCAGAGAGCTGTATCTAGTGGTATAATCATCAAAGAGCTGTATCAAGTGATATAATACAGAGAGCTGTATCTAGTGTTATAATACAGAGAGCTGTATCTAGTGATATAATACAGAGAGATGTATCTATTGGTATAATCATCAGAGAGCTGTATCTAGTGGTGTAATCATCAATGAGCTATATCTAGTGTTATAATCACCAGAGAGCTGTATCTAGTGATATAATACAGAGAGATATATCTAGTGATACAATACAGAGAGGTGTATCTAGTGGTATAATCATCAGAGAGATGTATCTAGTAGTATAATACAGAGAGCTCAGAGCTGTACATAGTAGTACAATCGTCAAAGAGCTATATCTAGTTGTATAATACAGAGAGCTGTATCTACTGATATAATCATCAGAGAGCTGTATCTAGTGATATAATACAGAGAGCTGTATCTAGTGGTATAATCATCAGAGAGCTGTATCTAGTGATATAATCATCAGAGAGCTGTATCTAGTGGTATAATCATCAGAGAGCTGTATCTAGTGATATAATCATCAGAGAGCTGTATCTAGTGGTATATTCGTCTCGTCAAAGAGCTGTATCTAGTTGTATAATACAGAGAGCTGTATCTAGTGGTATAATCATCAGAGAGCTGTATCTAGTGGTATAATCATCAGATAGCTGTATCTAGTGGTATAATCGTCAGAGAGCTGTATCTAGTGGTATAATCATCAGAGAGCTGTATATATTGGTATAATACAGAGAGCTGTATCTAGTGATATAATCATCAGAGAGCTGTATCTAGTGGTATAATCATCAGAGAGCTGTATCTAGTGGTATAATCATCAAAGAGCTGTATCAAGTGATATAATACAGAGAGCTGTATCTAGTGGTATAATACAGAGAGCTGTATCTAGTGATATAATACAGAGAGATGTATCTATTGGTATAATCATCAGAGAGCTGTATCTAGTGGTGTAATCATCAATGAGCTATATCTAGTGTTATAATCACCAGAGAGCTGTATCTAGTGATATAATACAGAGAGATATATCTAGTGATACAATACAGAGAGGTGTATCTAGTGGTATAATCATCAGAGAGATGTATCTAGTAGTATAATACAGAGAGCTGTGTCTAGTGGTATAATCATCAGAGAGCTGTACATAGTAGTACAATCGTCAAAGAGCTATATCTAGTTGTATAATACAGAGAGCTGTATCTACTGATATAATCATCAGAGAGCTGTTTCTAGTGGTATAATACAAAGATGTCTATCTAGTGGTATAATCATCAAAGAGCTGTATATAGTGGTATAATCTTCAGAGAGCTGTATCTAGTGGTATAATCATCAGGGAGCTGTATACAGTGGTATAATCATCAGAGCTGTATCTAGTGATATAATCATCAGAGAGCTGTATCTAGTGGTATAATCATCAGAGAGCTGTATCTAGTTGTATAATACAGAGAGCTGTATCTAGTAGTATAATCATCAGAGAGCTGTATCTAGTGATATAATACAGAGAGCTGTATCTAGTTGTATAATACAGAGAGCTGTATCTAGTAGTATAATCATCAGAGAGCTATATCTAGTGGTATAATCAGTAGAGAGCTGTATCTAGTGGTATAATCATCAGAGCTGTATCTAGTGATATAATCATCAGAGAGCTGTATCTAGTTGTATAATACAGAGAGCTGTATCTAGTAGTATAATCATCAGAGAGCTGTATCTAGTGGTATAATCTTCAGAGGGCTGTATCTAGTGGTATAATCATCAGAGTGCTGTATCTAGTGATATAATCATCAGAGAGCTGTATCTAGTGGTATAATCATCAGAGAGCTGTATCTAGTGATATAATACAGAGAGCTGTATCTATGGGTATGATAATCAGAGAGCTGTATCTAGTGATATAATCATCAGAGAGCTGTATCTAGTGGTATAATCATCAGAGAGCTGTAACTAGTGGTATAATCATCAAAGAGCTGTATCTAGTGGTATAATCATCAGAGAGCTGTATCTAGTGATATAATCATCAGAGAGGAGAGCTGTTTCTAGTTATATAATCATCAGAGAGCTGTATCTAGTGATAAAATACAGAGAGAAGTATCTAGTGGTATAATCGTCAGAGAGATGTATCTAGTGGTATAATCACCAGAGAGCTGTATCTGGTGGTATAATACAAATATGTCTATCTAGTGGTATAATCATCAGAGAGCTGTGTCTAGTGGTATAATCATCAGAGAGATGTATCTAGTAGTATAATCGTCAAAGAGCTGTATCTAGTGGTATAATCATCAGAGCTGTATCTAGTGATATAATCATCAGAGAGCTGTATCTAGTGGAATAACCATCAGAGAGCTGTATCTAGTGATATAATCATCAGAGAGCTGTATAATCATCAGAGAGCTGTATCTAGTGGTATAACCGTCAAAGAGCTGTATCTAGTTGTATAATACAGAGAGCTGTATCTAGTGGTATAATCTTCAGAGAGCTGTATCTAGTGGTATAATAGTCAAAGAGCTGTATCTAGTTGAATACAGAGAGCTGTATCTAGTGGTATTATCATCAGAGAGCTGTATCTAGTGGTATAATCATCAGATAGCTGTATCTAGTGATATAATCAACAGAGAGCTGTATCTAGTGGTATAATATAGAGAGCTGTATCTAGTGGTATAATTATCAGACAGCTGTATTTAGAGATATAATACAGAGAGCTGTATCTAGTGGTATAATCATCAGAGAGATGTATATAGTGATATAATACAGAGGGCTTTATCTAGTGGTATAATCATCAGAGAGATGTATCTAGTGATATAATACAGAGGGCTGTATCTAGTGGTATAATCATCAGACAGCTGTATCTAGTGGTTTAATCATCAAAGAGCTGTATCAAGTGATATAAAACAGAGATATGTATCTAGTTATATAATCATCAGAGAGCTGTATCTAGTGATATAATACAGAGATATGTATCTAGTGGTATAATCATCAGAGAGCAGTATCTAGTGGTATAATCATCAATGAGCTATATCTAGTGTTATAATCACCAGAGAGCTGTATCTAGTGGTATAATCATCAGAGAGCTGTATCTAGTGATATAATCATCAGAGAGCTGTATCTAGTGATATAATCATCAGAGAGCTGTATCTAGTGGTATAACCGTCAAAGAGCTGTATCTAGTTGTATAATACAGAGAGCTGTATCTAGTGGTATAATCATCAGATAGCTGTATCTAGTGGTATAATCATCAGATAGCTGTATCTAGTGGTATAATCGTCAGAGAGCTGTATCTAGTGATATAATCACCAGAGAGCTGTATCTAGTGGTATAATATAGAGAGCTGTATCTAGTGGTATAATTATCAGACAGCTGTATTTAGTGATATAATACAGAGAGCTGTATCTAGTGGTATAATCATCAGAGAGATGTATCTAGTGATATAATACAGAGGGCTGTATCTAGTGGTATAATCATCAGAGAGATGTATCTAGTGATATAATACAGAGGGCTGTATCTAGTGGTATAATCATCAAAGAGCTGTATCAAGTGATATAATACAGAGAGATGTATCTAGTTATATAATCATCAGAGAGCTGTATCTAGTGATATAATACAGAGAGATGTATCTAGTGGTATAATCATCAGAGAGCAGTATCTAGTGGTATAATCATCAATGAGCTATATCTAGTGTTATAATCACCAGAGAGCTGTATCTAGTGATATAATACAGAGAGCTGTATCTAGTGGTATAATCATCAGAGAGATGTATCTGATAGTATAATACAGAGAGCTGTGTCTAGTGGTATAATCATCAGAGAGCTGTACATAGTAGTACAATCGTCAAAGAGCTGTATCTAGTTGTATAATAAAGAGAGCTGTATCTACTGATATAATCATCAGAGAGCTGTATCTAGTGGTATAATCATCAGAGAGCAGTATCTAGTGGTATAATCATCAATGAGCTATATCTAGTGTTATAATCACCAGAGAGCTGTATCTAGTGATATAATACAGAGAGCTGTATCTAGTGGTATAATCATCAGAGAGATGTATCTGGTAGTATAATACAGAGAGCTGTGTCTAGTGGTATAATCATCAGAGAGCTGTACATAGTAGTACAATCGTCAAAGAGCTGTATCTAGTTGTATAATACAGAGAGCTTTATCTACTGATATAATCATCAGAGAGCTGCATCTAGTGATATAATACAGAGAGCTGTATCTAGTGGTATAATCATCAGAGAGATGTATCTGATAGTATAATACAGAGAGCTGTGTCTAGTGGTATAATCATCAGAGAGCTGTACATAGTAGTACAATCGTCAAAGAGCTGTATCTAGTTGTATAATACAGAGAGCTGTATCTACTGATATAATCATCAGAGAGCTGTATCTAGTGGTATAATCATCAGAGAGCAGTATCTAGTGGTATAATCATCAATGAGCTATATCTAGTGTTATAATCAACATAGAGCTGTATCTAGTGATATAATACGGAGAGCTGTATCTAGTGGTATAATCATCAGAGAGATGTATCTGGTAGTATAATACAGAGAGCTGTGTCTAGTGGTATAATCATCAGAGAGCTGTACATAGTAGTACAATCGTCAAAGAGCTGTATCTAGTTGTATAATACAGAGAGCTGTATCTACTGATATAATCATCAGAGAGCTGTATCTAGTGGTATAATCATCAGAGAGCTGTTTCTATTGGTATAATACAAAGATGTCTATCTAGTGGTATAATCATCAGAGAGCTGTATCTAGTGGTATAATCATCAGAGAGCTGTATCTAGTGGTATAATCAGTAGAGAGCTGTATCTAGTGGTATAATCATCAGAGCTGTATCTAGTGATATAATCATCAGAGAGCTGTATCTAGTGATATAATCATCAGAGAGCTGTATCTAGTGATATAATACAGAGAGCTGTATCTAGTGGTATAATCATCAGAGAGCTGTATCTAGTGATATAATCATCAGAGAGCTGTATCTAGTGGTATAATCATCAGAGAGCTGTATCTAGTGGTATAATCATCAAAGAGCTGTATCTAGTGGTATAATCATCAGAGAGCTGTATCTAGTGGTATAATACAGAGAGCTGTATCTACTGGCATAATCATCAGAGAGCTGTATCTAGTGATATAATCATCAGAGAGCTGTATCTAGTGGTATAATCATCAGAGAGATGTATCTAGTGATATAATACAGAGGGCTGTATCTAGTGGTATAATCATCAGAGAGCTGTATCTAGTGGTATAATACAGAGAGCTGTATCTAGTGATATAATCATCAGAGAGCTGTATCTAGTGGTATAATACAGAGATATGTATCGAGTGGTATAATTATCAGAGAGCTGTGTCTAGTGGTATAATCATCAGAGAGATGTATCTAGAAGTATAATCGTCAAAGAGCTGTATCTAGTGGTATAATCATCAGAGCTGTATCTAGTGATATAATCATCAGAGAGCTGTATCTAGTGGTATAATCATCAGAGAGCTGTATCTAGTGATATAATCATCAGAGAGCTGTATCTAGTGGTATAATCATCAAAGAGCTGTATCTAGTTGTATAATACAGAGAGCTGTATCTAGTGGTATAATCATCAGAGAGCTGTATCTAGTGGTATAATCATCAGATAGCTGTATCTAGTGGTATAATCGTTCAGAGAGCTGTATCTAGTGGTATAATCATCAGAGAGCTGAATATATTGGTATAATACAGAGAGCTGTATCTAGTGATATAATCATCAGAGAGCTGTATCTAGTGGTATAATCATCAGAGAGCTGTATCTAGTGGTATAATCATCAAAGACAAAGAGCTGTATCAAGTGATATAATACAGAGAGCTGTATCTAGTGTTATAATACAGAGAGCTGTATCTAGTGATATAATACAGAGAGATGTATCTATTGGTATAATCATCAGAGAGCTGTATCTAGTGGTGTAATCATCAATGAGCTATATCTAGTGTTATAATCACCAGAGAGCTGTATCTAGTGATATAATACAGAGAGATATATCTAGTGATACAATACAGAGAGGTGTATCTAGTGGTATAATCATCAGAGAGATGTATCTAGTAGTATAATACAGAGAGCTCAGAGCTGTACATAGTAGTACAATCGTCAAAGAGCTATATCTAGTTGTATAATACAGAGAGCTGTATCTACTGATATAATCATCAGAGAGCTGTATCTAGTGATATAATACAGAGAGCTGTATCTAGTGGTATAATCATCAGAGAGCTGTATCTAGTGATATAATCATCAGAGAGCTGTATCTAGTGGTATAATCATCAGAGAGCTGTATCTAGTGTTATAATCATCAGAGAGCTGTATCTAGTGGTATAATCGTCAAAGAGCTGTATCTAGTTGTATAATACAGAGAGCTGTATCTAGTGGTATAATCATCAGAGAGCTGTATCTAGTGGTATAATCATCAGATAGCTGTATCTAGTGGTATAATCGTTCAGAGAGCTGTATCTAGTGGTATAATCATCAGAGAGCTGTATATATTGGTATAATACAGAGAGCTGTATCTAGTGATATAATCATCAGAGAGCTGTATCTAGTGGTATAATCATCAGAGAGCTGTATCTAGTGGTATAATCATCAAAGAGCTGTATCAAGTGATATAATACAGAGAGCTGTATCTAGTGGTATAATACAGAGAGCTGTATCTAGTGATATAATACAGAGAGATGTATCTATTGGTATAATCATCAGAGAGCTGTATCTAGTGGTGTAATCATCAATGAGCTATATCTAGTGTTATAATCACCAGAGAGCTGTATTGTATCTAGTGATATAATACAGAGAGATATATCTAGTGATACAATACAGAGAGGTGTATCTAGTGGTATAATCATCAGAGAGATGTATCTAGTAGTATAATACAGAGAGCTGTGTCTATGGTATAATCATCAGAGAGCTGTACATAGTAGTACAATCGTCAAAGAGCTATATCTAGTTGTATAATACAGAGAGCTGTATCTACTGATATAATCATCAGAGAGCTGTTTCTAGTGGTATATTACAAAGATGTCTATCTAGTGGTATAATCATCAAAGAGCTGTATATAGTGGTATAATCTTCAGAGAGCTGTATCTAGTGGTATAATCATCAGGGAGCTGTATACAGTGGTATAATCATCAGAGCTGTATCTAGTGATATAATCATCAGAGAGCTGTATCTAGTGGTATAATCATCAGAGAGCTGTATCTAGTTGTATAATACAGAGAGCTGTATCTAGTAGTATAATCATCAGAGAGCTGTATCTAGTGATATAATACAGAGAGCTGTATCTAGTTGTATAATACAGAGAGCTGTATCTAGTAGTATAATCATCAGAGAGCTATATCTAGTGGTATAATCAGTAGAGAGCTGTATCTAGTGGTATAATCATCAGAGCTGTATCTAGTGATATAATCATCAGAGAGCTGTATCTAGTTGTATAATACAGAGAGCTGTATCTAGTAGTATAATCATCAGAGAGCTGTATCTAGTGGTATAATCTTCAGAGGGCTGTATCTAGTGGTATAATCATCAGAGTGCTGTATCTAGTGATATAATCATCAGAGAGCTGTATCTAGTGGTATAATCATCAGAGAGCTGTATCTAGTGATATAATACAGAGAGCTGTATCTATGGGTATGATAATCAGAGAGCTGTATCTAGTGATATAATCATCAGAGAGCTGTATCTAGTGGTATAATCATCAGAGAGCTGTAACTAGTGGTATAATCATCAAAGAGCTGTATCTAGTGGTATAATCATCAGAGAGCTGTATCTAGTGATATAATCATCAGAGAGCTGTTTCTAGTTATATAATCATCAGAGAGCTGTATCTAGTGATAAAATACAGAGAGAAGTATCTAGTGGTATAATCGTCAGAGAGATGTATCTAGTGGTATAATCACCAGAGAGCTGTATCTGGTGGTATAATACAAATATGTCTATCTAGTGGTATAATCATCAGAGAGCTGTGTCTAGTGGTATAATCATCAGAGAGATGTATCTAGTAGTATAATCGTCAAAGAGCTGTATCTAGTGGTATAATCATCAGAGCTGTATCTAGTGATATAATCATCAGAGAGCTGTATCTAGTGGAATAACCATCAGAGAGCTGTATCTAGTGATATAATCATCAGAGAGCTGTATAATCATCAGAGAGCTGTATCTAGTGGTATAACCGTCAAAGAGCTGTATCTAGTTGTATAATACAGAGAGCTGTATCTAGTGGTATAATCTTCAGAGAGCTGTATCTAGTGGTATAATATAATAGTCAAAGAGCTGTATCTAGTTGTATAATACAGAGAGCTGTATCTAGTGGTATTATCATCAGAGAGCTGTATCTAGTGGTATAATCATCAGATAGCTGTATCTAGTGATATAATCAACAGAGAGCTGTATCTAGTGGTATAATATAGAGAGCTGTATCTAGTGGTATAATTATCAGACAGCTGTATTTAGAGATATAATACAGAGAGCTGTATCTAGTGGTATAATCATCAGAGAGATGTATATAGTGATATAATACAGAGGGCTTTATCTAGTGGTATAATCATCAGAGAGATGTATCTAGTGATATAATACAGAGGGCTGTATCTAGTGGTATAATCATCAGACAGCTGTATCTAGTGGTTTAATCATCAAAGAGCTGTATCAAGTGATATAAAACAGAGATATGTATCTAGTTATATAATCATCAGAGAGCTGTATCTAGTGATATAATACAGAGATATGTATCTAGTGGTATAATCATCAGAGTATCTAGTGGTATAATCATCAATGAGCTATATCTAGTGTTATAATCACCAGAGAGCTGTATCTAGTGGTATAATCATCAGAGAGCTGTATCTAGTGATATAATCATCAGAGAGCTGTATCTAGTGATATAATCATCAGAGAGCTGTATCTAGTGGTATAACCGTCAAAGAGCTGTATCTAGTTGTATAATACAGAGAGCTGTATCTAGTGGTATAATCTTCAGAGAGCTGTATCTAGTGGTATAATAGTCAAAGAGCTGTATCTAGTTGTATAATACAGAGAGCTGTATCTAGTGGTATAATCATCAGAGAGCTGTATCTAGTGGTATAATCATCAGATAGCTGTATCTAGTGGTATAATCATCAAAGAGCTGTATCAAGTGATATAATACAGAGAGCTGTATCTAGTGGTATAATACAGAGAGCTGTATCTAGTGATATAATACAGAGAGATGTATCTATTGGTATAATCATCAGAGAGCTGTATCTAGTGGTGTAATCATCAATGAGCTATATCTAGTGTTATAATCACCAGAGAGCTGTATCTAGTGATATAATACAGAGAGATATATCTAGTGATACAATACAGAGAGGTGTATCTAGTGGTATAATCATCAGAGAGATGTATCTAGTAGTATAATACAGAGAGCTGTGTCTATGGTATAATCATCAGAGAGCTGTACATAGTAGTACAATCGTCAAAGAGCTATATCTAGTTGTATAATACAGAGAGCTGTATCTACTGATATAATCATCAGAGAGCTGTTTCTAGTGGTATATTACAAAGATGTCTATCTAGTGGTATAATCATCAAAGAGCTGTATATAGTGGTATAATCTTCAGAGAGCTGTATCTAGTGGTATAATCATCAGGGAGCTGTATACAGTGGTATAATCATCAGAGCTGTATCTAGTGATATAATCATCAGAGAGCTGAGCTGTATCTAGTGGTATAATCATCAGAGAGCTGTATCTAGTTGTATAATACAGAGAGCTGTATCTAGTAGTATAATCATCAGAGAGCTGTATCTAGTGATATAATACAGAGAGCTGTATCTAGTTGTATAATACAGAGAGCTGTATCTAGTAGTATAATCATCAGAGAGCTATATCTAGTGGTATAATCAGTAGAGAGCTGTATCTAGTGGTATAATCATCAGAGCTGTATCTAGTGATATAATCATCAGAGAGCTGTATCTAGTTGTATAATACAGAGAGCTGTATCTAGTAGTATAATCATCAGAGAGCTGTATCTAGTGGTATAATCTTCAGAGGGCTGTATCTAGTGGTATAATCATCAGAGTGCTGTATCTAGTGATATAATCATCAGAGAGCTGTATCTAGTGGTATAATCATCAGAGAGCTGTATCTAGTGATATAATACAGAGAGCTGTATCTATTGGTATGATCATCAGAGAGCTGTATCTAGTGATGTGATATAATCATCAGAGAGCTGTATCTAGTGGTATAATCATCAGAGAGCTGTAACTAGTGGTATAATCATCAAAGAGCTGTATCTAGTGGTATAATCATCAGAGAGCTGTATCTAGTGATATAATCATCAGAGAGCTGTTTCTAGTTATATAATCATCAGAGAGCTGTATCTAGTGATAAAATACAGAGAGAAGTATCTAGTGGTATAATCGTCAGAGAGATGTATCTAGTGGTATAATCACCAGAGAGCTGTATCTGGTGGTATAATACAAATATGTCTATCTAGTGGTATAATCATCAGAGAGCTGTGTCTAGTGGTATAATCATCAGAGAGATGTATCTAGTAGTATAATCGTCAAAGAGCTGTATCTAGTGGTATAATCATCAGAGCTGTATCTAGTGATATAATCATCAGAGAGCTGTATCTAGTGGAATAACCATCAGAGAGCTGTATCTAGTGATATAATCATCAGAGAGCTGTATAATCATCAGAGAGCTGTATCTAGTGGTATAACCGTCAAAGAGCTGTATCTAGTTGTATAATACAGAGAGCTGTATCTAGTGGTATAATCTTCAGAGAGCTGTATCTAGTGGTATAATAGTCAAAGAGCTGTATCTAGTTGTATAATACAGAGAGCTGTATCTAGTGGTATTATCATCAGAGAGCTGTATCTAGTGGTATAATCATCAGATAGCTGTATCTAGTGATATAATCAACAGAGAGCTGTATCTAGTGGTATAATATAGAGAGCTGTATCTAGTGGTATAATTATCAGACAGCTGTATTTAGAGATATAATACAGAGAGCTGTATCTAGTGGTATAATCATCAGAGAGATGTATATAGTGATATAATACAGAGGGCTTTATCTAGTGGTATAATCATCAGAGAGATGTATCTAGTGATATAATACAGAGGGCTGTATCTAGTGGTATAATCATCAGACAGCTGTATCTAGTGGTTTAATCATCAAAGAGCTGTATCAAGTGATATAAAACAGAGATATGTATCTAGTTATATAATCATCAGAGAGCAGTATCTAGTGGTATAATCATCAATGAGCTATATCTAGTGTTATAATCACCAGAGAGCTGTATCTAGTGGTATAATCATCAGAGAGCTGTATCTAGTGATATAATCATCAGAGAGCTGTATCTAGTGATATAATCATCAGAGAGCTGTATCTAGTGGTATAACCGTCAAAGAGCTGTATCTAGTTGTATAATACAGAGAGCTGTATCTAGTGGTATAATCTTCAGAGAGCTGTATCTAGTGGTATAATAGTCAAAGAGCTGTATCTAGTTGTATAATACAGAGAGCTGTATCTAGTGGTATAATCATCAGAGAGCTGTATCTAGTGGTATAATCATCAGATAGCTGTATCTAGTGGTATAATCGTCAGAGAGCTGTATCTAGTGATATAATCAACAGAGAGCTGTATCTAGTGGTATAATATAGAGAGCTGTATCTAGTGGTATAATTATCAGACAGCTGTATTTAGTGATATAATACAGAGAGCTGTATCTAGTGGTATAATCATCAGAGAGATGTATCTAGTGATATAATACAGAGGGCTGTATCTAGTGGTATAATCATCAGAGAGATGTATCTAGTGATATAATACAGAGGGCTGTATCTAGTGGTATAATCATCAGAGAGCTGTATCTAGTGGTATAATACAGAGAGCTGTATCTAGTGATATAATCATCAGAGAGCTGTATCTAGTGGTATAATACAGAGATATGTATCTAGTGGTATAATTATCAGAGAGCTGTGTCTAGTGGTATAATCATCAGAGAGATGTATCTAGAAGTATAATCGTCAAAGAGCTGTATCTAGTGGTATAATCATCAGAGCTGTATCTAGTGATATAATCATCAGAGAGCTGTATCTAGTGGTATAATCATCAGAGAGCTGTATCTAGTGGTATAATCATCAGAGAGCTGTATCTAGAGTTATAATCATCAGAGAGCTGTATCTAGTGGTATAATCGTCAAAGAGCTGTATCTAGTTGTATAATACAGAGAGCTGTATCTAGTGGTATAATCATCAGAGAGCTGTATCTAGTGGTATAATCATCAGATAGCTGTATCTAGTGGTATAATCGTTCAGAGAGCTGTATCTAGTGGTATAATCATCAGAGAGCTGTATATATTGGTATAATACAGAGAGCTGTATCTAGTGATATAATCATCAGAGAGCTGTATCTAGTGGTATAATCATCAGAGAGCTGTATCTAGTGGTATAATCATCAAAGAGCTGTATCAAGTGATATAATACAGAGAGCTGTATCTAGTGGTATAATACAGAGAGCTGTATCTAGTGGTATAATCATCAGAGAGCTGTATCTAGTGGTGTAATCATCAATGAGCTATATCTAGTGTTATAATCACCAGAGAGCTGTATCTAGTGATATAATACAGAGAGATATATCTAGTGATACAATACAGAGAGGTGTATCTAGTGGTATAATCATCAGAGAGATGTATCTAGTAGTATAATACAGAGAGCTGTGTCTAGTGGTATAATCATCAGAGAGCTGTACATAGTAGTACAATCGTCAAAGAGCTATATCTAGTTGTATAACACAGAGAGCTGTATCTACTGATATAATCATCAGAGAGCTGTTTCTAGTGGTATAATACAAAGATGTCTATCTAGTGGTATAATCATCAAAGAGCTGTATATAGTGGTATAATCATCAGAGCTGTATCTAGTGATATAATCATCAGAGAGCTGTATCTAGTGGTATAATCATCAGGGAGCTGTATACAGTGGTATAATCATCAGAGCTGTATCTAGTGATATAATCATCAGAGAGCTGTATCTAGTGGTATAATCATCAGAGAACTGTATCTAGTTGTATAATACAGAGTGCTGTATCTAGTAGTATAATCATCAGAGAGCTGTATCTAGTGATATAATACAGAGAGCTGTATCTAGTTGTATAATACAGAGTGCTGTATCTAGTAGTATAATCATCAGAGAGCTGTATCTAGTTGTATAATACAGAGAGCTGTATCTAGTAGTATAATCATCAGAGAGCTGTATCTAGTGGTATAATCTTCAGAGGGCTGTATCTAGTGGTATAATCATCAGAGTGCTGTATCTAGTGATATAATCATCAGAGAGCTGTATCTAGTGGTATAATCATCAGAGAGCTGTATCTAGTGATATAATACAGAGAGCTGTATCTAGTGGTATGATAATCAGAGAGCTGTATCTAGTGATATAATCATCAGAGAGCTGTATCTAGTGGTATAATCATCAGAGAGCTGTAACTAGTGGTATAATCATCAAATAGCTGTATCTAGTGGTATAATCATCAGAGAGCTGTATCTAGTGATATAATCATCAGAGAGCTGTTTCTAGTTATATAATCATCAGAGAGCTGTATCTAGTGATAAAATACAGAGAGAAGTATCTAGTGGTATAATCGTCAGAGAGATGTATCTAGTGGTATAATCACCAGAGAGCTGTATCTGGTGGTATAATACAAATATGTCTATCTAGTGGTATAATCATCAGAGAGCTGTGTCTAGTGGTATAATCATCAGAGAGATGTATCTAGTAGTATAATCGTCAAAGAGCTGTATCTAGTGGTATAATCATCAGAGCTGTATCTAGTGATAAAATCATCAGAGAGCTGTATCTAGTGGAATAATCATCAGAGAGCTGTATCTAGTGGTATAATCATCAGAGAGCTGTATCTAGTGATATAATCATCAGAGAGCTGTATAATCATCAGAGAGCTGTATCTAGTGGTATAACCGTCAAAGAGCTGTATCTATTTATTATTATTTATTTATTTTATTTTATCTAGTTGTATAATACAGAGAGCTGTATCTAGTGGTATAATCATCAGAGAGCTGTATCTAGTGGTATAACCGTCAAAGAGCTGTATCTAGTTGTATAATACAGAGAGCTGTATCTAGTGGTATTATCATCAGAGAGCTGTATCTAGTGGTATAATCATCAGATAGCTGTATCTAGTGATATAATCAACAGAGAGCTGTATCTAGTGGTATAATATAGAGAGCTGTATCTAGTGGTATAATTATCAGACAGCTGTATTTAGTGATATAATACAGAGAGCTGTATCTAGTGGTATAATCATCAGAGAGATGTATCTAGTGATATAATACAGAGGGCTTTATCTAGTGGTATAATCATCAGAGAGATGTATCTAGTGATATAATACAGAGGGCTGTATCTAGTGGTATAATCATCAGACAGCTGTATCTAGTGGTTTAATCATCACATCAAAGAGCTGTATCAAGTGATATAATACAGAGATATGTATCTAGTTATATAATCATCAGAGAGCTGTATCTAGTGATATAATACAGAGATATGTATCTAGTGGTATAATCATCAGAGAGCAGTATCTAGTGGTATAATCATCAATGAGCTATATCTAGTGTTATAATCACCAGAGAGCTGTATCTAGTGGTATAATCACCAGAGAGCTGTATCTAGTGATATAATCATCAGAGAGCTGTATCTAGTGATATAATCATCAGAGAGCTATATCTAGTGGTATAACCGTCAAAGAGCTGTATCTAGTTGTATAATACAGAGAGCTGTATCTAGTGGTATAATCTTCAGAGAGCTGTATCTAGTGGTATAATAGTCAAAGAGCTGTATCTAGTTGTATAATACAGAGAGCTGTATCTAGTGGTATAATCATCAGAGAGCTGTATCTAGTGGTATAATCATCAGATAGCTGTATCTAGTCGTATAATATAATCGTCAGAGAGCTGTATCTAGTGATATAATCAACAGAGAGCTGTATCTAGTGGTATAATATAGAGAGCTGTATCTAGTGGTATAATTATCAGACAGCTGTATTTAGTGGTATAATACAGAGAGCTGTATCTAGTGGTATAATCATCAGAGAGATGTATCTAGTGATATAATACAGAGGGCTGTATCTAGTGGTATAATCATCAGAGAGATGTATCTAGTGATATAATACAGAGGGCTGTATCCAGTGGTATAATCATCAGACAGCTGTATCTAGTGGTTTAATCATCAAAGAGCTGTATCAAGTGATATAAAACAGAGATATGTATCTAGTTATATAATCATCAGAGAGCAGTATCTAGTGGTATAATCATCAATGAGCTATATCTAGTGTTATAATCACCAGAGAGCTGTATCTAGTGGTATAATCATCAGAGAGCTGTATCTAGTGATATAATCTTCAGAGAGCTGTATCTAGTGGTATAACCGTCAAAGAGCTGTATCTAGTTGTATAATACAGAGAGCTGTATCTAGTGGTATAATCTTCAGAGAGCTGTATCTAGTGATATAATCATCAGAGAGCTGTATCTAGTGGTATAACCGTCAAAGAGCTGTATCTAGTTGTATAATACAGAGAGCTGTATCTAGTGGTATAATCTTCAGAGAGCTGTATCTAGTGGTATAATAGTCAAAGAGCTGTATCTAGTTGTATAATACAGAGAGCTGTATCTAGTGGTATAATCATCAGAGAGCTGTATCTAGTGGTATAATCATCAGATAGCTGTATCTAGTGGTATAATCGTCAGAGAGCTGTATCTAGTGATATAATCAACAGAGAGCTGTATCTAGTGGTATAATATAGAGAGCTGTATCTAGTGGTATAATTATCAGACAGCTGTATTTAGTGATATAATACAGAGAGCTGTATCTAGTGGTATAATCATCAGAGAGATGTATCTAGTGATATAATACAGAGGGCTGTATCTAGTGGTATAATCATCAGAGAGATGTATCTAGTGATATAATACAGAGGGCTGTATCTAGTGGTATAATCATCAGAGAGCTGTATCTAGTGGTATAATACAGAGAGCTGTATCTAGTGATATAATCATCAGAGAGCTGTATCTAGTGGTATAATACAGAGATATGTATCTAGTGGTATAATTATCAGAGAGCTGTGTCTAGTGGTATAATCATCAGAGAGATGTATCTAGAAGTATAATCGTCAAAGAGCTGTATCTAGTTGTATAATACAGAGAGCTGTATCTAGTGGTATTATCATCAGAGAGCTGTATCTAGTGGTATAATCATCAGATAGCTGTATCTAGTGATATAATCAACAGAGAGCTGTATCTAGTGGTATAATATAGAGAGCTGTATCTAGTGGTATAATTATCAGAGAGCTGTATCTAGTAATATCATACAGAGAGATGTATCTAGTGGTATAATCATCAGAGAGATGTATCAAGTGATATAATACAGAGGGCTTTATCTAGTGGTATAATCATCAGAGAGATGTATCTAGTGATATAATACAGAGGGCTGTATCTAGTGGTATAATCATCAGACAGCTGTATCTAGTGGTTTAATCATCAAAGAGCTGTATCAAGTGATATAATACAGAGATATGTATCTAGTTATATAATCATCAGAGAGCTGTATCTAGTGATATAATACAGAGATATGTATCTAGTGGTATAATCATCAGAGAGCAGTATCTAGTGGTATAATCATCAATGAGCTATATCTAGTGTTATAATCACCAGAGAGCTGTATCTAGTGGTATAATCACCAGAGAGCTGTATCTAGTGATATAATCATCAGAGAGCTGTATCTAGTGATATAATCATCAGAGAGCTATATCTAGTGGTATAACCGTCAAAGAGCTGTATCTAGTTGTATAATACAGAGAGCTGTATCTAGTGGTATAATCTTCAGAGAGCTGTATCTAGTGGTATAATAGTCAAAGAGCTGTATCTAGTTGTATAATACAGAGAGCTGTATCTAGTGGTTAAATCATCAGAGAGCTGTATCTAGTGGTATAATCATCAGATAGGTGTATCTAGTCGTATAATCGTCAGAGAGCTGTATCTAGTGATATAATCAACAGAGAGCTGTATCTAGTGGTATAATATAGAGAGCTGTATCTAGTGGTATAATTATCAGACAGCTGTATTTAGTGGTATAATACAGAGAGCTGTATCTAGTGGTATAATCATCAGAGAGATGTATCTAGTGATATAATACAGAGGGCTGTATCTAGTGGTATAATCATCAGAGAGATGTATCTAGTGATATAATACAGAGGGCTGTATCCAGTGGTATAATCATCAGACAGCTGTATCTAGTGGTTTAATCATCAAAGAGCTGTATCTAGTGATATAATCATCAGAGAGCTGTATCTAGTGGTATAATCATCAGAGAGCTGTATCTAGTGATATAATCATCAGAGAGCTGTATCTAGTGGTATAATCATCAGAGAGCTGTATCTAGTGTTATAATCATCAGAGAGCTGTATCTAGTGGTATAATCGTCAAAGAGCTGTATCTAGTTGTATAATACAGAGAGCTGTATCTAGTGGTATAATCATCAGAGAGCTGTATCTAGTGGTATAATCATCAGATAGCTGTATCTAGTGGTATAATCGTTCAGAGAGCTGTATCTAGTGGTATAATCATCAGAGAGCTGTATATATTGGTATAATACAGAGAGCTGTATCTAGTGATATAATCATCAGAGAGCTGTATCTAGTGGTATAATCATCAGAGAGCTGTATCTAGTGGTATAATCATCAAAGAGCTGTATCAAGTGATATAATACAGAGAGCTGTATCTAGTGGTATAATACAGAGAGCTGTATCTAGTGGTATAATACAGAGAGATGTATCTATTGGTATAATCATCAGAGAGCTGTATCTAGTGGTGTAATCATCAATGAGCTATATCTAGTGTTATAATCACCAGAGAGCTGTATCTAGTGATATAATACAGAGAGATATATCTAGTGATACAATACAGAGAGGTGTATCTAGTGGTATAATCATCAGAGAGATGTATCTAGTAGTATAATACAGAGAGCTGTGTCTAGTGGTATAATCATCAGAGAGCTGTACATAGTAGTACAATCGTCAAAGAGCTATATCTAGTTGTATAATACAGAGAGCTGTATCTACTGATATAATCATTAGAGAGCTGTTTCTAGTGGTATAATACAAAGATGTCTATCTAGTGGTATAATCATCAAAGAGCTGTATATAGTGGTATAATCTTCAGAGAGCTGTATCTAGTGGTATAATCATCAGGGAGCTGTATACAGTGGTATAATCATCAGAGCTGTATCTAGTGATATAATCATCAGAGAGCTGTATCTAGTGGTATAATCATCAGAGAACTGTATCTAGTTGTATAATACAGAGTGCTGTATCTAGTAGTATAATCATCAGAGAGCTGTATCTAGTGATATAATACAGAGAGCTGTATCTAGTTGTATAATACAGAGTGCTGTATCTAGTAGTATAATCATCAGAGAGCTGTATCTAGTTGTATAATACAGAGAGCTGTATCTAGTAGTATAATCATCAGAGAGCTGTATCTAGTGGTATAATCATCAGAGAGCTGTATCTAGTGATATAATACAGAGAGCTGTATCTAGTGGTATGATAATCAGAGAGCTGTATCTAGTGATATAATCATCAGAGAGCTGTATCTAGTGGTATAATCATCAGAGAGCTGTAACTAGTGGTATAATCATCAAAGAGCTGTATCTAGTGGTATAATCATCAGAGAGCTGTATCTAGTGATATAATCATCAGAGAGCTGTTTCTAGTTATATAATCATCAGAGAGCTGTATCTAGTGATAAAATACAGAGAGAAGTATTTAGTGGTATAATCGTCAGAGAGATGTATCTAGTGGTATAATCACCAGAGAGCTGTATCTGGTGGTATAATACAAATATGTCTATCTAGTGGTATAATCATCAGAGAGCTGTGTCTAGTGGTATAATCATCAGAGAGATGTATCTAGTAGTATAATCGTCAAAGAGCTGTATCTAGTGGTATAATCATCAGAGCTGTATCTAGTGATAAAATCATCAGAGAGCTGTATCTAGTGGAATAATCATCAGAGAGCTGTATCTAGTGGTATAATCATCAGAGAGCTGTATCTAGTGATATAATCATCAGAGAGCTGTATAATCATCAGAGAGCTGTATCTAGTGGTATAACCGTCAAAGAGCTGTATCTAGTTGCATAATACAGAGAGCTGTATCTAGTGGTATAATCATCAGAGAGCTGTATCTAGTGGTATAACCGTCAAAGAGCTGTATCTAGTTGTATAATACAGAGAGCTGTATCTAGTGGTATAATCTTCAGAGAGCTGTATCTAGTGGTATAATAGTCAAAGAGCTGTATCTAGTTGTATAATACAGAGAGCTGTATCTAGTGGTATTATCATCAGAGAGCTGTATCTAGTGGTATAATCATCAGATAGCTGTATCTAGTGATATAATCAACAGAGAGCTGTATCTAGTGGTATAATATAGAGAGCTGTATCTAGTGGTATAATTATCAGACAGCTGTATTTAGTGATATAATACAGAGAGCTGTATCTAGTGGTATAATCATCAGAGAGATGTATCTAGTGATATAATACAGAGGGCTTTATCTAGTGGTATAATCATCAGAGAGATGTATCTAGTGATATAATACAGAGGGCTGTATCTAGTGGTATAATCATCAGACAGCTGTATCTAGTGGTTTAATCATCAAAGAGCTGTATCAAGTGATATAATACAGAGATATGTATCTAGTTATATAATCATCAGAGAGCTGTATCTAGTGATATAATACAGAGATATGTATCTAGTGGTATAATCATCAGAGAGCAATATCTAGTGGTATAATCATCAATGAGCTATATCTAGTGTTATAATCACCAGAGAGCTGTATCTAGTGGTATAATCATCAGAGAGCTGTATCTAGTGATATAATCATCAGAGAGCTGTATCTAGTGATATAATCATCAGAGAGCTATATCTAGTGGTATAACCGTCAAAGAGCTGTATCTAGTTGTATAATACAGAGAGCTGTATCTAGTGGTATAATCTTCAGAGAGCTGTATCTAGTGGTATAATAGTCAAAGAGCTGTATCTAGTTGTATAATACAGAGAGCTGTATCTAGTGGTATAATCATCAGAGAGCTGTATCTAGTGGTATAATCATCAGATAGCTGTATCTAGTCGTATAATCGTCAGAGAGCTGTATCTAGTGATATAATCAACAGAGAGCTGTATCTAGTGGTATAATATAGAGAGCTGTATCTAGTGGTATAATTATCAGACAGCTGTATTTAGTGGTATAATACAGAGAGCTGTATCTAGTGGTATAATCATCAGAGAGATGTATCTAGTGATATAATACAGAGGGCTGTATCTAGTGGTATAATCATCAGAGAGATGTATCTAGTGATATAATACAGAGGGCTGTATCCAGTGGTATAATCATCAGACAGCTGTATCTAGTGGTTTAATCATCAAAGAGCTGTATCTAGTGATATAATACAGAGATATGTATCTAGTGGTATAATCATCAGAGAGCAGTATCTAGTGGTATAATCATCAATGAGCTATATCTAGTGTTATAATCACCAGAGAGCTGTATCTAGTGATATAATACAGAGAGCTGTATCTAGTGGTATAATCATCAGAGAGATGTATCTGGTAGTATAATACAGAGAGCTGTGTCTAGTGGTATAATCATCAGAGAGCTGTACATAGTAGTACAATCGTCAAAGAGCTGTATCTAGTTGTATAATACAGAGAGCTGTATCTACTGATATAATCATCAGAGAGCTGTATCTAGTGGTATAATCATCAGAGAGCAGTATCTAGTGGTATAATCATCAATGAGCTATATCTAGTGTTATAATCACCAGAGAGCTGTATCTAGTGATATAATAGAGAGAGCTGTATCTAGTGGTATAATCATCAGAGAGCTGTATCTAGTTGTATAATACAGAGAGCTTTATCTACTGATATAATCATCAGAGAGCTGTATCTAGTGGTATAATCATCAGAGAGCTGTTTCTATTGGTATAATACAAAGATGTCTATCTAGTGATATAATCATCAGAGAGCTGTATCTAGTGATATAATCATCAGAGAGCTGTATCTAGTGGTATAACCGTCAAAGAGCTGTATCTAGTTGTATAATACAGAGAGCTGTATCTAGTGGTATAATCTTCAGAGAGCTGTATCTAGTGGTATAATAGTCAAAGAGCTGTATCTAGTTGTATAATACAGAGAGCTGTATCTAGTGGTATAATCATCAGAGAGCTGTATCTAGTGGTATAATCATCAGATAGCTGTATCTAGTGGTATAATCGTCACAGAGCTGTATCTAGTGATATAATCAACAGAGAGCTGTATCTAGTGGTATAATATAGAGAGCTGTATCTAGTGGTATAATTATCAGACAGCTGTATTTAGTGATATAATACAGAGAGCTGTATCTAGTGGTATAATCATCAGAGAGATGTATCTAGTGATATAATACAGAGGGCTGTATCTAGTGGTATAATCATCAGAGAGCTGTATCTAGTGATATAATACAGAGGGCTGTATCTAGTGGTATAATCATCAGACAGCTGTATCTAGTGGTTTAATTATCAAAGAGCTGTATCAAGTGATATAATACAGAGATATGTATCTAGTTATATAATCATCAGAGAGCTGTATCTAGTGATATAATACAGAGATATGTATCTAGTGGTATAATCATCAGAGAGCAGTATCTAGTGGTATAATCATCAATGAGCTATATCTAGTGTTATAATCACCAGAGAGCTGTATCTAGTGATATAATACAGAGAGCTGTATCTAGTGGTATAATCATCAGAGAGATGTATCTGGTAGTATAATACAGAGAGCTGTGTCTAGTGGTATAATCATCAGAGAGCTGTACATAGTAGTACAATCGTCAAAGAGCTGTATCTAGTTGTATAATACAGAGAGCTGTATCTACTGATATAATCATCAGAGAGCTGTATCTAGTGGTATAATCATCAGAGAGCAGTATCTAGTGGTATAATCATCAATTAGCTATATCTAGTGTTATAATCACCAGAGAGCTGTATCTAGTGATATAATAGAGAGAGCTGTATCTAGTGGTATAATCATCAGAGAGCTGTATCTAGTTGTATAATACAGAGAGCTGTATCTACTGATATAATCATCAGAGAGCTGTATCTAGTGGTATAATCATCAGAGAGCTGTTTCTATTGGTATAATACAAAGATGTCTATCTAGTGGTATAATCATCAGAGAGCTGTATCTAGTGGTATAATCATCAGAGAGCTGTATCTAGTGGTATAATCTTCAGAGGGCTGTATCTAGTGGTATAATCACCAGAGAGCTGTATCTAGTGGTATAATCATCAGAGAGATGTATCTAGTGGTATAATCATCAGAGAACTGTATCTAGTGGTATAATCAGTAGAGAGCTGTATCTAGTGGTATAATCATCAGAGCTGTATCTAGTGGTTTAATCATCAGAGAGCTGTATCTAGTGATATAATCATCAGAGAGCTGTATCTAGTGGTATAATCATCAATGAGCTATATCTAGTGTTATAATCACCAGAGAGCTGTATCTAGTGATATAATACAGAGAGCTGTATCTAGTGGTATAATCATCAGAGAGATGTATCTGGTAGTATAATACAGAGAGCTGTGTCTAGTGGTATAATCATCAGAGAGCTGTACATAGTAGTACAATCGTCAAAGAGCTGTATCTAGTTGTATAATACAGAGAGCTGTATCTACTGATATAATCATCAGAGAGCTGTATCTAGTGGTATAATCATCAGAGAGCAGTATCTAGTGGTATAATCATCAATTAGCTATATCTAGTGTTATAATCACCAGAGAGCTGTATCTAGTGATATAATAGAGAGAGCTGTATCTAGTGGTATAATCATCAGAGAGCTGTATCTAGTTGTATAATCATCAAATAGCTGTATCTAGTGGTATAATCATCAGAGAGCTGTATCTAGTGATATAATCATCAGAGAGCTGTATCTAGTGGTATAATCATCAGAGAGCTGTATCTAGTGGTATAATCATCAAAGAGCTGTATCTAGTGGTATAATCATCAGAGAGCTGTATCTAGTGGTATAATCTTCAGAGGGCTGTATCTAGTGGTATAATCACCAGAGAGCTGTATCTAGTGGTATAATCATCAGAGAGATGTATCTAGTGGTATAATCATCAGAGAACTGTATCTAGTGATATAATCATCAGAGAGCTGTATCTAGTGATATAATACAGAGAGCTGTATCTAGTGGTATAATCATCAGAGAGCTGTATCTAGTGATATAATCATCAGAGAGCTGTATCTAGTGGTATAATCATCAGAGAGCTGTATCTAGTGGTATAATCATCAGAGAGCTGTATCTAGTGGTATAATCATCAGAGAGCTGTATCTAGTGGTATAATCATCAGAGAGCTGTATCTAGTGGTATAATCATCAGAGAGCTGTATCTAGTGATATAATCATCAGAGAGCTGTATCTAGTGGTATAATCATCAGAGAGCTGTATCTAGTGGTATAATCATCAGAGAGCTGTATCTAGTGGTATAATCAGTAGAGAGCTGTATCTAGTGGTATAATCATCAGAGAGCTGTATCTAGTGTTATAATCATCAGAGAAGCTGTATCTAGTGATATAACATCAGAGAGCTGTATCTAGTGGTATAATACAGAGAGCAGTATCTAGTGGTATACTGTATCTATGATATTAATCATCAGAGAGCAGTTTGTTGTGGTTATAATCATCAGAGAGCAGGATCTAGTGGTATAATCATCATTTGCTATATCTAGTTGTTATATCACCCAGAGAGCTGTATCTAGTGATATATTGAGTGTGCTGTAATATAGTGGTATAATCAGCAGAGAGCTGTATCTGTTGTTACTTACAGAGAGTGTATCTAGTGGTATAATCATCAGAGAGCTGTATCTAGTGGAATAATCATCAATAGCTGTATCTAGTGGTATAATCATCAGAGAGCGTGTATCTAGTGGTATAATCATCAAGATGTGCTGTATCTAGTGGTATAATCATCAGAGAGCTGTATCTAGGGGTATAATCATCAGAGAGCTGTATCTAGTGGTATAATCATCAGAGAGCTGTATCTAGTGGTATAAATCATCAGAGGCGTGTATCTAGTGGATAATCATCATGAGAGCTGTATCTAGTGGTATAATCATCAGAGTGCTGTATCTAAATCATCAGAGAGCTGTATCTAGTGGTATAATCATCAGAGAGCTGTATCTAGTGGTATAATCATCAGAGAGCTGTATCTAGTGATATAATCATCAGAGAGCTGTATCTAGTGATATAATACAGAGAGCTGTATCTAGTGGTATAATCATCAGAGAGCTGTATCTAGTGATATAATCATCAGAGAGCTGTATCTAGTGGTATAATCATCAGAGAGCTGTATCTAGTGGTATAATCATCAAAGAGCTGTATCTAGTGGTATAATCATCAGAGAGCTGTATCTAGTGGTATAATACAGAGAGCTGTATCTACTGGTATAATCATCAGAGAGCTGTATCTAGTGATATAATCATCAGAGAGCTGTATCTAGTGGTATAATCATCAGAGAGCTGTATCTAGTGGTATAATCATCAGAGAGCTGTATCTAGTGGTATAATCAGTCAGAGAGCTGTATCTAGTGGTATAATCATCAGAGAGCTGTATCTAGTGGTATAATATAATCATCAGAGAAGCTGTATCTAAGTGGATATAACATCAGAGAGCTGTATCTAGTGATATAATACAGAGAGCTGTATCTAGTGGTATTTTATAATCATCAGAGAGCTGTATCTAGTAGTGATATCATCAGAGAGCTGTATCTAGTGGTATAATCATCAGAGAGCTGTATCTAGTGGTATAATCATCAGAGAGCTGTATCTAGTGGTATAATACAGAGAGCTGTATCTAGTGGTATAATCATCAGAGAGATGTATCTAGTGGTATAATACAGAGAGCTGTATCTATTGGTATAATACAGAGAGCTGTATCTAGTAATATAATCATCAGAGAGCTTTATCTAGTGGTATAATACAGAGATATGTATCTTATGGTATAATTATCAGAGAGCTGTATCTAGTAATATCATACAGAGAGATGTATCTAGTGGTATAATCATCAGAGAGATGTATCAAGTGATATAATACAGAGAGCTGTATCTAGTGGTATAATACAGAGAGATGTATCTAGTTATATAATCATCAGAGAGCTGTATCTAGTGATATAATACAGAGAGATGTATCTAGTGGTATAATCGTCAGAGAGCTGTATCTAGTGGTATAATCATCAATGAGCTATATCTAGTGTTATAATCATCAGAGAGCTGTATCTAGTGGTATAATCATCAGAGAGCTGTATCTAGTGGTATAATCAGTAGAGAGCTGTATCTAGTGGTATAATCATCAGAGCTGTATCTAGTGATATAATCATCAGAGAGCTGTATCTAGTGATATAATCATCAGAGAGCTGTATCTAGTGATATAATACAGAGAGCTGTATCTAGTGGTATAATCATCAGAGAGCTGTATCTAGTGATATAATCATCAGAGAGCTGTATCTAGTGGTATATTCATCAGAGAGCTGTATCTAGTGGTATAATCATCAAAGAGCTGTATCTAGTGATATAATCATCAGAGAGCTGTATCTAGTGGTATAATACATAGAGCTGTATCTGCTGGTATAATCATCAGAGAGCTGTTTTTAGTGATATAATCATCAGAGAGCTGTATCTAGTGGTATAATCATCA
Source organism: Coregonus ussuriensis (assembly GCA_031479575.1). Lineage (NCBI taxonomy): Eukaryota > Metazoa > Chordata > Actinopteri > Salmoniformes > Salmonidae > Coregonus > Coregonus ussuriensis. Next base: position 8,389,732 of record CM062491.1, on the reverse strand, counting down.
GAGAGCTGTATCTAGTGTTATAATCATCAGAGAGCTGTATCTAGTGGTATAATCAGTAGAGAGCTGTATCTAGTGGTATAATCATAAGAGCTGTATCTAGGGATATAATCATCAGAGAGCTGTATCTAGTGATATAATCATCAGAGAGCTGTATCTAGTGATTTAATACAGAGAGCTGTATCTAGTGGTATAATCATCAGAGAGCTGTATCTAGTGATATAATCATCAGAGAGCTGTATCTAGTGGTATAATCATCAGAGAGCTGTATCTAGTGGTATAATCATCAAAGAGCTGTATCTAGTGGTATAATCATCAGAGAGCTGTATCTAGTGGTATAATACAGAGAGCTGTATCTAGCTGGTATAATCATCAGAGAGCTGTATCTAGTGATATAA
>CM062491.1:8362617-8388837 GCA_031479575.1 Coregonus ussuriensis | reverse complement strand
TCTCTCTCTCTCTCTCTCTCTCTCTCTCTCTCTCTCTCTCTCTCTCTCTCTCTCTCTCTCTCTCTCTCTCTCTCTCTCTCTCTCTCTCTCTCTCTCTCTCTCTCTCTCTCTCTCTCTCCCTCTCCTCTACACAGTGGGATGAGTGCCGGGGTGGCTGCCTGTTCATGGTCAATTGGCCTGACCTCTCCCAGTAACACTTTAATGAGCCGCTTATTCCTTTGTTTTGTTTAGATTTTTCTTCCTTTTAATAAAATATGGAATAGCGTGTAATTGTATCCCAGCTTGGCTTGAAGGGGTCTGGCTCAGCACGACCTCAGACAGAGAGAGGGGAGGGAGAGAGAGAGAGTGAGAGGGAGAGAGAGAGAGAGAGGGGAGGGAGAGAGAGAGTGAAGGGAGGGAGAGAGAGAGAGGGGAGGAAGAGAGAGAGAGAGGGGGAGGGAGAGAGAGAGAGGGGGATGGAGAGAGAGAGAGAGATGGGGAGGGGAGAGAGAGAGAGGGGGAGGGGAGAGAGAGAGACGGGAGGGAGAGAGAGAGAGGGGAGGGAGAGAGAGAGAGGGGAGGGAGAGAGAGAGAGGGGAGGGAGAGAGAGAGACGGGAGGGAGAGAGAGAGAGGGGAGGGAGAGAGAGGTACAAGCCACTGCTTAGGAGAGAAAGGAGAGAGCGTGACAAAAGAGAGGGAGAAGGAGTAGACAGAAAGGATAAGGAGAGAAACAGAGAGAGCTAATATTATGAGTAATGTGCTCTTATCTTGTACAGTGTGTTGTTCCAAGAGTGATTGAGTACCAGATACTGTCTGGGGATATGTAAAAACAATGATGCAGTAGGTCTATAGATGACCCTAAGACCTATGGATAATAGTGTAAAGAGATTGATGTGTTTACATTGTGTTATAAATGCCCTCAGCATGAATAGTTACTATGGCTTGTCTGCTCTGCTCCATAGAATTCGGAGTTCCGACCATCCCATAATTCCGGATAACAGTGAATCAGAATGGGACAGATCAGGGCTAACAAACCCGCTTTCTCTTGTCTCTGCTAATCTCTCCAGTTAATGTTCAAAAGCCAATGTGTTTTCAAGTCAAATATAAATATTTGAAATGCTCTTTCCATACATAACTTTCACTTTCACATCCACCACAAGCTTTAGCGGAAAAAAGATGTGGTGGGGAAAATGACTCTAATGTGTGCCTGTTGGCCAATATGGCACTGCAGAAGTCAATACATCGCTTTGGTCAACAGCTTTAGAGCAGGCTGTATGATTTACACACTGCATGGGCCATGCTAGTCTGGCATGGTTCTACTACTGCTACAGGCCTCTCTCCTTCTTTAATTCCCTAAATTCTCTCTCTCTCCCTCTCCCCCTCTCTCTCTCTCTCTCTCTCTCTCTCTCTCTCTCCCTCTCTCTCTCTCTCTCTCTCTCTCTCTCTCTCTCTCTCTCTCTCTCTCTCTCTCTCTCTCTCTCTCTCTCTCTCTCTCTCTCTCTCTCTCCTCTCTCTCTCTCTCTCTCTCTCTCTCTCTCTCCCTCTCTCTCTCTCTCTCTCTCTCTCTCTCTCTCTCTCCTCTCTCTCTCTCTCTCTCTCTCTCTCTCTCTCTCTCTCTCTCTCTCTCTCTCCTCCCCTCTCTCCCTCTCTCTCTCTCTCTCTCTCTCTCTCTCTCTCTCTCTCTCTCTCTCTCTCTCTCTCTCTCCCTCTCTCTCTCCCTCTCTCTCTCTCTCTCTCTCTCTCTCTCTCTCTCTCTCTCTCTCTCTCTCTCTCTCTCTCTCTCTCTCTCTCTCTCTCCCTCTCCCCCTCTCTCTCTCCCTCTCTCTCTCTCTCCCCTCTCTCTCTCTCTCTCTCTCTCTCTCTCTCTCTCTCTCTCTCTCTCTCTCTCCTCTCTCTCTCCTCTCTCTCTCTCTCTCTCTCTCTCTCTCTCTCCCTCTCTCTCTCCCTCTCTCTCTCTCTCTCTCTCTCTCTCTCCCTCTCTCTCTCCCTCTCTCTCTCTCTCTCTCTCTCTCCTCTCTCTCTCTCTCTCTCTCTCTCTCTCTCCTTCTTTAATTCCCTCAATCTCTCTCTCTCTCTCTCCTTTAATTATCTCTGTCTCTCTCTCTCTCTCTCTCTCTCTCTCTCTCTCTCTCTCTCTCTCTCTCTCTCTCTCTCTCTCTCTCTCTCCTTCTTCAATTCCCTCTCTCCCTCTAGCTCTCTCTCTCTCTCTCTCTGTCTCTGTCTCTGTCTCTCTCTCTCTCTCTCTCTCTCTCTCTCTCTCTCTCTCCTCTCTCTCTCTCCCTCTCTCTCTCTCTCTCTCTCTCTCTCTCTCTCTCTCTCTCTCTCTCCTTCTTTAATTCCCTCAATCTCTCTCTCTCTATCTTTAATTCCCTCAATCTCTCTCTCTCTCCTCTCTCTCTCTCTCTCTCTCTCTATCTCTCTCTCTCTCTCTCTCTCTCTCTCTCTCTCTCTCTATCTTTAATTCCCTCAATCTCTCTCTCTCCCCTCTCTCTCCCCCTCTCTCTCTCTCCCCTCTCTCTCTAATATGCTGGTAGTGTAATTCAATAATAACATGTTGTAGAGAACTGATCGACTCCAACCCATGTCTAGCGACTGTCAAGCCAACACCTTCACCGTTATGCCAAGAGGTCTGAACGGCTTGACAACGTTGCTAGGTGTTGGGTTAAGGTCGCTGCAACATACTGCTACAAGTTTTTAGCTATAGCTATGAAAGCCATCTCTCTCTGTGCAAAGACTTAATGTAGCCCAAATGTCAAAGCTGCCTGTATTACTAGATCATGAAAAGTAGGAGACCTTAATAATCTGTCTCGAAGGACCAATCTAGAGGTGCAAGAGCAATCCAAAGACTTTATAGCGAAGAGACAGCCTATTTAACAGTTAGGGCTACATCATGCTCTGGAATGCAACTCTGGGATTTAGCTTTTAGTTTTTTTAGATCTATGTTTTACACTACATTGTATAATTGTGTTAAGTTCCTGTCTTCCCAACCCTCCGTGTGGTCACTACTCCCTGACAAAGCGGGCAAAGGTAAAATAACCATTGTCACCCTGCCAGCCCTGCCAGCCCTGCCAGCCCTGCCACGAACAGAACAGAACAGAACAGAACAGAACCATGGGACCAAGCAGGACAAAGGTAGCTACAGGTACATATATGTGTTTTTGCTCTCTTCTTGCCTCTTGTCTATTCATTTTCAATTTAACCTTTATTTAACCAGGTGAGTCTAAATGAATGACAGCGCCTTTGCTACCGAACCAGTATATCTATATGTGTGAGGAGGGCAACACTAACCTGATGAGCCAGTATATCTCTATGTGTTAAGGGGTTATAAACACTAACCTGACGAGCCAGTATATCTCAATGTGTTAAGGGGTTATAAACACTAAACTGACGAGCCAGTATATCTCCATGTGTTAAGGGGTTATAAACACTAAACTGACGAGCCAGTATATCTCCATGTGTTAAGGGGATAAACACTAACCTGACGAGCCAGTATATCTCTATGTGTTAAGGGGTTATAAACACTAAACTGACGAGCCAGTATATCTCCATGTGTTAAGGGGTTATAAACACTAACCTGAGATCCTCTTGAGCTTCTCTTGTGGTCCCATTCTGACATCTGTAGGGAAAACAGAGGGAGAAAGAAATTACAATTCTGTACATTTACATGTTAGTCATAAAGCAGACACTCTTATCCAAAGCGACATAAAACCATTTAATTTTACTTCTTAACTTAAGTAGCTAAAATAACCGCAACAACCACAATTACGATCATTCATACTCTGATATAGATTTTCCCTGTTATCTTGTGAATATCCTTATTCTCCTCACCTGCTGCTGTTCAACTAGGCTAAAGAATAAAAGGAAAAAAACAGCAAGAAGAGAAATGGAGGGAATCAGTAAGTGCTGGAGGATTTGTCTCACTTTCCATTAAGCACTGGGCTTTCTAATTCAATTTTACAGTCAGGTTTAAGTTTACTTTGGTTCCTTTCACAGCCTAATGGCCTGCTGGAGCTTTTAGACTTGTATGTACCTCTAAATAACATGGTAGTGTGTGTGTGTGTGTGTGTGTGTGTGTGTGTGTGTGTGTGTCCTCCCACAGGCCTCGTAAAGCCATTTTCCACTTCCCTAGGAGTCACCCAGCCAGCCCGTCACCCAGCTCAGCACCGCTGTCACTGTCTGTCTGTTCCACAAAACACACACGCTCACACAGAAAACAGAAGCACTACCACCACTGAACGCACAGAACAAACATAAACCCAGCTTCTTTTAAGCTTTCCAAGTTCCAAAGTACGCACGGCAGAGTTCCAAAGCAACACTGTGCTCAAAAGCAAGGAACACTGTGCATGGCTACAGTTAGCTAGCTGTACTCTTTTAGCTAGGAACACTATTCATCGCTACAGTTAGCTAGCTGTACTCTTTTAGCTAGGAACACTATTCATCGCTACAGTTAGCTAGCTGTACTGTGTTAGCTATGAACACTGTGCATGGCTACAATTATCTAGCTTTGCTGTTTTAACTAGGAACACTGAGCATGGCTACAGTTAGCTAGCTGTACTGTTTTAGCTAGGAACACTGTGCATGGCTACAGTTAGCTAGCTGTACTGTTTTAGCTAGGAACACTGTGCATGGCTACAGTTAGCTAGCTGTACTGTTTTAGCTAGGAACACTGTGCATGGCTAAAGTTAGCTAGCTGTACTGGTTTAACTAAGAACACTGTGCATGGCTACAGTTAGCTACACACAACAAAATTGTTCTATATAGTGCCATATAAGGGTTATTTGGCTTGTAACCATATCAGATCCCCCCATTTCTATAAAGAACCATGCTCATAAGGTTAAAAAATGGAACCGTTATGGTGCTATGAAGAACCCTTTCCTAAGGTTCTATAAAGAACCATTCATAAAATGTTATATATAGCACCAGAAAAGGGTTCCACTATGGTTACAACCCTTTTTGGGGCTATATGGAACTCTTTTTTAGGGTTCTTTATAGAACATTTATGGAGAATGGTTCTATAGAAACCCTTCTTCAATCTCAAAGTTTCTTTGTAGATACTTTTGAAGAACCCTACATGGTTTGTTACTCTGGTTAGCCATATTATATTGTTTAAATTAGATAGATTAATCTGACCAAAATGTGCTATTTTGTGTATTTTTTTGCGCTGATCTTAACTTCTTATTGTATGTAATGTTTCCTACGACCGAAAACAGCTTCTGGACATCAGAACAGCGATCTCTAACCTCGATTTGGTCGAGGACTTCTACTTCAATGAGTCGGAGACAAAAAAAGTTATGGTCAGATTATCGCGGACCAGGCCCAAATCCCCGACACTCAAAGAAGGAGGAGACGGTGCTATAGAGGCCGGCGTGCGGGATATCTGACGAGCCTACGTCGGAGAGTGGATAAAACTGTATAGGTCCATAAAGCAAACAAGAAACTGCTCACCCAGAGGCAGCGCTCCTAGTGGCCAATGACTTTAATGCAGGAAAACTGAAATCCATTTTACCTCATTTCTACCAGCATGTCACCTGTGCAACTAGAGGTAATAAAACTCTATATCACGTTTACTCCACACACAGAGGAGACGCATACAAAGCTCTCCCTCGCCCTCTATTTGGAAAATCTGACCATAACTATCCTTCTAGCCTCCCGAGTGGCGCAGCGGTCTAAGGTGTCACTGCAGCCCCGGGTTCGATCCCAGGCTGTGTCCCAGCCGGCCGTGACCGGGAGACCCATGAGGCGGCGCACAATTGGCCCAGCGTCGTCCGGGTCAGGGGAGGGTTTGGCCGGCCGGGATTTCCTTGTCCCATCGCGCTCTAGCGACTTCTTGTGGCGGGCCGGGCGCCTGAAAGCTGACTTCGGTCGCCAGCTGGACGGTGTTTCCTCCAACACATTGGTGCGAGCAGTGTGTCAAGAAGCAGTGCGGCTTGGCAGGGTCGTGCTTCGGAGGATGGATGGCTCTCGACCTTCACCTCTCCCGAGTCCATAGGGGAGTTGCAGCAATGGGAAAAAAGTACAAAAAATAATAATACAAATTAAAATAAACTCTATCCTTCTGATTCCTGCAAGCAAAAACTCAAACAGGAAGTACCAATGACGCGCTCAATACGAAAGTGGTCCGATGAAGCGGATACTAAGTTAAGACTGTTTCGCTAGCACAGACTGGAATATGTTCCGGGATTCATCTGATGGCATTGAGGATTTTATCACATCAGTCACCGGCTTCATTCATAAGTGCATCAACGACGTTGTCCCCACAGTGACCGTACTGTATACACTGAGTACGGGTTAAAGAATGATTTTTAGGCCTTGAGACCATCGAGACATGGAGGGTGAATGGGCAAAACAAAATATTTTAGTGTCTTTGAACGGGGTATGGTAGTAGGTGCCAGGCGCACCGGTTTGAGTGTGTCAAGAACTGCTAGGTTTTTCACACTTAACAGTTTTCTGTGTGTATCAATAAAGGTCCACCACCCAAAGGACATCCTGCCAACTTGACGCAACTGTGGGAAGCATTGGAGTCAACATTTTACATCATTTAGCAGACACTCTTACCCAGAGCGATTTACAGTTTTTTTGTGAGTGCATACATTTTCACACTTGCCCCGCGTGGGAATCGAACCCACAACCCACAACCCCGTGAGCAAGCCACGCCCCAAAATATTGTAATGAGCCACTGCCTCTACATATTAATTACCGCCTCTACATCGTTTTTTTCGATTGCTTGAGCACATTAAATGTCCAAACAGAATTGACTTTTTCAAAACAATTAATACGCAGCCCCAAACTGAAACATGTTGGCCAAAATGACCCATTTCATTTGCAAAATGCATTACGACTCTGTCACGGTTTCGGCCGAGGCTGCTCCTCCTCCTTGTTCGGGCAGGCTTCGGCGGTCGTCATCCCCGGAGTACTAGCTACCACCGTTCGATGTTTCATGTTTGTTTGGTTTTGTCTGTTTGTACACATGTCCCTTGTTAGTGTTTGATTTGGTTTCCTATTTAGTTATCGTGTGTTGGGTCAGGTGTTATGTGTGATTGGTTTTTGTCTAGCTGTTGCTCTCGTTAATTACTCTCGTGTTTTGTTGTTTTCGAGAGTCCGCACTGTGTGCGCTATTGCCTTTTACGCACGTTGTATTTTGTGCGTAATTTTGTATTTTGCCTCCCGGTTGGGTTGGCTGTTCGCCTGTTTGGTGCTGACTTCATTTACTAAAGTCTGTTCACGAACGCCCGTGTTTCCTGCGCTTGATTTCCACACCGCATCTACACTCAGCTACTGACAGAATCACACATCACACCCATGGAATCAGCAGGAGCAACCGCGCCAACGGACATCATGGAGGACCGTCTGCGTGGGCAGGAGGACAGGATCAACCAGATCGGTCACGCCCTGGATCGGGTGATGAACACTCTCCACCGATGGGAAAGCAGCGGGGTACCCACGCCCCCACCTACCGGACCATCCCCATCGGTCAGTCCTCCTGTCCCCCTTCCGGAACCCAGCGGGATTCGGCTCTCGCTCCCGAGGGCGTACGACGGCTCCGCTGCCGGGTGTCAAGGGTTCCTGCTGCAAGTGGAGCTCTACCTCGCCACCGTACACCCGGCGCCCTCGGGACACGAGAGCGTCTCCGCCCTCATCTCCTGTCTCACCGGCAAGGCGTTGGAGTGGGCCAACGCCGAATGGAGGAGAATAGACGCCGCTACTATTACCTACGCGGAGTTCTCCCGCCGCTTCCGTGCCGTGTTTGACCATCCACCAGAAGGGAAGGCGGCGGGGGGAGCGTCTATTCTACCTCCGACAGGGGATGAGGAGCGCACAGGATTTTGCTTTGGAGTTCCGGACTCTAGCGGCAGATGCAGGGTGGAATGAGCGGGCCCTCATAGACCACTTCCGCTGCAGCCTCCGGGAGGACGTCCAGAGAGAGTTGGCGTGCAGGGATACCACGTTGTCGTTTGACCAACTGGTCGACATGGCCATTCGGCTGGACACCCTGCTCGCCACCCGTGGACGTCCCGGGTGGGGGTTGCCCATTCCACCTTCCTGGCACCTCCGAGCCAGAGCCCTATGGAGCTCGGAGGTGCTGGCGCTAGAGAACGGAGGAGTAGGAACCCGAGGGGGGCCGTTCCCTGCACCAACTGTGGCCGTGGAGGGCACACCGCGGCTAGGTGTTGGGGAAGGTCCCCCGGTGGAGGTGAAGGCAGGCCACGCATTGGGGAGTCCTCCCAGGTGAGTAGGCGTCCTACTTACCCAGAGCTTTCTGTCGTTCACATAACCTTGCCTGTTTGTTTTCCACAGGTTGCACCTCGTTCCCAGCATAAGGCGCTAGTAGATTCAGGCGCAGCTGGGAATTTTGTAGATCGCCAGTTCTGTGTAGAGTTAGGGATTCCTCTCCTTCCCGTTGATAAGCCTTTCCCTGTACATGCCCTAGATAGCCGTCCGTTAGGATCTGGGTTAATTAGGGAAGTCACAGCGCCCCTTAGGATGAAGACGCAGGGGGGTCATGAGGAGACGATTCAGCTCTATCTGATTGACTCTCCTGCGTATCCGGTGGTGCTGGGACTTCCCTGGTTGATTACCCATGATCCTACTATTTTGTGGCGAGAGAAAGCTCTTAAAGGGTGGTCTGTTCAGTGTGAGGGGCTATGTCTGGGTGTTTCCATAGGGGCGACCTCGGTGGAGAGTCCAAATCAAATGCCCGCACTGCATATTCCCCCCGAGTATGAGGATTTGACACTGGTGTTTAGTAAGACAAGGGCGGCGCAGCTGCCGCCTCATAGACAGGGGGATTGTGCGATAGATCTCCAGTTAGGAGCAGCACTCCCGCGGAGCCATGTGTATCCCTTGTCTCAAGAGGAGAGGAAGGCGATGGAAACTTACATCGCTGAGTCTCTGAGACAGGGATACATACGGGCCTCCACTTCACCCGCTTCCTCAAGCTTCTTTTTTGTGAAGAAAAAAGATGGAGGTTTGCGCCCGTGTATTGATTACCGCGGTCTCAATCAGATTACGGTGAAGTACAGTTATCCACTTCCTCTGATTGCGACTATGACGGAGTCATTACACGGTGCTCAGTTCTTCACAAAATTGGATCTCAGGAGCGCATATAACTTGGTGCGCATTAGAGAGGGCGATGAATGGAAGACAGCATTTAGCACGACCTCCGGTCATTACGAGTATCTCGTCATGCCATATGGGTTAATGAATGCTCCCTCAGTCTTCCAATCCTTTGTAGATTAGATTTTCCGGGACATGCAGGGGCAGGGAGTAGTCGTGTACATAGACAATATTCTGGTGTACAGTTCTACCCGAGCTGAGCATGTAGCCCTGGTGCGCCGAGTGTTGAGGAGACTGTTGGAGCATGACCTATATGTCAAGGCAGAGAAATGCCTGTTCTTTCAGAAGTCGGTCTCCTTTTTGGGTTATCAGTTGTCTGCGTCAGGGGTGAAGATGGAGGTTGACCGGGTGTCAGCTGTGCGTAACTGGCAAACCCCAACCACTGTGAAAGAGGTGCAACAGTTCTTGGGTTTTGCGAATTATTACCGGAGGTTTATCCGGGGTTTTGGACAGGTGGCAGCTCCCATAACGTCTCTGTTGAAGGGGGGGTCCGGTGCGCTTGCGGTGGTCAGCTGAGGCGGACAGGGCTTTTGGGAGACTGAAGGACCTGTTTACCTCGGCGCCGGTGTTGGCGCATCCGGATCCCGCTTTACCATTCCAGGTAGAGGTAGACGCGTCCGAGGCCGGTATTGGGGCCGTCCTCTCACAACGGTCTGGCACACCACCTAAGCTCCGCCCCTGTGCTTTTTATTCTAAGAAGCTCAGTCCGGCGGAGCGGAATTATGATGTAGGGGACAGGGAGCTGTTAGCCGTGGTACAGGCCCTAAAGGTGTGGAGGCATTGGCTTGAGGGGGCTCAACACCCTTTCCTCATTTTGACGGACCACCGTAACCTGGAGTACATCCGGGCAGCTAGGAGACTGAATCCTCGCCAGGCCCGCTGGACTATGTTTCTAGCCCGGTTTGTGTTTAAAATCACTTACATCCCTGGGTCCCAGAACGGGAAGGCAGATGCCCTGTCTCGGCGGTATGACACGGAGGAGAGGTCCGTTGAGCCCACTCCCATACTACCAAAGTCTTGTCTGGTGGCACCGGTGGTATGGGAGGTTGATGCAGAGATCGAGCGGGCGTTACGCACCGACCCAAGTCCTCCACAGTGTCCAGTGGGTCGGACGTACGTTCAGCTCGAGGTACGCGATCGCCTCATTTATTGGGCTCATACGACCCCCTCCTCTGGACATCCAGGTATCGGCCGGACAGTTCACTGCCTTAGCACTAAGTACTGGTGGCCAACGTTAGCCAGGGATGTGAGGATTTATGTCTCCTCCTGTTCGGTGTGTGCACAGTGTATAGCGCCCAGACATTTGCCCAGGGGTAAGCTACAACCCCTGCCCGTTCCACAACGACCCTGGTCCCACCTCTCGGTGGACTTTGTTACAGATCTTCCCCCCTCACAGGGGAATACTACCATCCTGGTCGTTGTGGATCGGTTCTCGAAGGCCTGTCGTCTCCTTCCCATGCCGGGTCTCCCTACTGCCCTACAGACCGCTGAGGCTCTGTTTACCCATGTCTTCCAGGCATTACGGGGTACCCGAGGATATAGTGTCTGATCGAGGCCCCCAGTTCACCTCCAGAGTGTGGAGAGCCTTTATTGAACGGTTTCGGTGAGCCTTACCTCGGGTTACCACCCGGAGAGTAATGGGCAGGTTGAACGTGTCAACCAGGATGTGGCTAGGTTTCTGAGGTCTTATTGCCAGGGCCGGCCGGAGGAGTGGGCGAGATACGTTCCGTGGGCCGAGATGGCACAGAACTCTCTCCGCCACTCCTCCACCCAACTAACCCATTTCCAGTGTGTGTTAGGGTACCAGCCGGTTCTGGCACCTTGGCACGAGAGCCAGATCGAGGCCCCTGCGGTGGATGAGTGGGTGCGGCGCTCGGAGGAGACATGGAACGCTGCCCACGTTCATCTGCAGCGGGCCATCCGTCGGCATAAGACGAGCGCCGATCTCCACCGCAGTGAGGGGCCTGTATACGCACCTGGAGATCGAGTCTGGCTCTCGACCAGAAACCTGCCCCTCCGCCTGCCCTGCCGGAAGCTGGGTCGGCGGTTTGTGGGGCCATTCAAAGTCCTGAGGAGGTTGAACGAGGTGTGTTACAGGTTAGAACTGCCTATTGATTACAGGAATATTAACCCCTCGTTCCATGTGTCTCTCCTCAGGCCGGTGGTGGCTGGTCCACTCCAGGACTATGAGATAGAGGAGACTCCTCCGCCCCCGTTGGACATCAAGGGGGCTCCGGCGTACACTGTGAGGTCCATCCTTGATTCGAGACGCCGGATGGGGGGTCTCCAATATCTCGTGGAGTGGGAGGGGTACGGCCCGGAGGAGCGGTGCTGGGTGCCGAGGAGGGACATATTAGACCTGTCCCTGCTGACCGAGTTCCATCGGGGTCATCCTACGCGCCCTGCTCCGCGTCGTCCTGGTCGTCCCCGAGGCTGGGATCGGCGCACGGCTGGAGGCTGCTCCTCCTCCTTGTTCGGGCAGGCTTCGGCGGTCGTCGTCCCCGGAGTACTAGCTACCACCGTTCGATGTTTCATGTTTGTTTGGTTTTGTCTGTTTGTACACCTGTCCCTTGTTAGTGTTTGATTTGGTTTCCTATTTAGTTATCGTGTGTTGGGTCAGGTGTTATGTGTGATTGGTTTTTGTCTAGCTGTTGCTCTCGTTAATTACTCTCGTGTTTTGTTGTTTTCGAGAGTCCGCACTGTGTGCGCTATTGCCTTTTACGCACGTTGTATTTTGTGCGTAATTTGTATTTTGCCTCCCGGTTGGGTTGGCTGTTCGCCTGTTTGGTGCTGACTTCATTTACTAAAGTCTGTTCACGAACGCCCGTGTTTCCTGCGCTTGATTTCCACACCGCATCTACACTCAGCTACTGACAGACTCTACTATAATTATAGTATGCACTATAAAAGGCAAGTAAACATATCATCACAGCATGGGCTGTATTCTTTTTTCCTAAATAATTTTTACCAAAGATTACCAATGTCACTCAAGAGCACGAATATCCAGAAACAAGAGGCTTTATTTTAACTTTTCCATTTTTAACTGAGCACTGAACTTTCTCTTTATGCCCCTCTACCTCTCCTTTGTCTTTGCCCTCGGCCTCTTACTTGGTCCATTCTTGCAAACAGCAACTCAGAGGTGACCTCTTTTATGCATGAATAAGGACTGATTGCTGATTGAACAATTGTGCAAAGAAGTTTTGCACGCGTGCAGAAGAGGTTCACATTCATGGGAGTAATTTGTATCAGCTGTGACCAAATATTTGTATTTTGATTGACTCAACTGACTTGAGTCTTTTGTATAGAGTTGTGTTTACCGTTTTGCAGAAACGTGCTTAGCATTTGCATTGTGTGTGAAAAAGAATACTGTTGTGCTCATTAGGTTCTGAAGGAGCTCAAGCGGACCCCGGTTTCATTAAAAGTGCCTTAGCAATCGAGAAAACTGTAAGGAAAGAACCCTTTTCTGAACTGCAAAGAACCATTAAAGGGATCAATGGGTTCTTTGAGTCATCATGGTTCCACATAGAACCAGCACCCTTCCCAAAGAACCCTTGAAGAACCCTATTTTCTTAGTGTGTAGGAGCATTGTGTAAGCCTACTTTAGGATACAGTAGTGTTATTATGGTGAAACATGTTTCCCACAGTAGAACAGATTTGTAAACAAAGCTTATAGTCCACTTCCTGTGGCCTTATCACTGGGTCAAATCAGATCAAATCAATTGTATCTGTCACATGCGCCGAATACAACAAGTGTAGACCTTACAGTGGAATGCTTACTTACAAGCCCTTAACCAACAATGCAGTTTTAAGAAAGAATACCCCCCAAAAAATCACAAAAAAATACAATTAAAAATAATACGAAATAAAAGCAACAAATAATTGAAGAGCAGCAGTAAAAATGACAATAGCGAGGCTATATACAGGAGGTACTGGTACTGAGTCAATGTGCGGGGGCACCGGTTAGTCGAGGTAATTGAGGTAATATGTACATGTAGGTAGAGTTATTAAAGTGACTTATTAAAGTCAGGAGACCTTTATCAGCTGTACTGAATCAGAACTGTGTTAACCCTTAACTTAACCATTCGGAATATACGCCTAAACTTAACCTTCAAAATTGTACGTTTATGGACAAACGTCGGATTCTGCAGTGAGACTGTGAGAGTTTGCTGCTCTGTTAGCTATAATCCTAATACGGGAGTGTGGTAGTCATATTAATTAGTAGCTATCTGGCTGCCAGAACCTCTTGGGTTGCTTTGATTAGAAAGCCCTGGGATTGACCTCATTGCTCTACAACATCATGCCTTAATTACAATCAACAACAACACACACACACAAACACACACATACACACACACATTAAAAAAACAGCATGTCAACGATAGCCACTTTCCTTAGACCAGCTCAGTGAAGAGTGATGCTACTAGAGTTTAGAGCTAGTCTATGATGTAGAGTACTAACATTATGATGCCTGTGTCCTCTCTAGTCAGTACAGCTAGTCTATGATGCCTGTGTCCTCTCTAGTCAGTACAGCTAGTCTATGATGCCTGTGTCCTCTCTAGTCAGTACAGCTAGTCTATGATGCCTGTGTCCTCTCTAGTCAGTACAGCTAGTCTATGATGCCTGTGTCCTCTCTAGTCAGTACAGCTAGTCTATGATGCCTGTGTCCTCTCTAGTCAGTACAGCTAGTCTATGATGCCTGTGTCCTCTCTAGTCAGTACAGCTAGTCTATGATGCCTGTGTCCTCTCTAGTCAGTACAGCTAGTCTATGATGCCTGTGTCCTCTCTAGTCAGTACAGCTAGTCTATGATGCCTGTGTCCTCTCTAGTCAGTACAGCTAGTCTATGATGCCTGTGTCCTCTCTAGTCAGTACAGCTAGTCTATGATGCCTGTGTCCTCTCTAGTCAGCACAGCTAGTCTATGATGCCTGTGTTCCCTGTAGTCAGTACAGCTAGTCTATGATGCCTGTGTCCTCTCTAGTCAGTACAGCTAGTCTATGATGCCTGTGTTCCCTGTAGTCAGTACAGTACTGACATTACTGATGATAGGAGCAGACAGATATCAACCAGGCTGATCTGAAGCTACTAATGAGGGACAGATATAATTTAGTTACAGTGCATTACGCAGACAAAGTGTGTGTGTTTTGATGTGTGTGTGTGTGTGTGAGTGTGTGTGTGTGTGTGTGTGTGCGTGCGTGCGTGCGTGTGTGTGTGTGTGTGTGTGTGTGTGTGTGTGTGTGTGTTTGTGTGTGTGTGTGTGTGTGTGTGTGTGTGTGTGTGTGTGTGTGTGTGTGTGTGTGTGTGTGTGTGTGTGTGTGTGTGTGTGTGTGTGTGTGGAGGCGGCGGCACAATGGATGGAAGAGTTGAAACAGCGCTAGTCATGAATGAATTATTATGAACTACCTGCGTCATCATACACTGAGTGAGCTATATTAGGCCTGTGACGTTTCCGGCCCACTTGGCACACACTGTTAGAAGTGCTTTAGAGCCTCAATGGGGTTAATAAGAGAGACCCAATAAGGAAAGTAGTTTAAGTTCGTATGAGTTTCAGGTTGATCAGCCTGCAACTGGCACAGTATCCACCATCACGGCTCAACGCTATCCGCAATGGATGCACATATGCAGTATCACTGTTTCTCTATGCTGAAAAGCAGGTGAAACAGCCACAGCAGAGCTTATTCCAGTGGTGTTTGCTCTTTGGATAGGTCCACTTTTCAAGCCATCAGTGTTTACACATCACCACTCCTGTGGCTGAGCTGAGCTGCTTGCTGTGGCTCAGAGCCATACGGGGTGGTAAAGGAGAGAGAGAGAGAGGGTCTGGCTGGTCAAGCAAGTTGGAAACCTTTATTTAGGGCAAAGGTAGAAGTGGTGGGATTGGTTTGAATAGATACCAATAACACAGTCTTGTGAGTGTAGGGGTTTGGCTGCTCATGCTTTCATGCTTGTGGTATCAACACTGGTCCGGTTGGGCTACTGAGTGGTAGTCAAGCCAGGAGGAAACCAACTGTGGTGCCTCTGTTACAGTAACGATATTTAGGACAAAAAGGTAATGTGTGTGATTTGAATTTGGCACAAACAGCATAATCTTTAGAGTGTTATGGTTTGGGATGTGGAAGTAGAAATAGTATGTGTTTTAAGTTGCGTCGTGCACTCATGTTCTCAAAAGACCACATAGAATGTGTTGATATTTGAAGAGTTTCATTCCTAAACACTACATATCCTTTTTCAGAAATGTTGTTAAATTAGCTTTTATTGTTTAAAGAAATTATGAAAAAGATTGATGTATTTTTTCACTAGCTAATCATGACATGGGGTTTTTCAATGACAGACATGTATTTGTTAAAAAATGTATCTCCTGATGGTAAAAACAATAAAACAATACAACTCCTGAAATCTGTGTGAGACACCCCCCCCCCCCCCACATTGGCGGTTTTGGAACCCATCACTGAACCTTTGACTTGTTCCTACCTACTGTGTCTCTCAGAAATATGACTAGATCATAATAAGACAATAAATATCCTTAAATTCTTTAAAGCAGCTCCGGCCTCATAAAAATGCCATAAGCCTGATTGAGTGTCATGTTTTGCACAGAGACTGACATACATGAACCGCGTCCCAAATGGTACCCTATTCCCTATACAGTGCACTACTTTTGACCAAGGCCTAAAGAGAATAGGGTACCATTTGGAACTCATACGTGTATTTCTAAGATTCCATCTCTCAGGAATCAAAACAGTGAGTTTCTTGAGAGGTTTTAGTCTTCATTCCCTGTAAATCAGAACTCCTATTGCTATAAAGAATGACAGAAAGATATTGCCAGATGGCACTATCTCACCACATAATGTCTGTAGCAGAGGGAGAAAAAACAAACACAAAAACTAATCTGCAGTATGTGGACGTTTTACTGCATTGGGTCTGGGTCTGTCTATCTGTCTGTCTCTCAAAATGCTGGAGGGTGTCCATGAACAACGTTGAGATTTTTTAGAAATCATTCAAGTGTGGTTTTAGCTCTTTAGACAGAATATGAGACTGTCGTCATATTTTTCTAGAGACAGCATATCAGTACACTGTGCTAGTCTTAGCTCTCCTTAACATTTTCAGTAGATACTAGACAATTATATGCATAGCACAACTTTTCTGTCGATGCACATTGCACACAGTGTGCCATAACGGTTTTGAAGAAATTAAAACAGAATGATTTGTGAGGTGTTGTACATTGTAGTGGGAGAACAAACAGAGAAGAAGACGTTTGATTCCACTGTAGCCTATAACAGTTGCCCTTTGCTATTATACCATCTGCTCTGATCATGTTTTATGCTATCCTTTGATTCAGGTTGGTCTGGGGCTGCATGGCTCTCATAGCTAGGCTAGGGGATGAAAGGTTGGTCTTGGACTGGCTCTTACTGATAGGCCAGGAGATGAAAGGTTATCTTACTTAACACTGAAGGGCTGTTTATGAGTCTGACTGGAGAAGCTCACTGATACTAGGATGCTTTAATGGACAAAGACTAGGAAACACACACACACACACAGCAATATTAGGATGCTCTGATGAACCAGGACAACCCACAATCACGGAGGACCCTGCCCGCCTTCCTGCCTTCCTGCCTGCCTGTCTTCCTGCCTGCCTTCCTGCCTGCCTGCCTGCCTGCCTGCCTGCCTCCCTACCTTCCTTCCTGCCTGCCTGCCTGCCTGCCTGCCTGCCTGCCTGCCTGCCTGCCTGCCTGCCTGCCTGCCTGCCTTCCTGCCTTCCTTCCTTCCTGCCTGCCTGCTTCTATTGGAAACGTATTAATGGCTTGTCGTAAAGGGACTAACATTTCACTACCCAGAAGATCTGATCATCCACTGAGATGTATTTACATCTTCTACATCAGAGCCTTTTATACAGACTCTTTTTCATCCAGACGGGAAAGATGTTTTTATGGATCAGAGCGCATTATATACATATATATATATATATATATATATATATATATATATATATATATATATATATATATATATATATATATACAGTACAAGCCAAAAGTTTGGACACACCTACTCATTCAAGGGTTTTTCTTTATTTTTACTATAGTCTACATTGTAGAATAATAGTGAAGACATCAAAACTATGAAATAACACATATGGAATCATGTTTTAGATTTTAGATTCTTCAAATTAGCCACCCTTTGCCTTGATGACAGCTTTGCACACTCTTGGCATTCTCTTAACCAGCTTCATGAGGTAGTCACCTGGAATGGATTTCAATTAACAGGTGTGCCTTGTTAAAAGTTAATGCATTTGAGCCAATCAGTTGTGTTGTGACGAGTTAGGGGTTGTATACAGAAGATAGCCCTATTTGGTAAAAGACCAAGTCCATATTATGGCAAGAACAGCTCAAATAATCAAAGAGAAACAACAGTCAATCATTACTTTAAGACATGAAGGTCAGTCAATATGGAACATTTCAAGAACTTTGAAAGTTTCTTCAAGTGCAGTCACAAAAACCATTAAGTGCTCTAATGAAACTGGCTCTCATGAGGACCGCCACAGGAATGGAAGACCCAGAGTTACCTCTGCTGCAGAGGATAAGTTCGTTAGAGTTACCAGCCTCAGAAATTGCAGCCCAAAAAAATGCTTCACAGAGTTCAAGTAACAGACACATCTCAACATCAACTGTTCAAAGGAGACTGCAAGAATCAGGCCTTCATGGTCGAATTGCTGCAAAGAAACCACTACTAAAGGACACCAATAAGAAGAAGAGACTTACTTGGGCCAAGAAACACGAGCAATGGACATTAGACCGGTGGAAATCTGTCCTTTGGTCTGATGAGTCCAAATGTGAGATTTTTGGTGCTGCATCATATGACCTGGCCTCCACAATCCCCCGACCTCAACCCAATTGAGATGGTTTGGGATGAGTCGGACCGCAGAGTGAAGGAAAAGCAGCCAACAAGTGCTCAGCATATGTCGGAACTCCTTCAAGACTGTTGCAAAAGCATTCCTCATGAAGCTTGTCGAGAGAATGCCAAGAGTGTGCAAAGCTGTCATCAAGGCAAAGGGTGGCTACTTTGAAGAATCTAAAATCTCAAATATATTTTGATTTGTTTAACACATTTCTGGTTACTAAATGATTCTATATGTGTCATTTCATAGTTCTGATGTCTTCACTATTATTCTACAATGTAGAAAATAGTAAAAATAAAGAAAAACCCTTGAACGAGTTGGTGTGTCCAAACTTTTGACTCGTACTGTATATATTTATAAACTTGGAGCTTTAGAATGTCTCACTGATTGAAGTGCATTCTACATCAAAGCACAGGGCCTCTGTTAAAGTCTGGTACATATGGATTCTACCCAACCATCCAACACTTCAGTTACATTTACATTTACATTTACGTCATTTAGCAGACGCTCTTATCCAGAGCGACTCACAAATTGGTGCATTCACCTTATTGCCAGTGGGATAACCACTTTACAATGTTTTTTTTTTTTTTTTTTTTTGGGGGGGTGGGTGGGTTGGGGTAAGGGGGGGGTAGAAGGATTACTTTATCCTATCCCAGGTATTCCTTAAAGAGGTGGGGTTTCAAATGTCTCCGGAAGGTGGTGAGTGACTCCGCTGTCCTGGCGTCGTGAGGGAGCTTGTTCCACCATTGGGGTGCCAGAGCAGCAAACAGTTTTGACTGGGCTGACCGGGAACTATGCTTCCGCAGAGGTAGGGGAGCCAGCAGGCCAGAGGTGGATGAACGCAATGCCCTCGTTTGGGTGTAGGGACTGATCAGAGCCTGAAGGTACGGAGGTGCCGTTCCCTTCACAGCTCCATAGGCAAGCACCATGGTCTTGTAGCAGATGCGAGCTTCAACTGGAAGCCAGTGGAGTGTGCGGAGGAGCGGGGTGACGTGAGAGAACTTGGGAAGGTTGAACACCAGACGGGCTGCAGCATTCTGGATGAGTTGTAGGGGTTTAATGGCACAGGCAGGGAGCCCAGCCAACAGCGAGTTGCAGTAATCCAGACGGGAGATGACAAGTGCCTGGATTAGGACCTGTGCCGCTTCCTGTGTAAGGCAGGGTCGTACTCTCCGAATGTTGTAGAGCATGAACCTACAGGATCGGGGCACCGCCTTGATGTTAGCGGAGAACGACAGGGTGTTGTCCAGGGTCATGCCAAGGCTCTTCGCACTCTGGGAGGAGGACACAACGGAGTTGTCAACCGTGATGGCGAGATCATGGAACAGGCAGTCCTTCCCCGGGAGGAAGAGCAGCTCCGTCTTGCCAAGGTTCAGCTTGAGGTGGTGATCCGTCATCCATACTGATATGTTTGCCAGACATGCAGAGATGCGATTCGCCACCTGGTTATCAGAAGGGGGAAAGGAGACGATTAGTTGTGTGTCGTCTGCGTAGCAATGATAGGAGAGGCCATGTGAGGATATGACAGAGCCAAGTGACTTGGTGTATAGCGAGAAAAGGAGAGGGCCTAGAACTGAGCCCTGGGGGACACCAGTGGTGAGAGCACGTGGTGCGGAGACAGCTTCTCGCCACGCCACTTGGTAGGAGCGACCGGTCAGGTAGGACGCAATCCAAAAGTGAGCCGCGCCGGAGATGCCCAGCTCGGAGAGGGTGGAGAGGAGGATCTGATGGTTCACAGTATCAAAGGCAGCAGACAGGTCTAGAAGGACAAGAGCAGAGGAGAGAGAGTTAGCTTTAGCAGTGCGGAGAGCCTCCGTGACACAGAGAAGAGCAGTCTCAGTTGAATGACCAGTCTTGAAACCTGACTGGTTTGGATCAATAAGGTCATTCTGAGAGAGATAGCAAGAGAGTTGGCTAAAGACGGCACGCTCAATAGTTTTGGAGAGAAAAGAAAGAAGGGATACTGGTCTGTAGTTGTTGACATCAGAGGGGTCGAGTGTTGATTTTTTGAGAAGGGGTGCAACTCTCGCTCTCTTGAAGATGGAAGGGACATAGCCAGCGGTCAAGGATGAGTTGATCAGCGAGGTGAGGTAAGGGAGAAGGTCACCGGAGATAACGTGTTACTGAAAGTACACAGTAAAGGAGATCCTTCTGTCCATGGTTCATTAATTTGGCACATCCCAAACCCCTTGCACCTGAATATATTTACATTTTACATTTTAGTCATTTAGTAGACACTCTTATCCAGACCGACTTACAGTTAGAACGCCTCAGAAGTTACTGGAAACTAACACACACGCACATACACACACACCTACACACACACTTGTGCATAAACGTACAAATCAATGTGTGTAATTAGCCTACTTACAGAAGTATAAAGGACAGAGCCCCTACAGCGGTAGAAATAGAACCACACCAATGACAGTTACAGTAAATCGGGTGCAATGTTGTATTTAACCTGCAGGTGGCACTATTCCCATGATTAGCACCATATGTGGAAAATAGCATACCTCTGTCACTACACCTCTGGTCAGGGCAAAAATTTGATACCCTTTTTTGTTGTTGCTATTTATCATTTATCACCTGGGTAATACCAGATCTCAAAGAGTGAGCTAGCACAAAATCCAAATCAAACCAATTCTGACCCATCTTGGTCCTTGTCCAAGTGACCATGCATGGTCCAGGCATTGCCAACTCTTCCTCTGTTCAACTCTGCTCAAGGCTGAGCATTAAGGCAGTCAACACACACACACACATAGAGTGGCTTGCAAAAGTATTCACCCCCCTTGGAATATTTCCTATTTTGTTGCCTTACAACCTGGAATTCAACTTGATTTTTTGGGGGGTTGTATCATTTGATTTACACAACATGCCTACCACTTCGAAGATGCAAAATATTTTTTCTCGTGAAACAAACAAGAAATAACACAAAAAAACAGAACTTGAGCGTGCATAACTATTAACCCCTCCAAAGTCAATACTTTGTAGAGCCACCTTTTGCAGCAATTACAGCTGCAAGTCTCTTGGGGTATGTCTCTATAAGCTTGGCACATCTAGCCACTGGGATTTTTGCCCATTCTTCAAGGCAAAACTGCTCCAGCTCCTTCAAGTTGGATAGGTTCTGCTGGTGTACAGCAATCTTTAAGTCATACCACATATTCTCAATTGGATTGAGGTCTAGGCTTTGACTAGGCCATTCCAAGACATTTAAATGTTTCCCCTTAAACCACTTGAGTGTTGCTTTAGCAGTATGCTTAGGGTCATTGTCCTGCTGGAAGGTGAACATCTGTCCCAGTCTCAAATCTCTGGAAGACTGAAACAGGGTTCCCTCGAGAATTTCCCTGTATTTAGCGCCATCCATCATTCTTTCAATTCTGACCAGTTTCCCAGTCCCTGGCAATGAAAAACATCCCCACATCATAGGGATGGTGTTCTCAGCGTAATGATAGGTGTTGTGTTTGCGCCAGATCTAGTGTTTTCCTTGATGGCCAAAAAGCTCAATTTTAGTCTCATCTGACCAGAGTACCATCTTCCATATGTTTGGGGAATCTCCCACACTCCTTTCGGCGAACACCAAACGTGTTTGCTTATTTTCTTCTTTAAGCAATGGCTTTTTTCTGGCCACTCTTCCGTAAAGCCCAGCTCTGTGGAGTGTACGGCTTAAAGTAGTCCTATGGACAGATACTCCAATCTCCGCTGTGGAGCATTGCAGCTCCTTCAGGGTTATCTTTGGTCTCTTTGTTGCCTCTGATTATGCCCTCCTTACCTGGTCTGTGAGTTTTGGTGGGTGGCTCTCTCTTGGCAGGTTTGTTGTGGTGCCATATTCTTTTCATTTTTTATAATGGATTTAATGGTGCTCTGTGGGATGTTCAAGGTTTCTGATATTTTTTTATAACCCAACCCTGATCTGTACTTCTCCACAACTTTGTCCCTGACCTGTTTGTAGAGCTCCCTGGTCTTCATGGTGCCGCTTGCTTGGTGGTGCCCCTTGCTTAGTGGTGTTGCAGACTCTGGGGTCTTTCAGAACAGGTGTATATATACTGAGATCATGTGACAGATCATGTGACACTTATATAAAAGTCCACCTGTGTGCAATCTAACTAATTATGTGACTTCTGAAGGTAATTGGTTGCACCAGATCTTATTTAGGGGCTTCATAGCAAAGGGGGTGAATACATATGCACGCACCACTTTTCCATTATTATTATAATAATTTTTTTCATTTCACTTCACCAATTTTGACTATTTTGTGTACGTCCATTACATGAAATCCAAATAAAAATCCATTGAAATTACAGGTTGTAATGCAACAAAATAGGAGAAAAAAAACGCCAAGGGGGATGAATTATTTTGCAAGGCACTGTATCTGGGAGAACCCCTATATAAGCCTGAGAGTCGTTCGTATTCATGCTGGGCTAATGTTTTACGGTGTGTGTGTGTCTGTGTGTGTGTGTGGGCTACGTTCGTGTAAAGTGTGTGCATGCTTGTGCATATGTGTGTGTGTGCGAGTATGTGTTTAGCACATGGGGATGTGTGAAACGTACTCCTCTGCCTGAAGTGGGCAGCGCACAATTTGCCTAGCGTTGTCCAGGGTAGGGGAGGGAATGGCCGGCAGGGATGTAGTTCAGTTGATAGAGCATGGCGTTTGCAACGCCAGGGTTGTGGGTTCGATTCCCACAGGCGACCAGTATGAAAAAAAAAAAAATGAAAAAAAAAAATGTATTCACTAACTGTAAGTCGCTCTGGATAAGAGCGTCTGCTAAATGACTAAAATGTAAATGTAAGTGTCCCGCCTCATTAGCTTTTGAGGTGACGCGATTGGCTAAGATGCTTGAGGAGGTCCCGAGTTCAAGCCAGGTATGTGCCGAATCGGAAGGAAGTGGAACTCTGCTAAGCAAGCAGCATGACGTCCTTTACACGTGTGTGCGTGCCTGTGTGTGTCTTATTCTAGCTGGGTAGTGTTTTACAGGTTGGCCCGTGGGGGTCAGTCTGTGTGATTCATTTGCGTCATCACTGGAAGGAACCCCAGAGGCCGAGGTGAGCTGCCAAAGAGAAGGGGCCCGGGTGGAGGGGAAGGAAACACATACTCTCTCACGGCGCACACACATTGGGACGCGTGTAGACACACACACACACACACACACACACACACTTCGAAACTAGACTGGAGGTTATCTTCCCTCCGTATAACTTAACTTTATTCTGTCTCTCACTGAAAAAGCCCACACATCAAATTACTTGCAATATGCAGTTTCTACCAACAGATTCGGGGGACAGCGATAGGAGCTGCTAACTAACTATGCACATTTATTGATGGGACACTGAGAGGAGACCCTTCATTTATGATGTCCACAAAAACCCATATTTCCAGAATGTTGCCCTTTGGAAAAGCTACATAGAGGACTTCCTACTGGTATGGAACGGTACTGACGCTCTCCACTCATAGTTAATTCCTTATATTAACGTTATCTAACCCCAATCTCAAATTCACAGCAAAGAGAAGTCAGGGAAAAATAGACTTCCTGGATCTTACACTCCACAATAATAATGAAAAAATAAATTGGAGTCTATTATCTGTCTTAAGAGTAGGAGTGCACTTTTATGTGCGGACAGTAACCACCCCGGTACACCTGAAGCAGAACATACCTGTGGGTCAGACTCTGACCGAACTGTAGCACAGACATAGAGTTTGAGCGTGAAGCTAAAGACTTGCACACCGATCAGGCCGTGCTAGAGATACTGCACCTCAAAGCCTACTCACTGGAACTAATAGAAAACCAGGACAAAACGCCCCCCGCTTTTGTGTTTTTCCACAGAGCACAGCCCATGTGCAGTTCGCGTCAAAATCCATTGTATTGAAACACTGGAAACGTCCTCAAAAGTGATCCAAATCTATGAGAGTTCACAAAATTGCCCCCTCGCAATTGTTTTTTTCGCCGTGCGCGCAATCTATCCCGAGTCCGTTATGCACAGCATGCAGCTACCCAAGAAGCGTGGCACTTGGCTCCCAGGCCCGCCCAAAGTCAATTACAAGTGTGGCCACTGTGTACATTGTGACAACACGACCAATACTAAAGTTTTTTTACCACCCGAGAACAGGTCAAGAATAGAAAATCCAAAGCTTCATTCATTGTAGCAAATGTCATATACATGATCAAATGCATCTGCGGGGCTGAATATATTGGCCAAACTAATCCTGGCTACCTAGTCCTGGCTACCTAGTCCTGGCTAACTAGTCCTGGCTACCTAGTCCTGGCTACCTAGTCCTGGCTAACTAGTCCTGGTTAACTAGTCCTGACTACCTAGTCCTGGCTACCTAGTCCTGGCTACCTAGTCCTGGCTACCCACCTCTGGACTGCCTACATCCTGCAGAGCCATTAGGAAATAATGGGCCAGTCAGACCAGCTAGTGCTTCTGAGGCCTGGAGAGGAGAGGAGGAGAGGATTGGAGAGGAGAGGAGAGTTTTTATGAGACTTCTCTGTTCAACTCAAAAATTGCCAATGGCACCACTTTGTGTGGTTTTGTTTCACAGTTTAAATAAAAACTCTGTGTTAAACAATAACGCTAGTAGTTCCCGTTCCCTATTAAAACTAGTTATATCAGAATAAATAGGTTACGACACTGTGAATTTCACCTCACAAATCATAATATCTAAACCATTACCTTGAATCATGGGAAGCATTGAGGCTATTGCTTTTAAGCCAATCGCAGTTCATGGTTATAACACATAGACACGCGCGCGCATGCACATACACACAAAACACACAGTGCTCTCGTACAGTATCTAGACAGAACAACAGAAGTACAACTGCCAAGTCATGCAAGTCATCCATCTGCTTATTACCGATTAGATAATCAAATAAATCCATTGTCAAGATACAGCAGGAAATTCTATCTCATATCCATTTCATGTCCTCCTGCCTCATATAAGAGACTTTTATGATATTGAAGGAACGAGAGCAGTGCTCCTATAATGTGATTCAGTGACTTCAGCCTGCGTTAGCTGCTTGGATATTCTCCAGCTCTACTCTCATTACGAAAATGGAAACAGTATTATTGATTTATGTGTCTTCATAAAGACTTTCTGTAGCATTTATGAATTACATTATAGTGCATTGAGGAGGGCCCGCATGAGATTGAGAGTACAATACAAAACAGACAGACAGACAGACAGACAGACAGACAGACAGACAGACAGACAGACAGACAGACAGACAGACAGACAGACAGACAGACAGACAGACAGCTAAACCACATTTTACTAGGGCTGTCAAATTATATGTTGAAATCGTAGATTTTGTCCAAAGTAACGGTTAGCAAAATCAGGTAAATTGATAAAGCACACTTTCATTCATCTCAACGTCAACTTCTTCAACCTCAATGTTTTGACATTGCGCTGTTGTTTTTAGCTGTATAGATTATGTATTTTGGGATGTTTTCAGTGTATTTTGCTTTCAGACAATGCGATCATTCAAGATTTAAAGAAACGTGTTCACAAAAATTACAAAAAGTGAACTTGAGTTAACCGATGAACTCTGAAAGCCCTACATTTTACACAACAAACTCCCCAAATTGTCTTGCTAACAGGTCTGATTTAAGCTATGAAAAATAAAATTGACACATTTTCTGCGAGTATCCTGCTTAGTGTGGTACTCAAACAAAGAGAACCGGTGTTACTGCATGACTGTAAAAATATTTACTACACCATAAGTCTGACTAGAACAGTAATATTTCTTTTGGAGGAGACAATCTGCGTCGGGAAAAGCTTTTTAAAGTTAATGAACAGTTGAATAATATAAAATGTTTTACTTGACCATGAGAAAGGAATCCAGGTCTTGACTGAGATTAAAAGGAACTGGGGTCTGAATGGAAAAACACGTGTTTTATGGGTGAATGATGAAGTGTGATTTACAATAGTTTGTAAGGTACACACTGTAAATTGTATACAGTGTAGATTAGCACTGAAACCATTGCAGGCTCCAATGCAATGTTTATCGTTTAGTGATAATCAAAATATCAACATGCAATGACATTAATTACAAAATGTACCAAAAGATTGTAAGCATCTTTCCCTTTCAACTGGGATTTCAGATGTCAGTTTCAGAATGTAAACAGTTTCTGTTCAGTTACACTGAGTATCACCTGTGTTTTATCAGTGCTATCTAAAGGAAGACCAACACGCCGTCCTCACCCAGGACATTAACAACCCTATCAAAAACCTCACAGACCAACAATAA
>CM062491.1:8307617-8357617 GCA_031479575.1 Coregonus ussuriensis | reverse complement strand
CATGCGTGCATACATTTTTGTGTGTGGGTGGTCCCGGGGATCGAACCCACTACCTTGGCGTTACAAGCGCCGTGCTCTACCAGCTGAGCTACAGAGGACCACAAGTTGAAGGACATGGTGTAATACTACCTGTGTTTAGTTGAAGGACATGGTGTAATATTAGCTGTGTTTAGTTGAAGGACATGGTGTAATACTAGCTGTGTTTAGTTGAACGACATGGTGTAATACTACATGTGTTTAGTTGAAGGACATGGTGTAATATAAGCTGTGTTTAGTTGAAGGACATAATGTATTACTACCTGTGTTTAGTTGAAGGACATGGTGTAACACCACCAGTGTTTAGTTGAAGGACATGGTGAAATATTATCTGTGTTTAGATGAAGGACATGGTGTAATACTAGCTGTGTTTAGTTGAAGGACATGGTGTAATACTAGCTGTGTTTAGTTGAAGGACATGGTGTAATACTACCTGTGTTTAGTTGAAGGACATGGTGTAATATTAGCTGTGTTTAGTTGAATGACATGGTGTAATACTAGCTGTGTTTAGTTGAAGGACATGGTGTAATACTACGTGTGTTTAGTTGAAGGACATGGTGTAACACTAGCTGTGTTTAGTTGAAGGACATGGTGCAATACTACCTGTGTTTAGTTGAAGGACATGGTGAAATACTAGCTGTGTTTAGTTGAAGGACATGGTGTAATATTAGCTGTGTTTAGTTGAAGGACATGGTGTAACACTACCTGTGTTTAGTTGAAGGACATGGTGTAAAACTAGCTGTGTTTAGTTGAAGGACAAGGTGAAATACTACCTGTGTTTAGTTGAATGATATGGTGTAACACTACCTGTGTTTAGTTGAAGGACATGGTGTAATATTAGCTGTGTTTAGTTGAAGGACATGGTGTAATACTAGCTCTGTTTAGATGAACCCACGGTGTAATACTAGCTGTGTTTAGTTGAAGGACATGGTGTAATACTAGCTGTGTTTAGTTGAAGGATATGGTGCAATACTACCTGTGTTTAGTTGAAGGACATGTTGTAATACTACCTGTGTTTAGTTGATGGACATGGTGAAATACTATCTGTGTTTAGTTGAAGAACACGGTGTAATACTACCTGTGTTTAGTTGAAGGACATGGTGTAATACTAGCTGTGTTTAGTTGAAGGACATGGTGTAATACTACATGTGTTTAGTTGAAGGACATGGTGTAATATTATCTGTGTTTAGTTGAAGGACAAGGTGTAATACTACCTGTGTTTAGTTGAAGGACATGGTGTAATATTATCTGTGTTTAGATGAAGGACATGGTGTAATACTAGCTGTATTTAGTTGAAGGACATGGTGTAATACTACCTGTGTTTAGTTGAAGGATATGGTGTAATACTAGCTGTGTTTAGTTGAAGGACATGGTGTAATACTAGCTGTGTTTAGTTGAAGGACATGGTGTAATACTACCTGTGTTTAGTTGAAGACATGGTGTAATACTACCTGTGTTTAGTTGAAGGACATGGTGTAATACTACCTGTGTTTAGAGAAGGACATGGTGTAATATAAGCTGTGTTTAGTTGAAGGACATAATGTAATACTACCTGTGTTTAGTTGAAGGACATGGTGTAATACTACCTGTGTTTAGTTGAAGGACATGGTGTAAAACTACCTGTGTTTAGTTGAAGGACATTGGTGTAATGTTAGCTGTGTTTAGTTGAAGGTCATGGTGTAATACCAACTGTGTTTAGTTGAACGACATGGTGTAATATTATCTGTGTTTAGTTGAAGGACATGGTGTAACAACACCTGTGTTTAGTTGAAGGACATGGTGTAATACTAGCTGTGTTTAGTTGAAGGACATGGTGTAATACTACCTGTGTTTAGTTAAAGGACATGGTGTAATACTATATGTGTTTAGTTGAAGGACATGGTGTAATACTAGCTGTGTTTAGTTGAAGGACATGGTGGAATACTAGCTGTGTTTAGTTGAAGGACATGGTGTAATACTACCTGTGTTTAGTTGAAGGACATGGTGTAATACTAGCCTGTGTTTAGTTGAAGGACATGGTGTAATATTTGCTGTGTTTAGTTGAAGGACATGGTGTAATACTAGCTGTGTTTAGTTGAAGGACATGGTGTTATACTACCTGCGTTTAGTTGAAGGACATGGTGTAATAATAGCTGTGTTTAGATGAAGGACATAATGTAATACTACCTGTGTTTAGTTGAAGGACATGATGTAATACTACCTGTGTTTAGTTAAAGGACACGGTGTAATACTACCTGTGTTTAGTTGAAGGTAATGGTGTAATACTACCTGTGTTTAGTTGAAGGACATGGTGTAATATTAGCTGTGTTTAGATGAAGGACATAATGTAATACTACCTGTGTTTAGTTGAAGGACATGGTGTAATACTACCTGTGTTTAGTTGAAGGACATGGTGTAATACTCCCTGTGTTTAGTTGAAGGACATGGTTCAATACTACCTGTGTTTAGTTGAAGGACATGGTGTAATACTAGCTGTTTTTAGTTGAAGGACATGGTGTAATATTAGCTGTGTTTAGTTGAAGGACATGGTGTAACACTACCTGTGTTTAGTTGAAGGACATGGTGTAATATTAGCTGTGTTTAGATGAAGGACATAATGTAATACTACTTGTGTTTAGTTGAAGGACATGATGTAATACTACCTGTGTTTAGTTGAAGGACACGGTGTAATACTACCTGTGTTTAGTTGAAGGACATGGTGTAATACTACCTGTGTTTAGTTGAAGGACATGGTGTAATATTAGCTGTGTTTAGATGAAGGACATAATGTAATACTACCTGTGTTTAGTTGAAGGACATGGTATAATACTACCTGTGTTTAGTTGAAGGACATGGTGTAATACTACCTGTGTTTAGTTGAAGAACATTGGTGTAATATTAGCTTTGTTTAGTTGAAGACCATGGTGTAATACTAGCTTTGTTTAGTTGAAGGACATGGTGTAATACTACCTGTGTTTAGTTGAATGACATGGTGGAATACTAGCTGTGTTTAGTTGAAGGACATGGTGTAATACTACCTGTGTTTAGTTGAAGGACATGGTGTAATACTACCTGTGTTTAGTTGAAGGACATGGTGTAATACTACCTGTGTTTAGTTGAAGGACATGGTGTAATATTTGCTGTGTTTAGTTGAAGGACATGGTGTAATACTAGCTGTGTTTAGTTGAAGAACATGGTGTTATACTACCTGTGTTTAGTTAAAGGACATGGTGTAATATTAGCTGTGTTTAGATGAAGAACATAATGTAATACTACCTGTGTTTAGTTGAAGGACATGATGTAATACTACCTGTGTTTAGTTGAAGGACACGGTGTAATACTACCTGTGTTTAGTTGAAGGACATGGTGTAATACTACCTGTGTTTAGTTGAAGGACATGGTGTAATATTAGCTGTGTTTAGATGAAGGACATAATGTAATACTACCTGTGTTTAGTTGAAGGACATGGTGTAATGCTACCTGTGTTTAGTTGAAGAACATTGGTGTAATATTAGCTTTGTTTAGGTAAAGGACATGGTGTAATACTAGCTTTGTTTAGTTGAAGGACATGGTGTAATACTACATGTGTTTAGTTGAAGGACATGGTGTAATATTAGCTGTGTTTAGTTGAAGGACATGGTGTAATACTACCTGTGTTTAGTTGAAGGACATGTTGTAATGTTAGCTTTTTTTAGTTGAAGGACATGGTGTAATACTAGCTGTGTTTAATTGAAGGACATGTTGGAATACTAGCTGTGTTTAGTTGAAGGACATGGTGTAATACTAGCTGTGTTTAGTTGAAGGACCTGTTGTAATATTAGCTTTGTTTAGTTGAAGGACATGGTGTAATACTACCTGTGTTTAGTTGAAGGACATGGTGTAATGCTAGCTGTGTTTAGTTGAAGGACATGGTGTAATACTAGCTGTGTTTAATTGAAGGACATGTTGTAATATTAGCTGTGTTTAGTTGAAGGACATGTTGTAATACTAGCTGTGTTTAGTTGAAGGACATGGTGTAATAGTAGCTGTGTTTAGTTGAAGAACACGGTGTAATTCTAAATTTGTTTAGTTGAAGTACACTTTGTAATATTAGCTGTGTTTAGTTGAAGGACATGGTGTAATACTAGCTAGGTTAGTTGAAGGACATGGTGTAATAGTAGCTGTGTTTAGTTCAAGGACATGGTTTAATACTACCTGTGTTTAGTTGAAGGAAATGATGTAATACTACCTGTGTTTAGTTGAAGGACAAGGTGAAATACTACCTGTGTTTAGTTGAATGACATGGTGTAACACTACCTGTGTTTAGTTGAAGGACATGGTGTAATATTAGCTGTGTTTAGTTGAAGGACATGGTGTGATACTAGCTGTGTTTAGTTGAAGTACATGGTGTAATATTAGCTGTGTTTATTTGAAGGACATGGTGTAACACTACCTGTGTTTAGTTGAAGGACATGGTGTAAAACTAGCTGTGCTTAGTTGAAGGACAAGGTGAAATACTACCTGTGTTTAGTTGAATGACATGGTGTAACACTACCTGTGTTTAGTTGAAGGACATGGTGTAATATTAGCTGTGTTTAGTTGAAGGACATGGTGTAACACTACCTGTGTTTAGTTGAAGGACATGGTGTAATACTAGCTGTGTTTAGTTGAAGGACATGGTGTAATACTAGCTGTGTTTAGTTGAAGGATATGGTGTAATACTAGCTGTGTTTAGTTGAAGGACATGGTGTAATATTAGCTGTGTTTAGTTGAATGACATGGTGTAATACTAGCTGTGTTTAGTTGAAGGACATGGTGTAATACTACCTGTGTTTAGTTGAAGGACATGGTGTAACACTAGCTGTATTTAGTTGAAGGACATGGTGTAATACTAGCTGTGTTTAGTTGAAGGACATGGTGTAATATTAGCTGTGTTTAGTTGAATGACATGGTGTAATACTAGCTGTGTTTAGAGAAGGACATGGTGTAATATTAGCTGTGTTTAGTTGAAGGACATAATGTACTACTACCTGTGTTTAGAGAAGGACATGGTGTAACACTACTTGTGTTTAGTTGAAGGACATGGTGTAAAACTAGCTGTGTTTAGTTGAAGGACAAGGTGAAATACTACCTGTGTTTAGTTGAATGACATGGTGTAATACGTCCTTGTGTTTAGTTGAAGGACATGGTGTAATATTAGCTGTGTTTAGTTGAAGGACATGGTGTAATACTACCTGTGTTTAGTTGAAGGACATGGTGAAATACTAGCTGTGTTTAGTTGAAGGACATGGTGTAATACTAGCTGTGTTTAGTTGAACGACATGGTGTAATACTACATGTGTTTAGTTGAAGGACATGGTGTAATACTACCTGTGTTTAGTTGAAGGACATGGTGTAATATTAGCTGTGTTTAGTTGAAGGACATGGTGTAATACTAGCTGTGTTTAGTTGAAGGACATGGTGTAATACTACCCGTGTTTAGTTGAAGGACATGGTGTAATATTAGCTGTGTTTAGTTGAAGGACATGGTGTAATACTAGCTGTGTTTAGTTGAACGACATGGTGTAATACTACATGTGTTTAGTTGAAGGACATGGTGTAATATAAGCTGTGTTTAGTTGAAGGACATAATGTATTACTACCTGTGTTTAGTTGAAGGACATGGTGCAATACTACCTGTGTTTAGTTGAAGGACATGGTGTAATACTAGCTGTGTTTAGTTGAAGGACATGGTGTAATATTAGCTGTGTTTAGTTGAACGACATGGTGTAACACTACCTGTGTTTAGTTGAAGGACATGGTGTAAAACTAGCTGTGTTTAGTTGAAGGACAAGGTGAAATACTACCTGTGTTTAGTTGAATGACATTGTGTAACACTACCTGTGTTTAGTTGAAGGACATGGTGTAATATTAGCTGTGTTTAGTTGAAGGACATGGTGTAATACTAGCTCTGTTTAGATGAACCCACGGTGTAATACTAGCTGTGTTTAGTTGAAGGACATGGTGTAATACTAGCTGTGTTTAGTTGAAGGATATGGTGCAATACTACCTGTGTTTAGTTGAAGGACATGTTGTAATACTACCTGTGTTTAGTTGATGGACATGGTGAAATACTATCTGTGTTTAGTTGAAGAACACGGTGTAATACTACCTGTGTTTAGTTGAAGGACATGGTGTAATACTAGCTGTGTTTAGTTGAAGGACATGGTGTAATACTACATGTGTTTAGTTGAAGGACATGGTGTAATATTATCTGTGTTTAGTTGAAGGACAAGGTGTAATACTACCTGTGTTTAGTTGAAGGACATGGTGTAATATAATCTGTGTTTAGATGAAGGACATGGTGTAATACTAACTGTATTTAGTTGAAGGACATGGTGTAATACTACCTGTGTTTAGTTGAAGGATATGGTGTAATACTAGCTGTGTTTAGTTGAAGGACATGGTGTAATACTAGCTGTGTTTAGTTGAAGGACATGGTGTAATACTACCTGTGTTTAGTTGAAGGACATGGTGTAATACTACCTGTGTTTAGAGAAGGACATGGTGTAATATTAGCTGTGTTTAGTTGAAGGACATAATGTACTACTACCTGTGTTTAGAGAAGGACATGGTGTAACACTACTTGTGTTTAGTTGAAGGACATGGTGTAAAACTAGCTGTGTTTAGTTGAAGGACAAGGTGAAATACTACCTGTGTTTAGTTGAATGACATGGTGTAATACTACCTGTGTTTAGTTGAAGGACATGGTGTAATATTAGCTGTGTTTAGTTGAAGGACATGGTGTAATACTACCTGTGTTTAGTTGAAGGACATGGTGTAATACTAGCTGTGTTTAGTTGAAGGACATGGTGTAATACTACCTGTGTTTAGTTGAAGGACATGGTGAAATACTAGCTGTGTTTAGTTGAAGGACATGGTGTAATACTAGCTGTGTTTAGTTGAACGACATGGTGTAATACTACATGTGTTTAGTTGAAGGACAAGGTGTAATACTACCTGTGTTTAGTTGAAGGACATGGTGTAATACTAGCTGTGTTTAGTTGAAGGACATGGTGTAATACTAGCTGTGTTTAGTTGAAGGACATGGTGTAATACTACCTGTGTTTAGTTGAAGGAAATGGTGTAATATTAGCTGTGTTTAGTTGAAGGACATGGTGTAATACTAGCTGTGTTTAGTTGAACGACATGGTGTATTACTACATGTGTTTAGTTGAAGGACATGGTGTAATATAAGCTGTGTTTAGTTGAAGGACATAATGTATTACTACCTGTGTTTAGTTGAAGGACATTGTGTAACACCACCAGTGTTTAGTTGAAGGACATGGTGAAATATTATCTGTGTTTAGATGAAGGACATGGTGTAATACTAGCTGTGTTTAGTTGAAGGACATGGTGTAATACTACCTGTGTTTAGTTGAAGGACATGGTGTAATATTAGCTGTGTTTAGTTGAATGACATGGTGTAACACTAGCTGGGTTTAGTTGAATGACATGGTGTAATACTATCTGTGTTTAGTTGAAGGACACGGTGTAATACTACCTGTGTTTAGTTGAAGGACATGGTGTAATATAAGCTGTGTTTAGTTGAAGGACATAATGTATTACTACCTGTGTTTAGTTGAAGGACATGGTGTAATACTACCTGTGTTTAGTTGAAGGACATGGTGTAATACTACCTGTGTTTAGTTGAAGGACATTGGTGTAATGTTAGCTGTGTTTAGTTGAAGGTCATGGTGTAATACCAACTGTGTTTAGTTGAACGACATGGTGTAATACTAGCTGTGTTTAGTTGAAGGACAAGGTGTAATACTACCTGTGTTTAGTTGAAGGACATGGTGTAATATTATCTGTGTTTAGTTGAAGGACAAGGTGTAATACTACCTGTGTTTAGTTGAAGGACATGGTGTAATATTAGCTGTGTTAGTTGAAGGACATGGTGTAATACTACCTGTGTTTAGTTGAAGGACATGGTGTAAAACTAGATGTGTTTAGTTGAAGGTCATGGTGTAATACTAGATGTGTTTAGTTGAAGGACATGGTGTAACACTAACTGTGTTTAGTTGAAGGACATGGTGTAAAACTAGCTGTGTTTAGTTGAAGGAGAAGTTGAAATACTACCTGTGTTTAGTTGAATGACATGGTGTAACACTACCTGTGTTTAGTTGAAGGACATGGTGTAATATTAGCTGTGTTTAGTTGAAGGACATGGTGTAATACTAGCTAAGTTTAGATGAACGACATGGGGTAATACTACCTGTGTTTAGTTGAAGGACATGGTGTAATACTACATGTGTTTAGTTGAAGGACATGGTGTAATATTATCTGTGTTTAGTTGAAGGACAAGGTGTAATACTAGCTGTGTTTAGTTGAAGGACATGGTGTAATATTAGCTGTGTTTAGTTGAAGGACATGGTGTAATACTAGCTGTGTTTAGTTGAAGGACATGGTGTAATATTAGCTGTGTTTAGTTGAAGGACATGGTGTGATACTAGCTGTGTTTAGTTGAAGTACATGGTGTAATATTAGCTGTGTTTAGTTGAAGGACATGGTGTAACACTACCTGTGTTTAGTTGAAGGACATGGTGTAAAACTAGCTGTGCTTAGTTGAAGGACAAGGTGAAATACTACCTGTGTTTAGTTGAATGACATGGTGTAACACTACCTGTGTTTAGTTGAAGGACATGGTGTAATATTAGCTGTGTTTAGTTGAAGTACATGGTGTAACACTACCTGTGTTTAGTTGAAGGACATGGTGTAATACTAGCTGTGTTTAGTTGAAGGACATGGTGTAATACTAGCTGTGTTTAGTTGAAGGACATGGTGTAATACTACCTGTGTTTAGTTGAAGGACATGGTGTAATATTAGCTGTGTTTAGTTGAATGACATGGTGTAATACTAGCTGTGTTTAGTTGAAGGACATGGTGTAATACTACCTGTGTTTAGTTGAAGGACATGGTGTAACACTAGCTGTGTTTAGTTGAAGGACATGGTGCAATACTACCTGTGTTTAGTTGAAGGACATGGTGTAATACTAGCTGTGTTTAGTTGAAGGACATGGTGTAATATTAGCTGTGTTTAGTTGAAGGACATGGTGTAACACTACCTGTGTTTAGTTGAAGGACATGGTGTAAAACTAGCTGTGTTTAGTTGAAGGACAAGGTGAAATACGACCTGTGTTTAGTTGAATGACATGGTGTAACACTACCTTTGTTTAGTTGAAGGTAGGGTGTAATATTAGCTGTGTTTAGTTGAAGGACATGGTGTAATACTAGCTCTGTTTAGATGAACCCACAGTGTAATACTAGCTGTGTTTAGTTGAAGGACATGGTGTAATACTAGCTGTGTTTAGTTGAAGGATATGGTGCAATACTACCTGTGTTTAGTTGAAGGACATGGTGTAATACTACATGTGTTTAGTTGAAGGACATGTTGTAATACTACCTGTGTTTAGTTGATGGACATGGTGAAATACTATCTGTGTTTAGTTGAAGAACACGGTGTAATACTACCTGTGTTTAGTTGAAGGACATGGTGTAATACTACATGTGTTTAGTTGAAGGACATGGTGTAATATTATCTGTGTTTAGTTGAAGGACAAGGTGTAATACTACCTGTGTTTAGTTGAAGGACATGGTGTAATATTATCTGTGTTTAGATGAAGGACATGGTGTAATACTAGCTGTATTTAGTTGAAGGACATGGTGTAACACTACCTGTGTTTATTTGAAGGATATGGTGAAATACTAGCTGTGTTTAGTTGAAGGACATGGTGTAATACTACCTGTGTTTAGTTGAAGGACATGGTGTAATATTAGCTGTGTTTAGTTGAATGACATGGTGTAATACTATCTGTGTTTAGTTGAAAAACACGGTGTAATACTACCTGTGTTTAGTTGAAGGACATGGTGTAATATAAGCTGTGTTTAGTTGAAGGACATAATGTATTACTACCTGTGTTTAGTTGAAGGACATGGTGTAATACTACCTGTGTTTAGTTGAAGGACATTGGTGTAATGTTAGCTGTGTTTAGTTGAAGGACATGGTGTAATACCAACTGTGTTTAGTTGAACGACATGGTGTAATATTATCTGTGTTTAGTTGAAGGACATGGTGTAACACCACCTGTGTTTAGTTGAAGGACATGGTGTAATACTAGCTGTGTTTAGTTGAAGGACATAGTGTAATACTACCTGTGTTTAGTTAAAGGACATGGTGTAATACTATATGTGTTTAGTTGAAGGACATGGTGTAATACTAGCTGTGTTTAGTTGAAGTACATGGTGGAATACTAGCTGTGTTTAGTTGAAGGACATGGTGTAATACTACCTGTGTTTAGTTGAAGGACATGGTGTAATATTTGCTGTGTTTAGTTGAAGGACATGGTGTAATACTAACTGTGTTTAGTTGAAGGACATGGTGTTATACTACCTGCGTTTAGTTGAAGGACATGGTGTAATAATAGCTGTGTTTAGATGAAGGACATAATGTAATACTACCTGTGTTTAGTTGAAGGACATGATGTAATACTACCTGTGTTTAGTTAAAGGACACGGTGTAATACTACCTGTGTTTAGTTGAAGGTATTGGTGTAATACTACCTGTGTTTAGTTGAAGGACATGGTGTAATATTAGCTGTGTTTAGATGAAGGACATAATGTAATACTACCTGTGTTTAGTTGAAGGACATGGTGTAATACTACCTGTGTTTAGTTGAAGGACATGGTGTAATACTCCCTGTGTTTAGTTGAAGGACATGGTGCAATACTACCTGTGTTTAGTTGAAGGACATGGTGTAATACTAGCTGTGTTTAGTTGAAGGACATGGTGTAATATTAGCTGTGTTTAGTTGAAGGACATGGTGTAACACTACCTGTGTTTAGTTGAAGGACATGGTGTAATATTAGCTGTGTTTAGATGAAGGACATAATATAATACTACTTGTGTTTAGTTGAAGGACATGATGTAATACTACCTGTGTTTAGTTGAAGGACACGGTGTAATACTACCTGTGTTTAGTTGAAGGACATGGTGTAATATTAGCTGTGTTTAGTTGAATGACATGGTGTAACACTAGCTGGGTTTAGTTGAATGACATGGTGTAATACTATCTGTGTTTAGTTGAAGGACACGGTGTAATACTACCTGTGTTTAGTTGAAGGACATGGTGTAATATAAGCTGTGTTTAGTTGAAGGACATAATGTATTACTACCTGTGTTTAGTTGAAGGACATGGTGTAATACTACCTGTGTTTAGTTGAAGGACATGGTGTAATACTACCTGTGTTTAGTTGAAGGACATTGGTGTAATGTTAGCTGTGTTTAGTTGAAGGTCATGGTGTAATACCAACTGTGTTTAGTTGAACGACATGGTGTAATACTAGCTGTGTTTAGTTGAAGGACAAGGTGTAATACTACCTGTGTTTAGTTGAAGGACATGGTGTAATATTATCTGTGTTTAGTTGAAGGACAAGGTGTAATACTACCTGTGTTTAGTTGAAGGACATGGTGTAATATTAGCTGTGTTAGTTGAAGGACATGGTGTAATACTACCTGTGTTTAGTTGAAGGACATGGTGTAAAACTAGATGTGTTTAGTTGAAGGTCATGGTGTAATACTAGATGTGTTTAGTTGAAGGACATGGTTTAACACTACCTGTGTTTAGTTGAAGGACATGGTGTAATATTAGCTGTGTTTAGTTGAAGGACATGGTGTAATACTAGCTCTGTTTAGATGAAGGACATGGGGTAATACTACCTTTGTTTAGTTGAAGGACATGGTGTAATACTACATGTGTTTAGTTGAAGGACATGGTGTAATATTATATGTGTTTAGTTGAAGGACAAGGTGTAATACTAGCTGTGTTTAGTTGAAGGACATGGTGTAATATTAGCTGTGTTTAGTTGAAGGACATGGTGTAATACTAGCTGTGTTTAGTTGAAGGACATGGTGTAATATTAGCTGTGTTTAGTTGAAGGACATGGTGTGATACTAGCTGTGTTTAGTTGAAGTACATGGTGTAATATTAGCTGTGTTTAGTTGAAGGACATGGTGTAACACTACCTGTGTTTAGTTGAAGGACATGGTGTAAAACTAGCTGTGCTTAGTTGAAGAACAAGGTGAAATACTACCTGTGTTTAGTTGAATGACATGGTGTAATATTAGCTGTGTTTAGTTGAAGGACATGGTGTAACACTACCTGTGTTTAGTTGAAGGACATGGTGTAATACTAGCTGTGTTTAGTTGAAGGACATGGTGTAATACTAGCTGTGTTTAGTTGAAGGACATGGTGTAATACTACCTGTGTTTAGTTGAAGGACATGGTGTAATATTAGCTGTGTTTAGTTGAATGACATGGTGTAATACTAGCTGTGTTTAGTTGAAGGACATGGTGTAATACTACCTGTGTTTAGTTGAAGGACATGGTGTAACACTAGCTGTGTTTAGTTGAAGGACATGGTGCAATACTACCTGTGTTTAGTTGAAGGACATGGTGTAATACTAGCTGTGTTTAGTTGAAGGACATGGTGTAATATTAGCTGTGTTTAGTTGAAGGACATGGTGTAACACTACCTGTGTTTAGTTGAAGGACATGGTGTAAAACTAGCTGTGTTTAGTTGAAGGACAAGGTGAAATACTACCTGTGTTTAGTTGAAGGACATGGTGTAATACTAGCTGTGTTTAGTTGAAGGACATGGTGTAATATTAGCTGTGTTTAGTTGAAGGACATGGTGTAACACTACCTGTGTTAGTTGAAGGACATGGTGTAAACCTAGCTGTGTTTAGTTGAAGGACAAGGTGAAATACTACCTGTGTTTAGTTGAATGACATGGTGTAACACTACCTTTGTTTAGTTGAAGGACATGGTGTAATATTAGCTGTGTTTAGTTGAAGGACATGGTGTAATACTAGCTCTGTTTAGATGAACCCACAGTGTAATACTAGCTGTGTTTAGTTGAAGGACATGGTGTAATACTAGCTGTGTTTAGTTGAAGGATATGGTGCAATACTACCTGTGTTTAGTTGAAGGACATGTTGTAATACTACATGTGTTTAGTTGAAGGACATGTTGTAATACTACCTGTGTTTAGTTGATGGACATGGTGAAATACTATCTGTGTTTAGTTGAAGAACACGGTGTAGTACTACCTGTGTTTAGTTGAAGGACATGGTGTAATATTATCTGTGTTTAGTTGAAGGACAAGGTGCAATACTACATGTGTTTAGTTGAAGGACATGGTGTAATATTATCTGTGTTTAGTTGAAGGACAAGGTGTAATACTACCTGTGTTTAGTTGAAGGACATGGTGTAATATTATATGTGTTTAGATGAAGGACATGGTGTAATACTAGCTGTATTTAGTTGAAGGACATGGTGTAATACTACCTGTGTTTATTTGAAGGATATGGTGAAATACTAGCTGTGTTTAGTTGAAGGACATGGTGTAATACTACCTGTGTTTAGTTGAAGGACATGGTGTAATATTAGCTGTGTTTAGTTGAATGACATGGTGTAATACTATCTGTGTTTAGTTGAAAAACACGGTTTAATACTACCTGTGTTTAGTTGAAGGACATGGTGTAATATAAGCTGTGTTTAGTTGAAGGACATAATGTATTACTACCTGTGTTTAGTTGAAGGACATGGTGTAATACTACCTGTGTTTAGTTGAAGGACATGGTGTAATACTACCTGTGTTTAGTTGAAGGACATTGGTGTAATGTTAGCTGTGTTTAGTTGAAGGTCATGGTGTAATACCAACTGTGTTTAGTTGAACGACATGGTGTAATATTATCTGTGTTTAGTTGAAGGACATGGTGTAACAACACCTGTGTTTAGTTGAAGGACATGGTGTAATACTAGCTGTGTTTAGTTGAAGGACATGGTGTAATACTACCTGTGTTTAGTTAAAGGACATGGTGTAATACTATATGTGTTTAGTTGAAGGACATGGTGTAATACTAGCTGTGTTTAGTTGAAGGACATGGTGGAATACTAGCTGTGTTTAGTTGAAGGACATGGTGTAATACTACCTGTGTTTAGTTGAAGGACATGGTGTAATACTACCTGTGTTTAGTTGAAGGACATGGTGTAATATTTGCTGTGTTTAGTTGAAGGACATGGTGTAATACTAGCTGTGTTTAGTTGAAGGACATGGTGTTATA
The DNA here is from genome assembly GCA_031479575.1 of Coregonus ussuriensis. NCBI lineage: Eukaryota > Metazoa > Chordata > Actinopteri > Salmoniformes > Salmonidae > Coregonus > Coregonus ussuriensis. Next base: position 8,343,456 of record CM062491.1, on the reverse strand, counting down.
CTACCTGCGTTTAGTTGAAGGACATGGTGTAATAATAGCTGTGTTTAGATGAAGGACATAATGTAATACTACCTGTGTTTAGTTGAAGGACATGATGTAATACTACCTGTGTTTAGTTAAAGGACACGGTGTAATACTACCTGTGTTTAGTTGAAGGTAATGGTGTAATACTACCTGTGTTTAGTTGAAGGACATGGTGTAATATTAGCTGTGTTTAGATGAAGGACATAATGTAATACTACCTGTGTTTAGTTGAAGGACATGGTGTAATACTACCTGTGTTTAGTTGAAGGACATGGTGTAATACTCCCTGTGTTTAGTTGAAGGACATGGTTCAATACTACCTGTGTTTAGTTGAAGGACATGGTGTAATACTAGCTGTTTTTAGTTGAAGGACATGGTGTAATATTAGCTGTGTTTAGTTGAAGGACATGGTGTAACACTACCTGTGTTTAGTTGAAGGACATGGTGTAATATTAGCTGTGTTTAGATGAAGGACATAATGTAATACTACTTGTGTTTAGTTGAAGGACATGATGTAATACTACCTGTGTTTAGTTGAAGGACACGGTGTAATACTACCTGTGTTTAGTTGAAGGACATGGTGTAATACTACCTGTGTTTAGTTGAAGGACATGGTGTAATATTAGCTGTGTTTAGATGAAGAACATTGGTGTAATATTAGCTTTGTTTAGTTGAAGACCATGGTGTAATACTAGCTTTGTTTAGTTGAAGGACATGGTGTAATACTACCTGTGTTTAGTTGAAGGACACGGTGTAATACTACCTGTGTTTAGTTGAAGGACATGGTATAATACTACCTGTGTTTAGTTGAAGGACATGGTGTAATACTACCTGTGTTTAGTTGAAGAACATTGGTGTAATATTAGCTTTGTTTAGTTGAAGACCATGGTGTAATACTAGCTTTGTTTAGTTGAAGGACATGGTGTAATACTACCTGTGTTTAGTTGAATGACATGGTGGAATACTAGCTGTGTTTAGTTGAAGGACATGGTGTAATACTACCTGTGTTTAGTTGAAGGACATGGTGTAATACTACCTGTGTTTAGTTGAAGGACATGGTGTAATACTACCTGTGTTTAGTTGAAGGACATGGTGTAATATTTGCTGTGTTTAGTTGAAGGACATGGTGTAATACTAGCTGTGTTTAGTTGAAGAACATGGTGTTATACTACCTGTGTTTAGTTAAAGGACATGGTGTAATATTAGCTGTGTTTAGATGAAGAACATAATGTAATACTACCTGTGTTTAGTTGAAGGACATGATGTAATACTACCTGTGTTTAGTTGAAGGACACGGTGTAATACTACCTGTGTTTAGTTGAAGGACATGGTGTAATACTACCTGTGTTTAGTTGAAGGACATGGTGTAATATTAGCTGTGTTTAGATGAAGGACATAATGTAATACTAACTGTGTTTAGTTGAAGGACATGGTGTAATGCTACCTGTGTTTAGTTGAAGAACATTGGTGTAATATTAGCTTTGTTTAGGTAAAGGACATGGTGTAATACTAGCTTTGTTTAGTTGAAGGACATGGTGTAATACTATATGTGTTTAGTTGAAGGACATGGTGTAATATTAGCTGTGTTTAGTTGAAGGACATGGTGTAATACTACCTGTGTTTAGTTGAAGGACATGTTGTAATGTTAGCTTTTTTTAGTTGAAGGACATGGTGTAATACTAGCTGTGTTTAATTGAAGGACATGTTGGAATACTAGCTGTGTTTAGTTGAAGGACATGGTGTAATACTAGCTGTGTTTAGTTGAAGGACCTGTTGTAATATTAGCTTTGTTTAGTTGAAGGACATGGTGTAATACTACCTGTGTTTAGTTGAAGGACATGGTGTAATGCTAGCTGTGTTTAGTTGAAGGACATGGTGTAATACTAGCTGTGTTTAATTGAAGGACATGTTGTAATATTAGCTGTGTTTAGTTGAAGGACATGTTGTAATACTAGCTGTGTTTAGTTGAAGGACATGGTGTAATAGTAGCTGTGTTTAGTTGAAGAACACGGTGTAATTCTAAATTTGTTTAGTTGAAGGACACTTTGTAATATTAGCTGTGTTTAGTTGAAGGACATGGTGTAATACTAGCTAGGTTAGTTGAAGGACATGGTGTAATAGTAGCTGTGTTTAGTTCAAGGACATGGTTTAATACTACCTGTGTTTAGTTGAAGGAAATGATGTAATACTACCTGTGTTTAGTTGAAGGACATGGTGTAATATTAGCTGTGTTTAGTTGAAGTACATGGTGTAATACTACCTGTGTTTAGTTGAAGGACATGGTGTAATATTAGTTGTGTTTAGTTGAAGGACATGGTGTAATATTAGCTGTGTTTAGTTGAAGGACATGGTTTAACACTACCTGTGTTTAGTTGAACGACATGGTGTAATACTACCTGTGTTTAGTTGAATGACATGGTGGAATACTAGCTGTGTTTAGTTGAAGGACATGGTGTAATACTACCTGTGTTTAGTTGAAGGACATGGTGTAATACTACCTGTGTTTAGTTGAAGGACATGGTGTAATACTACCTGTGTTTAGTTGAAGGACATGGTGTAATATTTGCTGTGTTTAGTTGAAGGACATGGTGTAATACTAGCTGTGTTTAGTTGAAGAACATAATGTAATACTACCTGTGTTTAGTTGAAGGACATGATGTAATACTACCTGTGTTTAGTTGAAGGACACGGTGTAATACTACCTGTGTTTAGTTGAAGGACATGGTGTAATACTACCTGTGTTTAGTTGAAGGACATGGTGTAATATTAGCTGTGTTTAGATGAAGGACATAATGTAATACTACCTGTGTTTAGTTGAAGGACATGGTGTAATGCTACCTGTGTTTAGTTGAAGAACATTGGTGTAATATTAGCTTTGTTTAGGTAAAGGACATGGTGTAATACTAGCTTTGTTTAGTTGAAGGACATGGTGTAATACTACATGTGTTTAGTTGAAGGACATGGTGTAATATTAGCTGTGTTTAGTTGAAGGACATGGTGTAATACTACCTGTGTTTAGTTGAAGGACATGTTGTAATGTTAGCTTTTTTTAGTTGAAGGACATGGTGTAATACTAGCTGTGTTTAATTGAAGGACATGTTGGAATACTAGCTGTGTTTAGTTGAAGGACATGGTGTAATACTAGCTGTGTTTAGTTGAAGGACCTGTTGTAATATTAGCTTTGTTTAGTTGAAGGACATGGTGTAATACTACCTGTGTTTAGTTGAAGGACATGGTGTAATGCTAGCTGTGTTTAGTTGAAGGACATGGTGTAATACTAGCTGTGTTTAATTGAAGGACATGTTGTAATATTAGCTGTGTTTAGTTGAAGGACATGTTGTAATACTAGCTGTGTTTAGTTGAAGGACATGGTGTAATAGTAGCTGTGTTTAGTTGAAGAACACGGTGTAATTCTAAATTTGTTTAGTTGAAGGACACTTTGTAATATTAGCTGTGTTTAGTTGAAGGACATGGTGTAATACTAGCTAGGTTAGTTGAAGGACATGGTGTAATAGTAGCTGTGTTTAGTTCAAGGACATGGTTTAATACTACCTGTGTTTAGTTGAAGGAAATGATGTAATACTACCTGTGTTTAGTTGAAGGACATGGTGTAATATAAGCTGTCTTTAGTTGAACGACATGGTGTAATACTACATGTGTTTAGTTGAAAGACATGGAGTAATATTATCTGTGTTTAGTTGAAGGACATGGTGTAACACCACCTGTGTTTAGTTGAAGGACATGGTTTAACACTACCTGTGTTTAGTTGAACGACATGGTGTAATACTACCTGTGTTTAGTTGAATGACATGGTGGAATACTAGCTGTGTTTAGTTGAAGGACATGGTGTAATACTACCTGTGTTTAGTTGAAGGACATGGTGTAATACTACCTGTGTTTAGTTGAAGGACATGGTGTAATACTACCTGTGTTTAGTTGAAGGACATGGTGTAATATTTGCTGTGTTTAGTTGAAGGACATGGTGTAATACTAGCTGTGTTTAGTTGAAGAACATGGTGTTATACTACCTGTGTTTGGTTAAAGGACATGGTGTAATATTAGCTGTGTTTAGATGAAGGACATAATGTAATACTACCTGTGTTTAGTTGAAGGACATGATGTAATACTACCTGTGTTTAGTTGAAGGACATGGTGTAATACTACCTGTGTTTAGTTGAAGGACATGTTGTAATGTTAGCTTTTTTTAGTTGAAGGACATGGTGTAATACTAGCTGTGTTTAATTGAAGGACATGTTGGAATACTAGCTGTGTTTAGTTGAAGGACATGGTGTAATACTAGCTGTGTTTAGTTGAAGGACCTGTTGTAATATTAGCTTTGTTTAGTTGAAGGACATGGTGTAATACTACCTGTGTTTAGTTGAAGGACATGGTGTAATGCTAGCTGTGTTTAGTTGAAGGACATGGTGTAATACTAGCTGTGTTTAATTGAAGGACATGTTGTAATATTAGCTGTGTTTAGTTGAAGGACATGTTGTAATACTAGCTGTGTTTAGTTGAAGGACATGGTGTAATAGTAGCTGTGTTTAGTTGAAGAACACGGTGTAATTCTAAATTTGTTTAGTTGAAGGACACTTTGTAATATTAGCTGTGTTTAGTTGAAGGACATGGTGTAATACTAGCTAGGTTAGTTGAAGGACATGGTGTAATAGTAGCTGTGTTTAGTTCAAGGACATGGTTTAATACTACCTGTGTTTAGTTGAAGGAAATGATGTAATACTACCTGTGTTTAGTTGAAGGACATGGTGTAATATTACCTGTGTTTAGTTGAAGTACATGGTGTAATACTACCTGTGTTTAGTTGAAGGACATGGTGTAATATTAGCTGTGTTTAGTTGAAGGACATGGTTTAACACTACCTGTGTTTAGTTGAACGACATGGTCTAATACTACCTGTGTTTAGTTGAATGACATGGTGGAATACTAGCTGTGTTTAGTTGAAGGACATGGTGTAATACTACCTGTGTTTAGTTGAAGGACATGGTGTAATACTACCTGTGTTTAGTTGAAGGACATGGTGTAATACTACCTGTGTTTAGTTGAAGGACATGGTGTAATATTTGCTGTGTTTAGTTGAAGGACATGGTGTAATACTAGCTGTGTTTAGTTGAAGAACATGGTGTTATACTACCTGTGTTTGGTTAAAGGACATGGTGTAATATTAGCTGTGTTTAGATGAAGGACATAATGTAATACTACCTGTGTTTAGTTGAAGGACATGATGTAATACTACCTGTGTTTAGTTGAAGGACACGGTGTAATACTACCTGTGTTTAGTTGAAGGACATGGTGTAATACTACCTGTGTTTAGTTGAAGGACATGGTGTAATATTAGCTGTGTTTAGATGAAGGACATAATGTAATACTACCTGTGTTTAGTTGAAGGACATGGTGTAATGCTACCTGTGTTTAGTTGAAGAACATTGGTGTAATATTAGCTTTGTTTAGGTAAAGGACATGGTGTAAAACTAGCTTTGTTTAGTTGAAGGACATGGTGTAATACTACATGTGTTTAGTTGAAGGACATGGTGTAATACTAGCTGTGTTTAGTTGAAGGACATGGTGTAATACTACCTGTGTTTAGTTGAAGGACATGTTGTAATGTTAGCTTTGTTTAGTTGAAGGACATGGTGTAATACTAGCTGTGTTTAATTGAAGGACATGTTGTAATACTAGCTGTGTTTAGTTGAAGGACATGGTGTAATACTAGCTGTGTTTAGTTGAAGGACCTGTTGTAATATTAGCTTTGTTTAGTTGAAGGACATGGTGTAATACTAGCTGTGTTTAGTTGAAGGACATGGTGTAATACTAGCTGTGTTTAATTGAAGGACATGTTGTAATATTAGCTGTGTTTAGTTGAAGGACATGGTGTAATACTACCTGTGTTTAGTTGAAGGACATGGTGTAATGCTAGCTGTGTTTAGTTGAAGGACATGGTGTAATACTAGCTGTGTTTAATTGAAGGACATGTTGTAATATTAGCTGTGTTTAGTTGAAGGACATGGTGTAATACTAGCTGTGTTTAGTTGAAGGACATGGTGTAATAGTAGCTGTGTTTAGTTGAAGAACACGGTGTAATTCTACCTTTGTTTAGTTGAAGGACACTTTGTAATATTAGCTGTGTTTAGTTGAAGGACATGGTGTAATACTAGCTAGGTTAGTTGAAGGACATGGTGTAATAGTAGCTGTGTTTAGTTCAAGGACATGGTTTAATACTACCTGTGTTTAGTTGAAGGAAATGATGTAATACTACCTGTGTTTAGTTGAAGGACATGGTGTAATATTAGCTGTGTTTAGTTGAAGTACATGGTGTAATACTACCTGTGTTTAGTTGAAGGACATGGTGTAATATTAGTTGTGTTTAGTTGAAGGACATGGTGTAATATTAGCTGTGTTTAGTTGAAGGACATGGTTTAACACTACCTGTGTTGAGTTGAACGACATGGTGTAATACTACCTGTGTTTAGTTGAAGGACATTGTGTAATACTACCTGTGTTTAGTTGAAGGACATGGTGTAACACTATCTGTGTTTAGTTGAAGGACATGGTGTAGTATTAGCTGTGTTTAGTTGAAGGACATGATGTAATACTACCTGTGTTTAGTTGAAGGACATTGTGTAATATTAGCTGTGTTTAGTTGAAGGACATGGTGTAATACTACCTGTTTAGTTGAAGGACATGGAGTAATACTAGCTGTGTTTAGTTGAAGGACATGGTGTAATATTAGCTGTGTTTAGATGAAGGACATAATGTAATACTACCTGTGTTTAGTTGAAGGACAAGATGTAATACTACCTGTGTTTAGTTGAAGGACACGGTGTAATACTACCTGTGTTTAGTTGAAGGACATGGTGTAATACTACCTGTGTTTAGTTGAAGGACATGGTGTAATATTAGCTGTGTTTAGATGAAGGACATAATGTAATACTACCTGTGTTTAGTTGAAGGACATGGTGTAATGCTACCTGTGTTTAGTTGAAGAACATTGGTGTAATATTAGCTTTGTTTAGGTAAAGGACATGGTGTAAAACTAGCTTTGTTTAGTTGAAGGACATGGTGTAATACTACATGTGTTTAGTTGAAGGACATGGTGTAATACTAGCTGTGTTTAGTTGAAGGACATGGTGTAATACTACCTGTGTTTAGTTGAAGGACATGTTGTAATGTTAGCTTTGTTTAGTTGAAGGACATGGTGTAATATTAGCTGTGTTTAGTTGAAGGACATGGTTTAACACTACCTGTGTTGAGTTGAACGACATGGTGTAATACTACCTGTGTTTAGTTGAAGGACATTGTGTAATACTACCTGTGTTTAGTTGAAGGACATGGTGTAACACTATCTGTGTTTAGTTGAAGGACATGGTGTAGTATTAGCTGTGTTTAGTTGAAGGACATGATGTAATACTACCTGTGTTTAGTTGAAGGACATTGTGTAATATTAGCTGTGTTTAGTTGAAGGACATGGTGTAATACTACCTGTTTAGTTGAAGGACATGGAGTAATACTACCTGTGTTTAGTTGAAGGACATGGTGTAATATTAGCTGTGTTTAGTTGAAGTACATGGTGTAATACTACCTGTGTTTAGTTGAAGGACATGGTGTAATATTAGTTGTGTTTAGTTGAAGGACATGGTGTAATATTAGCTGTGTTTAGTTGAAGGACATGGTTTAACACTACCTGTGTTGAGTTGAACGACATGGTGTAATACTACCTGTGTTTAGTTGAAGGACATTGTGTAATACTACCTGTGTTTAGTTGAAGGACATGGTGTAACACTATCTGTGTTTAGTTGAAGGACATGGTGTAGTATTAGCTGTGTTTAGTTGAAGGACATGATGTAATACTACCTGTGTTTAGTTGAAGGACATTGTGTAATATTAGCTGTGTTTAGTTGAAGGACATGGTGTAATACTACCTGTTTAGTTGAAGGACATGGAGTAATACTAGCTGTGTTTAGTTGAAGGACATGGTGTAATAGTAGCTGTGTTTAGTTGAAGAACACGGTGTAATTCTACCTTTGTTTAGTTGAAGGACACTTTGTAATATTAGCTGTGTTTAGTTGAAGGACATGGTGTAATACTAGCTAGGTTAGTTGAAGGACATGGTGTAATAGTAGCTGTGTTTAGTTCAAGGACATGGTTTAATACTACCTGTGTTTAGTTGAAGGAAATGATGTAATACTACCTGTGTTTAGTTGAAGGACATGGTGTAATATTACCTGTGTTTAGTTGAAGTACATGGTGTAATACTACCTGTGTTTAGTTGAAGGACATGGTGTAATATTAGCTGTGTTTAGTTGAAGGACATGGTTTAACACTACCTGTGTTTAGTTGAACGACATGGTGTAATACTACCTGTGTTTAGTTGAATGACATGGTGGAATACTAGCTGTGTTTAGTTGAAGGACATGGTGTAATACTACCTGTGTTTAGTTGAAGGACATGGTGTAATACTACCTGTGTTTAGTTGAAGGACATGGTGTAATACTACCTGTGTTTAGTTGAAGGACATGGTGTAATATTTGCTGTGTTTAGTTGAAGGACATGGTGTAATACTAGCTGTGTTTAGTTGAAGAACATGGTGTTATACTACCTGTGTTTGGTTAAAGGACATGGTGTAATATTAGCTGTGTTTAGATGAAGGACATAATGTAATACTACCTGTGTTTAGTTGAAGGACATGATGTAATACTACCTGTGTTTAGTTGAAGGACACGGTGTAATACTACCTGTGTTTAGTTGAAGGACATGGTGTAATACTACCTGTGTTTAGTTGAAGGACATGGTGTAATATTAGCTGTGTTTAGATGAAGGACATAATGTAATACTACCTGTGTTTAGTTGAAGGACATGGTGTAATGCTACCTGTGTTTAGTTGAAGAACATTGGTGTAATATTAGCTTTGTTTAGGTAAAGGACATGGTGTAAAACTAGCTTTGTTTAGTTGAAGTACATGGTGTAATACTACATGTGTTTAGTTGAAGGACATGGTGTAATACTAGCTGTGTTTAGTTGAAGGACATGGTGTAATACTACCTGTGTTTAGTTGAAGGACATGTTGTAATGTTAGCTTTGTTTAGTTGAAGGACATGGTGTAATACTAGCTGTGTTTAATTGAAGGACATGTTGTAATACTAGCTGTGTTTAGTTGAAGGACATGGTGTAATACTAGCTGTGTTTAGTTGAAGGACCTGTTGTAATATTAGCTTTGTTTAGTTGAAGGACATGGTGTAATACTAGCTGTGTTTAGTTGAAGGACATGGTGTAATACTAGCTGTGTTTAATTGAAGGACATGTTGTAATATTAGCTGTGTTTAGTTGAAGGACATGGTGTAATACTACCTGTGTTTAGTTGAAGGACATGGTGTAATGCTAGCTGTGTTTAGTTGAAGGACATGGTGTAATACTAGCTGTGTTTAATTGAAGGACATGTTGTAATATTAGCTGTGTTTAGTTGAAGGACATGGTGTAATACTAGCTGTGTTTAGTTGAAGGACATGGTGTAATAGTAGCTGTGTTTAGTTGAAGAACACGGTGTAATTCTACCTTTGTTTAGTTGAAGGACACTTTGTAATATTAGCTGTGTTTAGTTGAAGGACATGGTGTAATACTAGCTAGGTTAGTTGAAGGACATGGTGTAATAGTAGCTGTGTTTAGTTCAAGGACATGGTTTAATACTACCTGTGTTTAGTTGAAGGAAATGATGTAATACTACCTGTGTTTAGTTGAAGGACATGGTGTAATATTAGCTGTGTTTAGTTGAAGTACATGGTGTAATACTACCTGTGTTTAGTTGAAGGACATGGTGTAATATTAGTTGTGTTTAGTTGAAGGACATGGTGTAATATTAGCTGTGTTTAGTTGAAGGACATGGTTTAACACTACCTGTGTTGAGTTGAACGACATGGTGTAATACTACCTGTGTTTAGTTGAAGGACATTGTGTAATACTACCTGTGTTTAGTTGAAGGACATGGTGTAACACTATCTGTGTTTAGTTGAAGGACATGGTGTAGTATTAGCTGTGTTTAGTTGAAGGACATGATGTAATACTACCTGTGTTTAGTTGAAGGACATTGTGTAATATTAGCTGTGTTTAGTTGAAGGACATGGTGTAATACTACCTGTTTAGTTGAAGGACATGGAGTAATACTAGCTGTGTTTAGTTGAAGGACATGGTGTAATATTAGCTGTGTTTAGATGAAGGACATAATGTAATACTACCTGTGTTTAGTTGAAGGACAAGATGTAATACTACCTGTGTTTAGTTGAAGGACACGGTGTAATACTACCTGTGTTTAGTTGAAGGACATGGTGTAATACTACCTGTGTTTAGTTGAAGGACATGGTGTAATATTAGCTGTGTTTAGATGAAGGACATAATGTAATACTACCTGTGTTTAGTTGAAGGACATGGTGTAATGCTACCTGTGTTTAGTTGAAGAACATTGGTGTAATATTAGCTTTGTTTAGGTAAAGGACATGGTGTAAAACTAGCTTTGTTTAGTTGAAGGACATGGTGTAATACTACATGTGTTTAGTTGAAGGACATGGTGTAATACTAGCTGTGTTTAGTTGAAGGACATGGTGTAATACTACCTGTGTTTAGTTGAAGGACATGTTGTAATGTTAGCTTTGTTTAGTTGAAGGACATGGTGTAATATTAGCTGTGTTTAGTTGAAGGACATGGTTTAACACTACCTGTGTTGAGTTGAACGACATGGTGTAATACTACCTGTGTTTAGTTGAAGGACATTGTGTAATACTACCTGTGTTTAGTTGAAGGACATGGTGTAACACTATCTGTGTTTAGTTGAAGGACATGGTGTAGTATTAGCTGTGTTTAGTTGAAGGACATGATGTAATACTACCTGTGTTTAGTTGAAGGACATTGTGTAATATTAGCTGTGTTTAGTTGAAGGACATGGTGTAATACTACCTGTTTAGTTGAAGGACATGGAGTAATACTACCTGTGTTTAGTTGAAGGACATGGTGTAATATTAGCTGTGTTTAGTTGAAGTACATGGTGTAATACTACCTGTGTTTAGTTGAAGGACATGGTGTAATATTAGTTGTGTTTAGTTGAAGGACATGGTGTAATATTAGCTGTGTTTAGTTGAAGGACATGGTTTAACACTACCTGTGTTGAGTTGAACGACATGGTGTAATACTACCTGTATTTAGTTGAAGGACATTGTGTAATACTACCTGTGTTTAGTTGAAGGACATGGTGTAACACTATCTGTGTTTAGTTGAAGGACATGGTGTAGTATTAGCTGTGTTTAGTTGAAGGACATGATGTAATACTACCTGTGTTTAGTTGAAGGACATTGTGTAATATTAGCTGTGTTTAGTTGAAGGACATGGTGTAATACTACCTGTTTAGTTGAAGGACATGGAGTAATACTAGCTGTGTTTAGTTGAAGGACATGGTGTAATATTAGCTGTGTTTAGATGAAGGACATAATGTAATACTACCTGTGTTTAGTTGAAGGACATGATGTAATACTACCTGTGTTTAGTTGAAGGACACGGTGTAATACTACCTGTGTTTAGTTGAAGGACATGGTGTAATACTACCTGTGTTTAGTTGAAGGACATGGTGTAATATTAGCTGTGTTTAGATGAAGGACATAATGTAACACTACCTGTGTTTAGTTGAAGGACATGGTGTAATGCTACCTGTGTTTAGTTGAAGAACATTGGTGTAATATTAGCTTTGTTTAGGTAAAGGACATGGTGTAAAACTAGCTTTGTTTAGTTGAAGGACATGGTGTAATACTACATGTGTTTAGTTGAAGGACATGGTGTAATACTAGCTGTGTTTAGTTGAAGGACATGGTGTAATACTACCTGTGTTTAGTTGAAGGACATGTTGTAATGTTAGCTTTGTTTAGTTGAAGGACATGGTGTAATACTAGCTGTGTTTAATTGAAGGACATGTTGTAATACTAGCTGTGTTTAGTTGAAGGACATGGTGTAATACTAGCTGTGTTTGGTTGAAGGACCTGTTGTAATATTAGCTTTGTTTAGTTGAAGGACATGGTGTAATACTAGCTGTGTTTAGTTGAAGGACATGGTGTAATACTAGCTGTGTTTAATTGAAGGACATGTTGTAATATTAGCTGTGTTTAGTTGAAGGACATGGTGTAATACTACCTGTGTTTAGTTGAAGGACATGGTGTAATGCTAGCTGTGTTTAGTTGAAGGACATGGTGTAATACTAGCTGTGTTTAATTGAAGGACATGTTGTAATATTAGCTGTGTTTAGTTGAAGGACATGGTGTAATACTAGCTGTGTTTAGTTGAAGGACATGGTGTAATAGTAGCTGTGTTTAGTTGAAGAACACGGTGTAATTCTACCTTTGTTTAGTTGAAGGACACTTTGTAATATTAGCTGTGTTTAGTTGAAGGACATGGTGTAATACTAGCTAGGTTAGTTGAAGGACATGGTGTAATAGTAGCTGTGTTTAGTTCAAGGACATGGTTTAATACTACCTGTGTTTAGTTGAAGGAAATGATGTAATACTACCTGTGTTTAGTTGAAGGACATGGTGTAATATTAGCTGTGTTTAGTTGAAGTACATGGTGTAATACTACCTGTGTTTAGTTGAAGGACATGGTGTAATATTAGTTGTGTTTAGTTGAAGGACATGGTGTAATATTAGCTGTGTTTAGTTGAAGGACATGGTTTAACACTATCTGTGTTTAGTTGAACGACATGGTGTAATATTACCTGTGTTTAGTTGAAGGACATTGTGTAATACTACCTGTGTTTAGTTGAAGGACATGGTGTAACACTATCTGTGTTTAGTTGAAGGACATGGTGTAGTATTAGCTGTGTTTAGTTGAAGGACATGATGTAATACTACCTGTGTTTAGTTGAAGGACATTGTGTAATATTAGCTGTGTTTAGTTGAAGGACATGGTGTAATACTACCTGTTTAGTTGAAGGACATGGAGTAATACTAGCTGTGTTTAGTTGAAGGACATGGTGTAATACTACCTGTGTTTAGTTGAAGGACATGGTGTAATACTAGATGTGTTTAGTTGAAGGACATGGTGTAATACTACCTGTGTTTAGTTGAAGGACATGGTGTAATACTACCTGTGTTTAGTTGAAGGACATGGTGTAATACTAGCTGTGTTTAGTTGAAGGACATGGTGTAATACTAGCTGTGTTTAGTTGAAGGACATGGTGTAATACTACCTGTGTTTAGTTGAAGGACATGGTGTAATATTATCTGTGTTTAGTTGAAGGACATGGTGTAATATTAGCTGTGTTTAGTTGAAGGACATGGTGTAATACTAGCTGTGTTTAGTTGAAGGACATGGTGTAATACTAGCTGTGTTTAGTTGAAAGACATGGTGTAATATTATCTGTGTTTAGTTGAAGGACATGGTTTAACACTACCTGTGTTTAGTTGATAGACATGGTGTAATACTACCTGTGTTTAGTTGAAGGACATTGTGTAATACTACCTGTGTTTAGTTAAAGGACATGGTGTAACAGTAGCTGTGTTTAGTTGAAGGACATGGTGTAATACTAGTTGTTTTGTTGATGGACATGATATAATACTAGCTGTGTTTAGTTGAAGGACATGGTGTAATATTAGCTGTGTTTAGTTGAAGGACATGGTGTAATACTACCTGTTTAGTTGAAGGACATGGAGTAATACTACCTGTGTTTAGTTGAAGGACATGGTGTAATACTAGCTGTTTTTAGTTGAAGGACATGGTGTAATATTAGCTGTGTTTAGTTGAAGGACATGGTTTAACACTACCTGTGTTTAGTTGAAGGACATTGTGTAATACTACCTGTGTTTAGTTAAAGGACATGGTGTAACAGTAGCTGTGTTTAGTTGAAGGACATGGTGTAATACTAGTTGTTTTGTTGATGGACATGGTGTAATACTAGCTGTGTTTAGTTGAAGGACATGGTGTAACACTACCTGTGTTTAGTTGAAGGACATGGTGTAATATTAGCTGTGTTTAGTTGAAGGACATGGTGTAATACTACCTGTTTAGTTGAAGGACATGGAGTAATATTAGCTGTGTTTAGTTGAAGGACATGGTGTAATACTACCTGTGTTTAGTTGAAGGACATGGTGTAATATTAGCTGTGATTATTTGAAGGACATGGTGTAATATTAGCTGTGATTAGTTGAAGGACATGGTGTAACACTACCTGTGTTTAGTTGAAGTACATGGTGTAATATTAGCTGTGTTTAGTTGAAGGACATGGTGTAATACTAGCTGTGTTTAGTTGAAGGACATGGTGTAATATTAGTTTTGTTTAGTTGAAGGACATGGTGTAATATTAGCTGTGTTTGGTTGAAGAACATGGTTTAACACTACCTGTGTTTAGTTGAAGGACATGGTGTAATACTACCTGTGTTTAGTTGAAGGACATTGTGTAATACTACCTGTGTTTAGTTGAAGGACATGTTGTAACACTGCCTGTGTTTAGTTGAAGGACATGGTGTAATACTAGCTGTGTTTAGTTGAAGGACATGGTGTAATACAACCTGTTTAGATGAAGGACATGTTGTAACACTATATGTGTTTAGTTGAAGGACATGGTGTAACACTAGCTGTGTTTAGTTGAAGGACATGGTGAAATACTAGCTGTGTTTAGTTGAAGGACATGGTGTAATACTACATGTTTAGTTGAAGGACATGGAGTAATACTAGCTGTGTTTAGTTGAAGGACATGGTGTAATACTAGCTGTGTTTAGTTGAAGGACATGGTGTAATACTAGCTGTGTTTAGTTGAAGGACATGGTATAAAACTACCTGTGTTTAGTTGAAGTACATGGTGTAATATTACCTGTGTTTAGTTGAAGGACATGGAGTAATACTAGCTGTGTTTAGTTGAAGGACATGGTGTAACACTACCTGTGTTTAGTTGAAGGACATGGTGTAACACTACCTGTGTTTAGTTGAAGAACATTGTGTAATACTAGCTGTGTTTAGTTGAAGAACATGGTGTAATACTAGCTGTGTTTAGTTGAAGGACATGGTGTAATACTAGCTGTGTTTAGTTGAAGGACATGGTATAAAACTACCTGTGTTTAGTTGAAGTACATGGAGTAATACTAGCTGTGTTTAGTTGAAGGACATGGTGTAATATTAGCTGTGTTTAGTTGAAGGACATGGTGTAATACTACCTGTTTAGTTGAAGGACATGGAGTAATACTACCTGTGTTTAGTTGAAGGACATGGTGTAATACTAGCTGTTTTTAGTTGAAGGACATGGTGTAATATTAGCTGTGTTTAGTTGAAGGACATGGTTTAACACTACCTGTGTTTAGTTGAAGGACATTGTGTAATACTACCTGTGTTTAGTTAAAGGACATGGTGTAACAGTAGCTGTGTTTAGTTGAAGGACATGGTGTAATACTAGTTGTTTTGTTGATGGACATGGTGTAATACTAGCTGTGTTTAGTTGAAGGACATGGTGTAACACTACCTGTGTTTAGTTGAAGGACATGGTGTAATATTAGCTGTGTTTAGTTGAAGGACATGGTGTAATACTACCTGTTTAGTTGAAGGACATGGAGTAATATTAGCTGTGTTTAGTTGAAGGACATGGTGTAATACTACCTGTGTTTAGTTGAAGGACATGGTGTAATATTAGCTGTGATTATTTGAAGGACATGGTGTAATATTAGCTGTGATTAGTTGAAGGACATGGTGTAACACTACCTGTGTTTAGTTGAAGTACATGGTGTAATATTAGCTGTGTTTAGTTGAAGGACATGGTGTAATACTAGCTGTGTTTAGTTGAAGGACATGGTGTAATATTAGTTTTGTTTAGTTGAAGGACATGGTGTAATATTAGCTGTGTTTGGTTGAAGAACATGGTTTAACACTACCTGTGTTTAGTTGAAGGACATGGTGTAATACTACCTGTGTTTAGTTGAAGGACATTGTGTAATACTACCTGTGTTTAGTTGAAGGACATGTTGTAACACTGCCTGTGTTTAGTTGAAGGACATGGTGTAATACTAGCTGTGTTTAGTTGAAGGACATGGTGTAATACAACCTGTTTAGATGAAGGACATGTTGTAACACTATATGTGTTTAGTTGAAGGACATGGTGTAACACTAGCTGTGTTTAGTTGAAGGACATGGTGAAATACTAGCTGTGTTTAGTTGAAGGACATGGTGTAATACTACATGTTTAGTTGAAGGACATGGAGTAATACTAGCTGTGTTTAGTTGAAGGACATGGTGTAATACTAGCTGTGTTTAGTTGAAGGACATGGTGTAATACTAGCTGTGTTTAGTTGAAGGACATGGTATAAAACTACCTGTGTTTAGTTGAAGTACATGGTGTAATATTACCTGTGTTTAGTTGAAGGACATGGAGTAATACTAGCTGTGTTTAGTTGAAGGACATGGTGTAACACTACCTGTGTTTAGTTGAAGGACATGGTGTAACACTACCTGTGTTTAGTTGAAGAACATTGTGTAATACTAGCTGTGTTTAGTTGAAGAACATGGTGTAATACTAGCTGTGTTTAGTTGAAGGACATGGTGTAATACTAGCTGTGTTTAGTTGAAGGACATGGTATAAAACTACCTGTGTTTAGTTGAAGTACATGGTGTAATATTACCTGTGTTTAGTTGAAGGACATGGTTTAATATTAGCTGTGTTTAGTTGAAGGACATGGTGTAACACTACCTGTGTTTAGTTGAAGGACATGGTGTAACACTACCTGTGTTTAGTTGAAGAACATGGTGTAATACTACCTGTGTTTAGTTGAAGAACATGGTGTAATACTAGCTGTGTTTAGTTGAAGGACATGGTGTAATACTACCTGTGTTTAGTTGAAGAACATGGTGTAATACTAGCTGTGTTTAGTTGAAGGACATGGTGTAATACTAGATGTGTTTAGTTGAAACTCATGGTGCAATACTACCTGTGTTTAGTTGAAGGACATGGTGTAATACTACATGTGTATGTTGAAGTACATGTTGTAATACTACCTGTGTTTAGTTGAAGGACATGGTGTAATATTATCTGTGTTTAGTTGAAGGACATGGTGTAATACTAGCTGTGTTTAGTTGAAGGACATGGTGTAATACTAGATGTGTTTAGTTGAAACTCATGGTGCAATACTACCTGTGTTTAGTTGAAGGACATGGTGTAATACTACATGTGTTTAGTTGAAGGACATGTTGTAATACTACCTGTGTTTAGTTGAAGGTCATGGTGTAATATTATCTGTGTTTAGTTGAAGGACATGGTGTAATACTAGCTGTGTTTAGTTGAAGGACATGGTGTAATACTAGCTGTGTTTAGTTGAAGGACATGGTGTAATACTAGCTGTGTTTAGTTGAAGGACAGTGTGTAATACTACCTGTGTTTAGTTGAAGGACATGGTGTAATATAAGCTGTGTTTAGTTTAAGGACATGGTGTAATACTACCTGTGTTTAGTTGAAGGACATGGTGTAATACTACCTGTGTTTAGATGAAGGACATGGTGTAATACTAGCTGTGTTTAGTTGAAGGACATGGTGTAATACTAGCTGTGTTTAGTTGAAGGACATGGTGTAATACTACCTGTGTTTAGTTGAAAGACATGGTGTAATATAAGCTGTGTTTAGTTGAAGGACATGGTGTAATACTACCTGTGTTTAGTTGAAGGACATGGTGTAATACTACCTGTGTTTAGTTGAAGGACATGGTGTAATATAAGCTGTCTTTAGTTGAACGACATGGTGTAATACTACATGTGTTTAGTTGAAAGACATGGAGTAATATTATCTGTGTTTAGTTGAAGGACATGGTGTAACACCACCTGTGTTTAGTTGAAGGACATGGTGTAATACTAGATGTGTTTAGTTGAAGGACATGGTGTAATACTACCTGTGTTTAGTTGAAGGACATGGTGTAATATTAGCTGTGTTTAGTTGAAGGACATGGTGAAATATTAGCTGTGTTTAGTTGAAGGACATGGTGTAATACTAGCTGTGTTTAGTTGAAGGACATGGTGTAATACTACCTGTGTTTAGTTGAAACACATGGTGTAACACTACCTGTGTTTAGTTGATGGACATGGTGAAATATTATCTGTGTTTAGTTGAAGGACATGGTGTAATACTACCTGTGTTTAGTTGAAGGACATGGTGTAACACTACCTGTGTTTAGTTGAAGGACATGGTGTAATACTACCTGTGTTTAGTTAAAGGACATGGTGTAATACTACCTGTGTTTAGTTAAAGGACATGGTGTACAGCCCACAGGCACCTGTGCAGTGAGTTTCATATTTAAACCATAATGTGATATACAAACACAGTAGACACATCCACAACTTTACTGTACAAACGATCTACCAACCATCTATTTTGTTCTTCTTCTTCTTCTTCTTTTTCTTCTTCTTCTTCTTCTTCTTCTTCTTCTTCTTCTTCTTCTTCTTCTTCTTCTTCTTCTTCTTCTTCTTCTTCTTCTTCTTCTTCTTATTATTATTATTATTATTATTATTATTATCATTATCTTTCTCTGTACAACAAAATGGTTGATTTCTTTATCATAGGCCGAATTTTATAAACAGTACATACCGATACCACAAATCTACAATGTTACTATATATACACACTCTATCGTCTTTCTCTGTTATTTTGTTTAACAAAATGGTTGTTTCTTTATTCGACGTCCGTTTTATGCAGATGAAAACCACCAACAGATGATCTTACGAAGAATGTTTAGGATAACAAACTCTAAAAGCCTTTTTATCTACTGAGCATATCCAAAACAACTCTCTCTCTCTCTCTCTCTCTCTCTCTCTCTCTCTCTCTCTCTCTCTCTCTGTGTGTCTCGCTTTCTCTCTCTCTCTCTCTCTCTCTCTCTCTCTCTCTCTCTCTCTCTCTCTCTCTCTCTCTGGCTCTCTCTCTCTGTCTCGCTTCCTCCCTCCCTCTCCCTACCTACCTCTCTCTCTCTCTCTCTCTCTCTCGCTTCCTCTCTCTGGCTGCAGCTGAGGAAACAGTCGTGGAGAGTTAGAGATTTTTGCCTCTTAGTTTTCATCTCCTGCACCATGGTACAGTGAAAGAGCAAAACCATCTTGCTACTATACATCAGTAACCATAGGGATTACTGTGTTTGAGCTGGGATCATAGAGTTGGACAGAGGGAACACTTTCCACAAAGCCTCTTTCAGCATGGGCAGTACCATTGAAGGCTTTTACCATTTTTAAATAGTCAACTGGATGGAACTTCCTATGTGTTAAGGAAGGATAACAGAATTCCATCCAGGTCAGCGGGAGGGATCAGCCAATGAATTATACTCCTGAGCAAACATTCCAGCACAGCAGGTTTCAGTAAATCACCAATCTTTACTTTAGTCGGAGGCGGTATGGCCTTTTCTTTTCCTTTTTAATGGGGTCGATCAGCTTTAATATTGCAGATAGAGTGTGGCTTCTATCAATGTAATTGTCTGCATCATTTCCAATCCCCCATATATAGCTGTATATTTGAAGGGGTGTCCACATACTCTCACTTTCGGTTGTTTGAAAATGAAATCATCTCTAAAATATTGCTATTAAAAAAATAAAAGCCATAGAAAGTTGGTTGCAATTTCAGTTTAATCCACCAGAAAAGACAAAACAAATATTACAACAAATACTATGGTTAAACTCAAATATACTAACTGATTAAAAAAAAAAAAATTGGGGAAAAAATGTTTTAAAATGGTACAATCTTTGTAAATGATAAAATAAATAGGACTGGTGGAGTTGTCACACATGCAGCTAACAAAAATATATGGAAATGTCTGCTTTATCCAAAAATAATAAAGGAAAATATGATATATACAAAATATACAAAAATAAAATATATATACAAAATATTTATATACAGTATATATTTAAAATAATACATAAACTCAGCAAAAAAAGAAACATCCCTTTTTCAGGACCCTGTCTTTCAAAGATAATTTGTAAAAATCCAAATACCTTCACAGATCTTCATTGTAAAGGGTTTAAACACTGTTTCCCATGCTTGTTCAATGAACCATAAACAATTAATGAACATGCACCTGTAGAACGGTCGTTAAGACACTAACAGCTTACAGACGGTAGGCAATTAAGGTCACAGTTATTAAAACTTAGGACACTAAAGAGCCCTTTCTACTGACTCTGAAAAACAACAAAATAAAGATGCCCAGGGTCCCTGCTCATCTGCGTGAACGTGCCTTAGGCATGCTGCAAGAAGGCATGAGGACTGCAGATGTGGCCAGGGCAATAAATTGTGATGTCCGTACTGTGAGACGCCTAAGACAGTGCTACAGGGAGACAGGACAGACAGCTGATCGTCCTCGCACTGGCAGACCACGTGTAACAACACCTGCACAGGATCGGATCATCCGAACATCACACCTGCGGGACAGGTACAGGATGGCAACAACAACTGCCCGAGTTACACCAGGAACGCACAATCCCTCCATCAGTGCTCAGACTGTCCGCAATAGGCTGAGAGAGGCTGGACTGAGGGCTTGTAGGCCTGTTTTAAGGCAGGTCCTCACCAGACATCACTGGCAACAACGTCGCCTATGGGCACAAACCCACCATCGCTGGACAAGACAGGACTGGCAAAAAGTGCTCTTCACTGACGAGTCATGGTTTTGTCTCACCAGGGGTGATGGTCGGATTCGCATTTATCGTTGCGCGTTACACAGAGTCCTGTACTCTGGAGCGGGATTGATTTGGAGGTGGAGGGTCTGTCATGGTCTGGGGCGGTGTGACACAGCATCATCGGACTGAGCTTGTTATCATTGCAGGCAATCTCAACACTGTGCGTTACAGGGAAAACATCCTCCTCCCTCATGTGGTACCCTTCCTGCAGGCTCATCCTGACATGACCCTCCAGCATGACAACGCCACCAGCCATACTGCTCATTCTGTGTGTGATTTCCTGCAAGATAGGAATGTCAGTGTTCTGCCATGGCCAACAAGAGCCCGGATCTCAATCCCATTGAGCACGTCTGGGACCTGTTCAGAAGTCACATAATTAGTTAAATAAAGTCCACCTGTGTGCAATCTAAGTGTCACATGATCTCAGTATATATACACCTGTTCTGAGTCTGCAAAACCACTAAGCAACACCACTAAGCAAGGGGCACCACCAAGCAAGCGGCACCATGAAGACCAAGGAGCTCTCCAAACAGGTCAGGGACAAAGTTGTGGAGAAGTACAGATCAGGATTGGGTTATAAAAAAATATCAGAAACTTTGAACATCCCACGGAGCACCATTAAATCCATTATTAACAAATGGAAAGAATATGGCACCACAACAAACCTGCCACCAAAACTCACGAACCAGGCAAGGAGGGCATTAATCAGAGAGGCAACAAAGAGACCAAAGATAACCCTGAAGGAGCTGCAAAGCTCCACAGCGGAGATTGGAGTATCTGTCCGTAGGACCACTTTAAGCCGTACACTCCACAGAGCTGGGCTTTACGGAAGAGTGGCCAGAAAAAAGCCATTGCTTAAAGAAAAAACTAAGCAAACACGTTTGGTGTTCGCCAAAAGGCATGTGGGAGACTCCCCAAACATATGGAAGAAGGTACTCTGGTCAGATGAGACAAAAATTTTGCTTTTTGGCCATCAAGGAAAACGCTATATCTGGCGCAAACCCAACACCTCTCATCACCCTGAGAACACCATCCCCACAGTGAATCATGGTGGTGGCAGCATCATGCTGTGGGGATGTTTTTCATCGGCAGGGACTGGGAAACTGGTCAGAATTGAAGGAATGATGGATGGCGCTAAATACAGGGAAATTCTTGAGGGAAACCTGTTTCAGTCTTCCAGAGATTTGAGACTGGGACGGATGTTCACCTTCCAGCAGGACAATGACCCTAAGCATACTGCTAAAGCAACACTTGAGTGGTTTAAGGGGAAACATTTAAATGTCTTGGAATGGCCTAGTCAAAGCCCAAACCTCAATCCAATTGAGAATCTGTGGTAGGACTAAAAGATTGCTGTACACCAGCGGAACCCATCCAACTTGAAGGAGCTGGAGCAGTTTTGCCTTGAAGAATGGGCAAAAATCCCAGTGGCTAGATGTGCTGAGCTTATAGAGACATACCCCAAGAGACAAGCAGCTGTAATTGCTGCAAAAGGTGGCTCTACAAAGTATTGACTTTGGGGTATGTCTCTATAAGCTCAGCACATCTAGCCACTGGGATTTTTGCCCATTCTTCAAGGCAAAACTGCTCCAATAAAAAATATTTTGCATCTTCAAAGTGGTAGGCATGTTGTGTAAATCAAATGATACAAACTTTAAAGTACTACTTAAGTAGTTTTTTTCTTTTTCCACCACGGCGTGATACCGATAGTATCTTTCAAAATGTACCCGTATCAAAAACCATGGATTGATAGCAGCCTAGATAGGAAAAATGAAAGAGAGAGATGCCGCTTATAAACAAGGCAAGATGACCGGGGAAAATAGTTTGGTTAAACAGTACAAATATGACTGACGCAGATCGATCAAGATGGCGAAACACAAGTATAGAGACAAAGTAGACGAGCAATCCAGGGGTCGGACACAAGGTGTATGTGAAAGGGGTTCGTAACGATCACAGATTACAAGAAGAAAGCCAGCGACATCACAGTCACCAACGACACCAGACTGTACGAGCTAAACACCTTTTTCTCAAGATTCGAGCACAATGACCCTGAGCTGCCGAGGAGACGACAACGTGGGCTACACACTCACAGTCTCCACTGAGGACGTATGTAAGTCATTCAAACGTATTAACCCTTGCACTGCTGCCGGCCCAGACGGCATCTCTAGCCGTGCCCTCAGAGCATGTGCAGACCAGCTGGCTGTGACATATTCAATCTCTCCCTAGCTCAGGCCGCTATACCCACCTGCTTCAAGATGTCCACTATCATCCCTGTGCCCAACAAAGGGAAAGTAACTGAACTGAATGACTACCGACCAGTAGCACTCACTTCCGTCATCATGAAGTGCTTCGAGAGGCTAGTCAAAGACCGTATCACCGCCTCCTTCCCTGATACACTCGACCCTCTCCAATTTGCCTACCGCCCTGACAGATCTACGGACGACGCAATCACCATTGCACTGCACACTGCCCTCACCCACCTGGACAAAAGGAATGCATATGTGAGGATGCTGTTCATCGACAACAGCTCGGTCTTCAATACCATAGCGCCCAATAAGATCATGATCTCGCCATCACGGTAGACAACTCCGCTGTGTCCTCCTCCCAGAGTGCGAAGAGCCTAGGCGTGACCCTGGACAACACCCTGTCGTTCTCCGCCAACATCAAGGCGGTGACCCGCTCCTGCAGGTTCATGCTCTACAACATTCGGAGAGTGCGACCCTGCCTTACACAGGAAGCGGCGCAGGTCCTGGTCCAGGCACTTGTCATCTCCCGTCTGGACTACTGCAACTCGCTGTTGGCTGGGCTCCCTGCCTGTGCCATTAAACCCCTACAACTCATCCAGAATGCCGCAGCCCGTCTGGTGTTCAACCTTCCCAAGTTCTCTCACGTCACCCCCCTCCTCCGCACACTCCACTGGCTTCCAATTGAAGCTCGCATCCGCTACAAGACCATGGTGCTTGCCTTTGGAGCAGTGAGGGGAACGGCACCCCTGTACCTTCAGGCTCTGATCAGTCCCTACACCCAAACGAGGACATTGCGTTCATCCACCTCTGGCCTGCTGGCTCCCCTTCCTCTGCGGAAGCACAGCTCCCGCTCAGCCCAGTCAAAACTGTTCGCTGCTCTGGCACCCCAATGGTGGAACAAGCTCCCTCACGACGCCAGGACAGCGGAGTCACTCACCACCTTCCGGAGACATTTGAAACCCCACCTCTTTAAGGAATACCTGGGATAGGCTAAAGTATTCCTTCTAACCCCCCCCCCCCCCCCCCCCCCCCCCCCCAAATTGTAAAGTGGTTATCCCACTGGCTATAGGGTGAACGCACCAATTTGTGAGTCGCTCTGGCTAAGAGCGTCTGCTAAATGACGTTAATGTGCCCTTGAGCAAGGCACTTAACCCTAATTGCTCCTGTAAGTCGCTCTGGTTAAGAGCGTCTGCTAAATGACTAAAATGTAAATGTAAATGTAAATCATTACAACGCTCACGGCCCTGGGTCTGAACTCCTCCCTATGCAACTGAGTCCTAGACTTCCTGATGGGCCTCCCAGGTGGTGACGGCAGGCAACATGACCTCCTCGACACCGATCCTCAACACGGGGGCCCCACAAGGGTGCGTCCTTAGTCCCCTCCTGTATTCCCTGTGTACCCACGACTGCGTGGCCTCACACAGTTCCAACTCCATCATCAAGTTCACTGACGACACGACACTAGTGGGTCTGATTACCAACAACGACGAGACGGCCTACAGGGAGGAGGTAGGCACTCTGACGGCGTGGGGCCAAGTAAACAACCTCTCTCTCTCAACGTTAGCAAAACAAAGGAGCTGATTGTGGATCAGAGAAGCTGACATGGTCTAACCACACAGACACCATAGTGAAGAAGGCACGACAGCGACTCGTCAACCTCAGGATGCTGAAGAAATTCGGCCTTGTCCCCGAGGGCCCCCACAGTGTTCTACAGGAGGAGATACTGTCTGGCTGCATTGGGATCAGAGGACCACTGGTTCAAGATCAGTAAGGGGACAGGGACAATGGAGGAAGCAATACTGTTGGCAGCACAGTGACGTCTGTTACATTTAGTCCTAGACTAAAAAGCATGTTCAAAGCACAATCTCCATTGAAAGTAATGCTTTTTAGTTAAAGACTAGGCTTGATAATCTGTGTCCGGGAAGCCAACCCCATGTGTCCCAAATGATACCGCAGAATGTATTTTATGACAAAACAATACTTTATGTTAGGCTATTATATTATACTGTACATGCCTCCAGGCCTCATCCTGGCCTGTAAGCACAGCTCCGTCTGCCACTGATTATCTATCAACAGCCATTACACAATATGAGAGATGAAAAATAAAAATAAACATTCATTATTTGCCTCTGCTACAACAATCATCATCTGGCGACTGCCTTCAACTTCTGATTGTGTTTTATTATGGTAATGATTATGTTTATCTGGTGCGTTATTATTGTCATCGCAGTCCGGTGATACTGAGTGAATTGGACAGTGATGAATATTATGCAGACTAGGAGGGAGAGGCCTGGTGGTGTGTTCTGATGTTATTTGAACCTAAGTCTGGTTACAGTTGCTTCTGTCCTCAGTGTCTCTGACTGTGCCTTTTTCCTTGAACGTGCCCCTGAGGTTGGATGGCGTTGGGCTGGCTTTGGGGTCTGTGCTGCACTGTGCTGGCCTGGCTCTTGGCCTTAGCCCCTGGTTCCACCCTTATTGGGTTATAGGTCTCTATAATGGCCAGTATAGGTCCTGGCAGACAGGCAGTCAGGCAGACAGGCAGGCAGGTAGACAGGCAGACAGGTAGACAGGCAAACAGGCAGACAGGCAGGCAGGCAGGCAGGCAGGCAGGCAGGCAGGCAGGCAGGCAGGCAGGCAGGTAGACAGGTAGACAGGCAGACAGGCAGACAGGCAGACAGGCTGTGGTCATGAGTCTTGATGTCAGAAGAGACAACAAGAGTGCTCTAATGAGTAGTGTCTCTGTCTGTCTCTGTCTGTCTCTCTCTGTCTGTCTCTGTCTCTCTGTCTGTCTCTCTCTTTCTCTCTCTGTCTCTCTGTCTCGATCTCTCTCTCTTTCTCTCTCTTTCGCTCTCTGTCTCTCAATTCAATTCAATTTCAATTTAAGGGCTTTATTGGCATGGGAAACATATGTTAACATTGCCAAAGCAAGTGAAGTAGATAGTAAACAAAAGTGAAATAAACAATAAATATTAACAGGAATCATTACACTCAGAAGTTCCAAAAGAATAAAGACATTTCAAATGTTATATTATGTATATAAATGTGTCTCTCTGTCTCACTGTCTCTCTGTCTCTCTCTGTTTTTCGCTGTCTCTCTGTCTCTCCTTCTGTCTCTCTTTGTCTCTCTGCCTCTCTCTGTCTCTCTCTGTATCTCTGTCTCTTTGTGTGTCCCTGGCCATCTCATCCTGACACTGGGCTGGGAGAAACAGAACTCTATGGCAATCATCTGGCGGGCTCGTCCTGGCTGCCACACCACTCACAATCACATACACACACACACACACACACACACACACACTCTCTCTCTCTCTGTCTCTCACTCACACACAAACATACACACAAAATACACCTGTGTACCAGGTGTTGTTTTCCGCTGCGATCTAATTGATTGTGAAACAAAGTCAGACAACCCTGTTAGCCACGGCTACTTGATTAGGGAGGGACAGAAAGCATTTAAGAGTGGGGTTTGCACAAGATTGACGCACAAGATTGACACACACAAGCACACACACACACACACACACTAAGCAACCACCAATGACACTGTCACAAGTTACAAAGACTGACTGATGCCTCTATCTCTATCTCACCATGAGCGCTACAATCAGTCCTGGGTGAGGTTGTGTCTCTCTCTGGCGGGAGGTAAGCTTGGCTTATATGGTGTCGAGTAAAGCTTAAACCATGTATTTAGATTGTAGTTAGGTATTGTAGGTAGTTATCGTAGGTTATTGTAGTTATCGTAGGTTATTGTATGTAATTATTGTAGGTAAGTATTGTATTCGGCTGAGCCCAGTGAAGCACGAGGCTAGCTAACCCACTACCTGGACTAGCTAACGGGTAGCTACTGGTAACTATTAGCAACTGTGGATAGTTGTTTCATGCTTGAGAGTACCTGTAATTACGCCAGCTAGCTGCCTACCATTCAGCTGTTTTTCTAACATCATTGTCTGAAGCGTTAACGTTAGGTAGTTAGTAGCTACTGTGCTCGAAATGTAGCTAGCTTGTTGCTACCTGGATAGCTACTAAACAATAGCTGGAACGACCTAGCGAACATACACGAACTGGCTGAGTCGATTCAGTGGCTAGCTTTGCACTTGGCTAGCTAACAGTAGCTGCTAGGGTTAAGTTATAACCTACCTTTGTGTTTTGTTTTTACATACTGGTAACCAGAGTCGTTCAAGGGAATTCGAGACATGGGTGACTAGTTAACGTTAGCTTGGCTCTCTCTGTGTGTTTGTCACATGGGAGGAGTTTTTTTTTTTTAGTTGGCAGAAAGCAATGGCTAGCTAGTATGCTAACTATTCTAGCTAACTAACTGGCTGAATAAGTTGACGACGGACTCGCTCAAGCTGTCAGGACTAACCCAGAACTTTACACAACGTTAGACACGGACACGAATGATCTGCTTGGCGTGTTGACACACTGGTGGTTTGTTGTGGCCGAGTATTGGTGCTAAACCGTGTTGTTGGAGGCTGGCATGCTAGTTGGCTGTGGCGTCATAGGATTCGGTGCACTGGACGGTTTTAACGGAAGAATACTGTACCAAGTTAGCTGAATAAACTAAGTTAGTCTATTCCTAGAAAACATTGAACCGCTGTAGTTTACAACAATTATAGTTTCTGAGGTGGAAGTTGGGAGAGTTATATTTGGGTGTTTCAGTGAAACGTAAGTGAGGGAGGCCTCGTTCTCTCGCTTTCCCAGATGTTTAGTTAATTTCACTCCGATCTCCTTTGCATTATTGTAGCCATTTTCTGTAGCCTGTCAACTATGCGTCTGTCTATCCCTGTTCTCTCCACTCCGCACAGGCTATACAAACGCCTCACACCGCGTGGCTGCTGCCACTCTAACCTGGTGGTCCAAGCGCGCACGACCCACGTGGAGTTCCAGGTCTCCGGCAGCCTCTGGAACTGCCGTTCTGCGGCCAACAAGGCAGAGTTCATCTCAGCCTATGCTACCCTCCAGTCCCTCAACTTCTTGGCGCTGACGGAAACATGGATTACCACTGAAAACACTGCTACTCATACTGCTCTCTCCTCGTCTGACCATGTGTTCTCGCATACCCCGAGAGCATCTGGTCAGCGGGGTGGTGGCACAGGAATCCTCATCTCTCCCAAATGGACATTATCTCTTTTTCCCCTGACCCATCTGTCTATCTCCTCATTTGAATTCCATGCTGTCACAGTCACTAGCCCATTCAAGCTTAACATCCTTATCATTTATCGCCCTCCAGGTTCCCTTGGAGAGTTCATCAATGAGCTTGACGCCTTGATAAGTTCCTTTCCTGAGGATGGCTCACCCCTCACAGTTCTGGGTGACTTTAACCTCCCTACATCTACCTTTGACTCATTTCTCTCTGCCTCCTTCTTTCCACTCCTCTCCTCTTTTGACCTCACCCTCTCACCGTCCCCCCTACTCACAAGGCAGGCAATACGCTTGACCTCATCTTTACTAGATGCTGTTCTTCTACTAATCTCACTGCAACTACTTTGTATCCTTTTCTCTCTCGCTCTCCTCCAACACTACTCACTCTGCCCCTACTCAGATGGTAATGCGCCGTCGCAACCTTCGCTCTCTCTCTCCCGCTACTCTCTCCTCTTCCATCCTATCATCTCTTCCCTCTGCTCAATCCTTCTCCCTCCAATCTCCTGATTCTGCCTCCTCAAACCTCCTCTCCTCCCTTTCTGCATCCTTTGACTCTCTATGTTCCCTATCCTCCCGGCTGGCTCGGTCCTCCCCTCCTGCTCCGTGGCTTGACGACTCATTGCGAGCTCACAGAACAGGGCTCCGGGCAGCCGAGTGGAAATGGAGGAAAACTAGACTCCCTGTGGACCTGGCATCTTTTCACTCCCTCCTCTCTACATTTTCTTCCTCTGTTTCTGCTGCTAAAGCCACTTTCTACCACTCTAAATTCCAAGCATCTGCCTCTAACCCTAGGATGCTCTTTGCCACCTTCTCCTCCCTGCTGAATCCTCCTCCCCCTCTCCCCCCCCCCCTCCCTCTCTGTGGATGACTTCGTCAACCATTTTGAAAAGAAGGTTGACGACATCTGATCCTCGTTTGTTAAGTCAAATGACACTGCTGGTCCTGCTCACACTGTCCTACCTTATGCTTTGACTTCTTTCTCCCCTCTCTCTCCAGATGAAATCTTGCTACTTGTGACGGCCGGCCGCCCAACAACCTGCCCGCTTTACCCTTTCCCCTCCTCTCATCTCCAGACCATTTCCGGAGACCTTCTCCCTTACCTCACCTCGCTCATCAACTCATCCTTGACCGCTGGCTATGTCCCTTCCGTCTTCAAGAGAGCGAGAGTTGCACCCCTTCTCAAAAAACCTACACTCGATCCCTCCGATGTCAACAACTACAGACCAGTATCCCTTCTTTCTTTTCTCTCCAAAACTCTTGAGCGTGCCGTCTTTAGCCAACTCTCTTGTTATCTCTCTCAGAATGAACTTCTTGATCCAAACCAGTCAGGTTTCAAGACTGGTCATTCAACTGAGACTGCTCTTCTCTGTGTCACGGAGGCTCTCCGCACTGCTAAAGCTAACTCTCTCTCCTCTGCTCTTGTCCTTCTAGATCTGTCTGCTGCCTTTGATACTGTGAACCGTCAGATCCTCCTCTCCACCCTCTCCGAGTTGGGCATCTCCGGCGCGGCTCACTCTTGGATTGCGTCCTACCTGACAGGTCACTCCTACCAAGTGGCGTGGCGAGATTCTGTCTCCGCACCACGTGCTCTCACCACTGGTGTCCCCCAGGGCTCAGTTCTAGGCCCTCTCCTATTCTCGCTATACACCAAGTCACTTGGCTCTGTCATATCCTCACATGGCCTCTCCTATCATTGCTACGCAGACGACACACAACTAGTCTTCTCCTTTCCCCCTTCTGATAACCAGGTGGCGAATCGCATCTCTGCATGTCTGGCAGACATATCAGTGTGGATGACGGATCATCACCTCAAGCTGAACCTCGGCAAGACGGAGCTGCTCTTCCTCCTGGGGAAGGACTGCCCGTTCCATGATCTCGCCATCACGGTTGACAACTCCATAGTGTCCTCCTCCCAGAGTGCAAAGAGCCTTGACGTGACCCTGGACAACACCCTGTTGTTCTCCGCTAACATCAAGGCGGTGACCTGATCCTGTAGGTTCATGCTCTACAACATTTGGAGAGTACGACCCTGCCTTACACAGGAAGCTGGGCTCCCTGCCTGTGCCATTAAACCCCTACAACTCATCCAGAATGCCGCAGCCCGTCTGGTGTTCAACCTTCCCAAGTTCTCTCACGTCACCCCGCTCCTCCGCACACTCCACTGGCTTCCAGTTGAAGCTCGCATCTGCTACAAGACCATGGTGGTTGCCTACGGAGCTGTGAGGGGAACGGCACCTCCGTACCTTCAGGCTCTGATCAGTCCCTACACCCAAACGAGGGCATTGCGTTCATCCACCTCTGGCCTGCTGGCCCCCCTACCTCTGCGGAAGCACAGTTCCCGCTCAGCCCAGTCAAAACTGTTCGCTGCTCTTCTCTGGCACCCCAATGGTGGAACAAGCTCCCTCACGACGCCAGGACAGCGGAGTCACTCACCACCTTCCGGAGACACTTGAAACCCCACCTCTTTAAGGAATACCTGGGATAGGATAAAGTAATCCTTCTACCCCCCCCCCAAAAAAAAGAACATATTGTAAAGTGGTTATCCCACTGGCTATAAGGTGAATGCACCAATTTGTAAGTCGCTCTGGATAAGAGCGTCTGCTAAATGATGTAAATGTAAATAGAACGGCTAATCCCATGTGAGGTCAACATTCTGTGATGGGTGGACGGGCAGCCATATTGAGCGAGTGTAGTTACCCATGAGTGTACTGAACGGGCTTTTTTTCCATTCTAGTCATTCAAATTCTACGGTGTTGACTTCCTAGTATTCAGTCCTGTTAGGCAGTTAGCTGTCGTCTTTACCATATGAGATAGACACCATTTCATTTAGAGTGGAGGAGGAAATGGGTTGGAAATGGGTTGAGCTCCGGTCTCCATCCTCTTAGCCCCTCAGAGCTCAGGGCAATGACAACAGACATAGCATAAAGCCATTAGGTGGCAGGCTACGGTCTAACGGTTTGGACAGAGACTGGGAGAGAGAGAGAGAGAGAGAGAGAGAGAGAGAGAGAGAGAGAGAGAGAGAGAGAGAGAGAGAGAGAGAGAGAGAGAGAGAGAGAGAGAGAGAGAGAGAGAGAGAGAGAGAGAGAGAGAGAGAGATAGAGAGAGAGATAGAGAGAGAGAGAGAGAGAGAGAGAGAGAGAGCTGTTATGGACCAGAGGAGCGGGGCTATTGACATTGCCAGTTCTCATTTGTTAGGCTTTTGAGGAAAGCTTTTTGACACTCCAAATCCTTCTATTGTAGCTATTACTGTAGTATACACATGCCTCGGCAGTTTTTACATGTCGTTGAAGTACCACAACCGTGTCTGCAGTACCACAACCATGTCTGCAGTACCACAACCATGTCTGAGGTACAATAACTGTGTCTAAGGTACAATAACCGTGTCTGAAAAAGTAACAAAGTATATAATGCTACTGCGAGTCGCGTTGGAACTAAAAGGCAGTTTGAAAAATCTAATCGAAGTATATTGGTCCAGTGCACACGGTACATACTGTCACGTTCGTTGTATAAAGTATAGGATACTTAGGTGATCTCTAAGGTCAGGGCCTGACAGTATGACTGATCATCCATCAAAATCAAGACATTTTATACAAGTATTAAAGTGAGTGAAGTAGAGTGACTTGGTACAGCAGCTTAAATAATAATAATAATAATAATAATAATAATAATAATAATAATAATAATAATAATAATAATAATAATAATAATAATACACAGCAACCAAGTGAATCTAAAGGGATATATAATTATCTTGGTAACACTTTATTCCAATGGGACCTAAAAAAAGGACTTCATAAGGACGTAACATATTCATAAACCATCCATGACACAGCCATAAGGCCTTCATAAGGACGTAACACATTCATAAACCATCCATGACACAGCCATAAGGCCTTCATAAGGACGTAACACATTCATAAACCATCCATGACACAGCCATAAGGCCTTCATAAGGACGTAACACATTCATAAACCATCCATGACACAGCCATAAGGACTTCATAAGGACATAACACATTCATAAACCATCCATGACACATTCTTAAGAACTAAGAAGTACATAAGCATGTCATTCCATACCCTTCAACTAAACGGGGACATCGATGTTTGCTAACAGCCGTAAAATTCAATGACTCATCGTTTAGTGGAAGACCGTCCTCAAGTGTGTTACCTCCCCCTTAACAATACTAAAGTCACGCATTTCAATTTTCCCCCTGATGTTAACTGGACGTGAACTTCCTTTGTTGTCCCTGAACACGTCAGGGTTGGTTGGTTCCCTATTAATCTTACAAAGGCATGAAGAGGCATGGGGGAGTGCTTTTCATTTCATCCAAATACTATCTACAAATACTATATACTAAATACAAAATATTATATACTATATACTAAATACTATAGACTATATACAAAAGGCCCCGTGTCAGACACAAAAGAGAAAGGGGAAAAGGACAGAAAATGGTTGGTTTCAGAGAGTGTGGTCTGCGGGGCTTAGATAACTTATAGGAGAGAGAGAGGGGAGGAAGGAGAGAGAGAGAGAGAGACAGAGAGAGAGAGAGAGAGAGAGAGACAGAGAGAGAGACAGAGAGAGAGAGAGAATGTGGGAAGAAGGAGAGAGAGAAAGCTAGAGAGAGAGAGAGAGAGAGAGAGACAGAGAGAGAGAGAGAAAAGGAGAGAGAGAAAAGTAAGGGGGCACAGACACACATATACAGTGCGGGAAAAAAGCATTTGATCCCCTGCTGATTTTGTACGTTTGCCCACTGACAAAGACATGATCAGTCTATAATTTTAATGGTAGGTTTATTTGAACAGTGAGAGGCAGAATAACAACAAAAAAATCCAGAAAAACGCATGTCAAAAAATTTATAAATTCATTTGCATTTTAATGAGGGAAAGAAGTATTTGACCCCTCTGCAAAACATGACTTAGTACTTGGTGGCAAAACCCTTCTTGGCAATCACAGAGGTCAGACGTTTCTTGTAGTTGGCCACCAGGTTTGCACACATCTCAGGAGGGATTTTGTCCCACTCCTCTTTGCATATCTTCTCCAAGTCATTAAGGTTTCAAGCGTGACATTTGGCAACTCGAACCTTCAGCTCCCTCCACAGATTTTCTATGGGATTAAGGTCTGGAGACTGGCTAGGCCACTCCAGGACCTTAATGTGCTTCTTCTTGAGCCACTCCTTTGTTGCCTTGGCCGTGTGTTTTGGGTCATTGTCATGCTGGAATACACATCCACGACAAATTTTCAATGCCCTGGCTAAGGGAAGGAGGTTCTCACCCAAGATTTGACGGTACATGGCGCCGTCCATCGTCCCTTTGATGCAGTGAAGTTGTCCTGTCCCCTTAGCAGAAAAACACAGTTTGATGGTGGGGATGGTGTTCTTGGGGTCATAGGCAGCATTCCTCCTCCTCCAAACACCGCGAGTTGAGTTGATGCCAAAGAGCTCGATTTTGGTCTCATCTGACCACAACACTTTCACCCAGTTCTCCTCTGAATCATTCAGATGTTCATTGGCAAACTTCAGACGGGCCTGTATATGTGCTTTCTTGAGCAGGGGGACCTTGCGGGCGCTGCAGGATTTCAGTCCTTCACGGCTTAGTGTGTTACCAATTGTTTTCTTGGTGACTATGGTCCCAGATGCCTTGAGATCATTGACAAGATCCTCCCGCGTAGTTCTGGGCTGATTCCTCACTGTTCTCATGATCATTGCAACTCCACGAGGTGAGATCTTGCATGGAGCCCCAGGCCGAGGGAGATTGACAGTTATTTTGTGTTTCTTCCATTTGCGAATAATCGCACCAACTGTTGTCACCTTCTCACCAAGCTGCTTGGCGATGGTCTTGTAGCCCATTCCAGCCTTGTGTAGGTCTACAATCTTGTCCCTGACATCCTTGGAGAGCTCTTTGGTCTTGGCCATGGTGGAGAGTTTGGAATCTGATTGATTGATTGCTTCTGTGGACAGGTGTCTTTTATACAGGTAACAAACTGAGATTAGGAGCACTCCCTTTAAGAGTGTGCTCCTAATCTCAGCTCGTTACCTGTATAAAAGACACCTGGGAGCCAGAAATCTTTCTGATTGAGAGGGGGTCAAATACTTATTTCCCTCATTAAAATGCAAATCAATTCATAAAATTTTTTACATGCGTTTTTCTGTCTCTCACTGTTCAAACAAACCTACCATTAAAATTATAGACTGATCATTTCTTTGTCAGTAGGCAAACGTACAACATCAGCAGGGGATCAAATACTTTTTTCCCTCACTGTACACACACAGGCAGAAACACACATATACACACACATATACACACACACACACAGAGACACACACACAGTGTATTGTGAAATTATAGATTAGCAGGAGGTGCTTTTAGCTGGAAGAGGAACCCTTTCTCCATCCAGAGGAGACCCGAGCTAGCTGGGAGCACCCAGTGGAGAGAACACACTCGCACACACACAAACAGACACAAAAATGCACACACAAGGAGACGGACACTCACACAAACGAAGACAGACACTACACACACACACACAGTCTCTCTCTCTCTCTCTCTCTCTCTCTCTCTCTCTCTCTCTCTCTCTCTCTCTCTCTCTCTCTCTCTCTCTCTCTCTCTCTCTCTTCTCTCTCTCTCTCTCTCTCTCTCTCTCTCTCTCTCTCTCTCTGGGGACATACACTCACACCTCCCCGGAGCACGGGGCGCGCAGTAGGGTAACCATGGTGATGGCTGCTGACGTCAGAGCATGCATTATGTGATTCCTCATAGAAGTCTGTGGAGGAGCTGGCCAATAAAACAGAGACCATTACTCAGACACGCTCACACACACACACACACACACACAGGCAATGGTCAGGCCAGGCCACAGCTCGGGGTCCTAAGAGGGCCAGTACAGTAGGAAACTATTCAGCACTTCTTCAACAAAGACAGCTAAGTTACCAGTGTTGTTGTTTCAAGTCAAATATTGATTGTTCTTAATTTTGAATGATACTTGTGAGACAAATGTAATGTAATGTTTATGTTAACTAATTCCCTCTTGAGGTATCTTTACATTAACACCCTCTTCAGGAGAAATAAAGATTATAATATACCATGATTTTTACAATGAGGTTGGAATACAACACAAACACACCAAACACTGAGTTGTATGGCTGTTAGCTGGATGTTAAACAAAAATGCTAAATATGATCATTTCACAGTCTTCAGAAAACCCAAAACCTCAAAATTGCATGCAGGGAATTTCCCCTTTCAATCCTAAACACTGCTGTCCCCTCGATGACTTCAAACCACACACCATGCAGACACACACACACACACACACACGCACACACATACACAGCAAACCACAGCTTTATCATGTCCTCTACCTCAATAAAGGTATCTATGACAACAGCAGCATGCATCACAGTCCAAACCTCATCATCACAACCTCAATAAAGGTATCTATGACAACAGCGGCATGCATCACATTCCAAACCTCATTAACACAACCTCAATAAAGGTATCTATGACAACAGCGGCATGCATTACATTCCAAACCTCCTCATCACAACCTCAATAAAGGTATCTATGACAACAGCAGCATGCATCACATTCCGAACCTCATCATCACAACCTCAATAAAGGAATCTATGACAACAGCAGCATGCATCACAATCCAAACACTTAAACACATTGTCTAGAGAAATAGCTACATCTGGAGCTACACATCAAGTCTCTCTCTCTCTCCATCTTTAATTCCCTCAATGTCTCTCTCTCTCTCTCTCTCTGTCTCTCTCTCTC